>CAJFCJ010000019.1:1020175-1375649 GCA_904063045.1 Dimorphilus gyrociliatus
ACATACTTTATAATAAAAAAAAAGAATAGTTTTCATCTTCACAGCAAACCTTTGTTTGTTTGTTTTCAATAGTAAACAATAGAATCGTTCGTTGTTAAATGTTCGATTTTTTCTTTTTTTTGTTTTTTATCTTTAAAAAGAAAATCATAATTAAAAATAGTTTTTCTTCAAATGTGCTTGAGTAGTTCGACTGCAAGACTGCAACTTAAGCCTGTTCCATCCGATTCAACTAGCAGCTTTTTTACAACACCATCTTGGATATACATTGCGTAGCGCTTAGATCGAACGTTTCCAAGCACGTTCGTCAGATCCAATTGCATATCAATCGCCTTCGTAAACTCTCCATCCGCATCGGCGAACATCCTTATCTAACGACGGGTAAAGAATAAGATTTATATAAACCGTTTTTACGTTAAAATTAAATGCAGAACAATAATTTTTTTTTTTCTATAAAAGATGTTTGTCTCACTCACAAACTTACCTTACCATCGGCTCCTTGGTGTTTACCCCAAGCATCCATGACAAAAGCATCGTTTACGGATAAGCAGGCGATAGTCGTGATTCCTTTCTCTATAAATTTAGAGTAATTTTCGACATAACCGGGTAAGTGTTTCTGCAAAGGTTGATGGGAAGTTAGTATTTAGAATTAATATCTTATTTTGAAATACTAGCGCTAATAATAATAAGAAATCTTTTATAGATTAAGGAATCGGAAGCTACAAAATTAACATTTAACCCGGTGAATAAAAAAAAAAAAAACAAAGGGAGAAAATGCTTCATATCTCTTTTTGATTGTTGTTTTTTTTAAAAAGAAATCTGAGCTGCCCAAAAAAAAAGCATTGGAAAATACAAGCGATCGAATAGGCGAGATTAGAAGTATATATTATTATCACATTGAATAATATGAATATTATAAATAAATATATATATATCAATAAGAATTGTATGTTATTTTTTTTCTTTACTTTAAATAAAAGCTATTATTATTTTTTTAATAATAATTCTTAACTATCGATTTTATTGTTTACCTCCGGTGAGATGGAATGAGATAAGAATTTACGTCTCTGAAATTAGTAAGTACTTTGTGCTATAATAAAACGAACTAAAAGGAAATTCTATAATTCATATTTTTTTTTCTATTTTTATTATATTATTAATAAATCAGGTTAAATAACTTTTGTCTAATCAAATAAAAATGATAATGAAATTTTTACTATATAAAAATTATTTATTGTTTTCATACTAATATTTCTTTATAAAGATTAAAAAGTAATATTTTTTTTTTTTTTAAAAATCTCTATATATATTAAATATTTACTGTATTACAGTAGTCTATTAAATAGGCTGTATTTATAAATATAGTTGAGTACTCACCTTATCGCATCCAGGCGTAAAGGCACCTGGGACGGCAAATAGGACGCCCTTTCCTTTTGCAAATACCTCACCAATATAAAATTTCGAGCCCGGTTCGCCTTCAGACACTTCTAAATTGGGTAGTTTATCACCTTCCTGTAACGTTTGTTGTTTTTGCATTATTTATTTCGATACGTATTTATATATAGTAATAGTAAATTTATACAACTATTTATATCAAATGGCTATAATAATTCATATACGCAATATTAAAAGAAATAAAGTTAATTAATGATAGTTGACAAATTCGATAGTTAATTTTCCGCATAAGGAATAAGATTGAAACGTTTATATAAAAAATCAGACAGCAAACCTTCAGATATGAAGCTTGTTTTTAATATTTATTATTATTTAAAAAACAACTATCATATTTAGTCAGTTATCTTTGACGTAAATGAACTTTTCGCTTTGTAATTTATCAATCAGAACTGACAATATAAGCATTTGGATAATTACTGTTATAGTGTTTAAAGAAATCAAAAGAGATAATAAAAAAAAGGATTTGAGAAATTATAAGATATAGAAGAGTAACGAGGTATCAGAAAAGAGATTCTGAAAGAGATTTTAGTTGTACTAATATAGGAAAAACTTGTTTTCGGCGAGGGGGAGAGAGGGAGAGAAAGCGGGAGAAAGCAACAGCATCAACAAATTTATTTTGCAATAAAAATTGTCTTGCGCGAAATTTCCCATAAAGAAACGTTAAATTGGATCAATAAATTTCTTTATGAATATATTAATAAAATATTCAAGCAATATGCTATTTGCTTTGAATAATTATAACTATTTGACGACATGTGTATACGACCGATTTTCACAACAGGACGCACGATTTCGTTTCAAAGACGTGATGCGGAATATGTTCTATCGAATTATCAACAAATTTTAAATGATATACCCTTAATAAAACATTTAAGGTGCTTCCAAGTCTATAGTGGCGTCGAATCACTTTTTGAGCAATCCTTGTACAGCCGTTTAAAAGACCCATAACAGCGTTTCTCACCGTGTACTTTTTGACATTGGGATATCCTCCGGTGAGTAGGACAATCCGAGCTACGTCATTCAGGTTCCAAAACAAAGTCGAAGAAAGGCATCCCTGTCGATGCACGAAATAGGCCAAAATTTATCCCTTCCGATTTTCCGAACTCTAGTTTCGGAGGGATCTCGTAATTCGTTCAAGTAAGAAAACAGTGCCGGCCCTGTAAAGTGTTGTAACCTTCATATCGGATTTTCAGTAATCTAGCCAGCTTTGAAGCGGTATAAAATTCCCGAGTAAATTTTAATTATATTAAAGGAAGATGACTGAAATTCGAGCAATCCCACTGGGAGCAGGGCAGGATGTAGGTAGATCATGCATCCTAATCGAAATTGGGGGAAAAAATATCATGCTTGATTGCGGCATGCATATGGGCTATAACGATGATCGCCGATTTCCAGATTTTTCGTTTATTCGAAAATCTGGCGATCTAACTCCTTATTTAGATTGCGTTATTATCAGTCACTTTCACCTCGATCATTGCGGTGCTTTACCCTACATGACTGAAATGGTCGGGTACAACGGACCTATTTATATGACTCATCCAACCAAAGCCGTCTGTCCTATTCTTCTTGAAGACTACAGAAAGCTAACAGTGGAAAAAAAGGGCGAACAAAACTTTTTTACATCTGAAATGATAAAAAAGTGTATGTCGAAATGCGTCGCCGTTAATCTTCATCAGACGATTCAGGTAGATAGTGAACTAAGAATAAAACCCTATTACGCCGGTCACGTTCTGGGTGCTGCAATGTTCCATGTTGAAGTGAAAAATCAATCGCTCGTCTACACGGGCGATTATAATATGACGCCGGATAGACATTTGGGAGCCGCCAGTATCGATAAATGCCGTCCGGATTTACTTATTACTGAGTCGACTTATGCTACAACTATTCGAGATTCTAAACGATGTAGGGAAAGGGATTTTCTCCAAAAGGTCCACGAATGCGTGGAGAGAGACGGAAAAGTTCTAATTCCAGTTTTTGCGCTTGGAAGAGCTCAGGAGTTATGCATATTACTTGAAACTTATTGGGAGAGAATGAATTTAAAAGTTCCTATATATTTTGCGGTTGGTCTCACGGAAAAAGCCAATAACTATTATAAAATGTTTATAACTTGGACTAATCAAAAGATTAAGCAGACATTTCTCGAAAGGAATATGTTCGAATTCAAACATATCCGTGCTTTTGATCGAAGTTTTATAGAAAATCCTGGATCTATGGTGGTGCTAGCTACGCCTGGTATGTTACATAGTGGATTGTCGTTACAAATCTTTAAAAAATGGGCCCCTTTCGAAAAGAATATGGTCATTATGCCTGGATACTGTGTCCAAGGTACTGTTGGATTTAAAATATTGAGTGGTCAGAGAAAATTAGATATAGACGGCCATCCTTTAGAAGTAAAAATGTCGGTTCAATATATGTCCTTCAGTGCGCACGCCGATGCCAAAGGTATAATGCAACTAATTGGGATGTGCGAGCCAAAAAACGTTATGCTAGTTCACGGAGAGGGTGGAAAAATGCAGTTTCTCAAAGCCAAGATCGAAAGAGAATATGGTACGTCTTGTTATATGCCAGCCAATGGGGAGATGGCAATTATCGACACAAAGACTAATATGGAAGCTAATATTTCTATACCTCTTTTGAAACGAACATTGGCTGTTGGAAATACAAAAAATGACATTCCTGAACCTAAAAAATGCAGGACATTACATGCAGCTGTCGTAATGAATAATAATAAATTAACTATTGTGGACACTGACGAAACGGTGAATAATGTATTAAATAAAAATCTCCATCATATTCAGTATTCTACCTGCCTGCCTATCCCAGCGAAAGAAAGTGCAAAAAGCCTGTTTGATTTATTAACGGACGTGCTACAAGATGTAGTTGTTACCCACTCTGCTGACGGTACAATAAGCGTCGACGATGTTGACATTCATATAGAGCAAGAGGATGAAAGTTGTAAAAAAGCAATGATCAGTTGGCAACACGAAGATGAACAATTAGGTAGTTTTGTATGTAAACTTATTAAACAACACTGCAAAAGCATAACAAATGAGGAAGAAAACTAAACTTTAAACTGATAAATAACATTTCTGACACATGTACTCTGTACAGTGCTTCTGTAACAGTTTATATCAGCCTTTTTTTCTAAAATATAATATTCAAATTCTCTTACGATAACTAAAAGATTACTCGTACATACGAAGTGTTTGAGAGTACTGGCGTCCTTAATTTAAAAGTTCGTATGTTCTCACTTTCAGAGATAAGAATATAGTTTTAAAGAGCGTATCTACAGGCATATTTTCTCTTGATGCTATTTCGTTACTACGTTTATAAACTAACCAAATAGACTAGTTTAGTTTTCGCTAAGAGGTAAAAGAAACGTAACTGTTGTAGGATTGATATGCTATAAAAAATACTTGCCCCATTTTCTAACGATTTATTAATATAAATGAAAATACTAGAGTCGCGCCTTTCCTCCCTACTGATTATTCAAAATACTTGAATCATCAGATGACAAAGAACGCGTTTTTGATAACAGATGTAATCAGCGTTATACGTGCGACTCAGAAATATCAGAAATAATCTGAAACTATATAAGAAAAATTAAGGTAGTGTAAATATTCAGTCTTTAAGAAGAAAGTTAAAGAGAACGATAGTTTATTTTATTAATTAAATTATGGCTGGCGAGACGAGAAACCTTTATTTGTCATCTGTTGAACAGAAAACTGACAGCTTTAATAGTAGTTTCTATTCGGATAAAGATTGGAGAATTCTACAACCTATATGGGACTTACGTTTTGGCTATGAGAATGTCTTGTCATCGCCTGTATTTCCTCCGATACTTTGCACATTATTCTATGTTATTTATTGTAGCATTTATACAATAATTGATCTCTACTTCGTAAACTTTAAAATCATCAAACGCTATAAAATTCAACCGGATAGGGCTCCAAACGCTAAAGGTATTGAAAGAGCTGTATTGTTGACGCTATGGAATAATATGGTATGGACCTTACCAATTACAATGGCTCAGTGGGCTTTTACGCCGAACGAAGTTCTGCCGAAAGTTGCTCCAACTCTATTCGAATTTATATGGCAGCATTTTGCCGCCTTGGCTATGTTCGATTTCTTCTACTTTACTTGGCACTCAATTCATCACAAAGTTCGCTTTCTGTACAAGCATTGCCACGCAGTTCATCACGAATATTACGTGTGCAACTCCTGGGTTACTCAATATCTACACCCCTGGGAGCTGATATGCGTCGGATTTTTCACCTATTCTTCCGTTATGATCTTTAATCCGCATCCTATGACAAAATGGTCTTATCTACTGTTTTCAGAAATAATCTCTATAGATGAGCATTCGGGTTATGATTTTCCGTTTATGCTAAGCAACATCTTTAAGATAATGGGAGGAGCCGTAAAACACGATATGCATCATATGAGACCTCTGACAAATTATGCTCCATTCTATCTCTATTGGGATTGGATCTTCGGCACAAATTGTCCTGGAGTAAGGGCAGGAGGTTATAGGGATCAGGCAATGTTAGAATACGAGAGGAAACGAAAGGAACGGATTTCAAATATGAAAGGAAAACAGAAGCATAAATTCTCCTGGTGGTACAAATATATTAACTAGAAAGACAAGATCATATATCCCGAAGAAAGACATTTCCTAATCTATTGATAAAGGAAGAAACTGTTTTTATGAATATTTATTGTCAAAAATGACCAAAACATTTTTAATTTTGTGACATGTTATAGTAAGCCTGATAATGAAACGTGGCAAATTCATATCCTTATAAAACATTCTTCATTTCCGCCACGCTGAAAGTCAGGTGCACTACTCGTACACAAGTACTTGACGCATATACTTGATAATATATAAAAAAATTTCTTTTATGTAATAGTCTGTTTTCAAAGCGACTTTCGTAATTGATTTGCCTAAAGACAACGGGAGAATTTCTTTGTAACACAGCTTAGCAATTAACGATGGGAGGCTGGAATAAAAAAAAAACCCGGCAATTTTATCTTCATATGTTCCTCTTCCTTCTTATATTCTTTATCCTACTTTCTTTTCTTATGCTTTGCTATCATAAACACTTTTTTATTTACCGAAAACAAATAATAAGATATTTTGGCGTATGTGACGTAATTAATATTGGATTTCTTATATAGGTCATGTAAAAGTTTATCAGCTTAGAGGATACTAATATTTTAATCTATATATATCAACATACGCTGGGCATAAATCTACATTAATGAATTTTTATATAGCTATACATATATAAATAAATAAATATCTATATATATATTTATACATGTATATATAATATATATATATATCTCATAAATAGATATATAGATATAAAGCTAAGGGGACCGAAAAGATTCCCAAAGCAAACAGTCAATCAGAAAATAACGTCGGCTGATGACGCTCGAACTCGTTTCATTTCAGACGTTATCTTTCATTTCGCCTCGATCAAACGACTTCCCCTATTTTTTTTACGCTCAGTTTTCTATCCCTTCACCAAAACCCATTTTAATTAAGGAGTGCTAAACGATCTCTTTTTATGAAATATCCAACTCTTATAAATTATTCTTATTTCAAATTAACAACATTTACCGTCTTTACTATTTGCAGATTGGATGAACTGATGAGTTGTTTTTCCTTTGAAATTAAATAGAGAAAAGGTATGAAAAAAGTTACGTTGATAGTCAAAGACAGGCAGGCTAAAGTATTCACACGCCGCTAGATTCGCTTCCCTCAACCTGTCATACATGATATATCACATGTTCGATATGTAGTTTATAATTTTGCTTTCTCTTTACTTCAACTACACCTTTCTTCTTTTTCTCTTTCTGTCTTTTCTCTATCCACTTTTCGTTTTCCATCTATAATCCATCTTTCTTTAGCCTCCTCCCTACCCAATCCTCTTCCTATTACCCTTCATCTCTCCCTTTTCGCCCTCTCTCTCTCTCTATCTATCTATCCTTCTTTTTTTCAGATTTCATCAATCTTCGAATTGAGAAATATTCTAGTGTTTTATTCATACCTTCCAGTCTACTAATTCAAATTAAGTGTAAAAGAAGGAGCAATGGAACGCGATAAAAACGCGAGCGTCAATAATATGTCTAAGCTAGGGAAGATTTTCTTATAAAACATATATTAGGTGAGATCAGTAAAGAAACGATGATTCAAGTTGTTTGACGCCTAAGTAAACTTTAAGAGTTAGGACAAAGGAAGGAACTGGAAGAGCAGACATGAGTAAATGGAGATTAGTGAGTCGACTCACGGACGTGTTCATTAGCTAAAGATAATTAAGAACAAGTCAGCCGTCGCAAACAACGACATATAATACTCGCTAAAACCTTTTCGATCCTCTGGAGGCGCGATCTTTTCAAATTCTTTAGCGTTCCTATATCGAACAGAAGTATGTATTCAGAAGAAATCAATCAAAAAATGCAACAAGTAAAGTCATACAATGCACAAGGCCTATTGTTGCTAATGTTGAAAGACAAAACAATAAAATATTTCCATAGGAAGTTGTCTAATGGCTGTCTGTCTATAGATTGCTGTTGACTTTCGATGCTCGTCTTTATTACTGGTGCCAACGACAATAAATTAGCTAATATTTTTTTTCGTACGGAGTTCAACAAGCGCTATATTGTCTTTGACACGAAACGTCGTTTCTGTCATTAGGCGTACAGATCACCTGACCCGTAAGGGGGTAAAGGGGGAGGGAATAGTGCTGACTGGAACGACACCTAGCGCGCTAGCTGCAAAACATGCAGTATGAACGGAGGTGGTTGGGCGGGATGAAGTCCGCCCTCCTCGTCTTCGATTATCAAACTTTCTTTGTTTTTATTTTATTATTAATGATTTTGGCTGCCGCCAAGGCTAATGAAGACCGTCCAGCTGATGATCAGGAAACAGGCAGCAGTGGAGATATTGGTGATGAGCCAACTCAAGGTAACGCCACGTTGTTGGATAGGGTCGACAAGTTTCTTCGCATAGTCGAGCAATACGAAAGAAACAGGGGTAATTGTACTGCCGGGGTGGGAACAATTCTTGGAAAAGGAGTCGTCGTCCAGTATGGAAGAAGAAGATTTCGCAAGCAGGCAGAAGTAGCCGTTCACAGAGCTAATCTTTTAACAAGACTGTGGCGTTTTATGAAACAGGAAGAAATCCAATCAGAAGTTTTACTGTACACTTTAGTACATTCAATGGTTGCTAGCGACAAAGATATTTTTGCAGCCGGAAACTGTTATGATAAGGATCAATTCAAAAACTATACCTTATTCTGCCCCTATGCTCATAGACTTCGTAACTCTTCAACAGAGATAACGGTCAAGGATCTCAGTGTCGCTTACAAATATTTGAATAATGGATCCGAATTTTTCAGAGAGCCTAAGACGAAAGCCCAGAGAAAGCTGAATAGTTCGTACGCCTTAAGCGTCGGTAGGTCTTTATTTATTTATAAAGTTCCGTATCGCCATTTTAATTCGGTGCGACGTAATGACATCGGAGCGGAAAAAGTAAGAGTGAAACAAACAAGTCATCGCTGATTAGTAGCTACGTAATTATAGAACGGACTGGCATATGTATATGAAGGTTTCGCCCTAAACTTTTTTCGGCTTCGACAATTGACGAGCAATGATAGAAATTCTTTCTTATTCAATTAAGAATAAGAGTCAGAGGGAGAAAGGCTGAGCGGAGAAAAAAAGGAAAGGGGACAAAAGGGGCGGATGAAAATTTAGGTTAAACATCTTCATTAATTTGTTTTGTTTCATCTCTCCAAGGGGAGGAGGAAATTGTAAAAAGGGGTGGTAGGGGGCGGAGAAGAAAAGGGGAAAAGAGAGAGAAAAAAAAGCTATTCGCTTTTTAGTCGTCGCGGTCACGAAACGGAAACAAATTTGCCACCTCGTTTATTCCTATGTTGACAAACGTTATATCGCGGTGACGACAGACTAAAAATATTAAACGCCGATCGATATCCGCCCTATCCGAAAATCGCGTTGACTTAATTTGTTGCGCTAACAAACGGCGACGATGTCTCTACTACCTGCAAGCGTCTCTCTCTCTCGCTCACTCACTCGCTCGCTCTCTACTTTTATTCCTATATTGCCAGTATATTTATCTATTCTAGATGGAACATAAATCAGGGCATATTTTTCTATCGTATCCTTCGTTCCTACATTCCCTCTCTCTCTATCTCACTTACTCATTCACTCACTCACTCACTCATTCATTCATCCTCTCCCGCTTTCTCTCGCTCTCTCTTTCCGTCACGTCTCTATCTGTGAAGTTGACCGTGAGAATCGGAGCGTTTAAAGCAGACGTAATAAATCACGAGCGTTTTCAGGCCTCGCGGTCCGATAATAATCCTATATTTTACAATTTTATTTCCATTAACACTGGCACACGCATATATACATGGAGAGGCATTCATACATAATATTTTTTATGTTTTTTCCTTTTTAACAGGACTGTTCCAGTATCGCTATAATGAATCAGAGCATAAGCCTACGGTAGATTTAGAGAGTATTCAAATCGATTATGATGATGGGCATTGGGGTCTACCTTATTTTGATTGTGGAGGTGGTGACATATGGATGATGACTTACACTGTACCATTCTTTGGTTACGACCAAGAAAACCGTCGCTATTATTTCAAGTAAGTCTTGATTGGAGACGTCTCTAGCCTTCCGGCTTGTAATTCAAATTGCGCTCTGCTGATACTTTGTTTGTAGTCCATTCAGAACCGTAAGAGAACAAGAAAGCTTGATGAGATGCGTATAGTATTACAAAAGGCACTTTTATTGCATTTTCTGTTCGATAATCTTGATATCGTCGTTACATAGATGAGAAATTGTATAAAAATTGTAGAAATTGTACGAAACGGAAAACGTAAAAAACATCACTCGTAACCTAATCCGGTTTTCGAAAGAATACATTCAAGTGCCCTCGAAAGCCCGTAACGCCGCTCCTAAGTGGTGAAGAGAAATTTTCGGCCGTTTTGTACGGAATTACACACTCGTTTTGTCAATTTGTAACGCATAATAGAACGCTACGCTATAGGATTATCTTAATTTGACAATTTCAAGATTAGTTTATAAGTACATTTTTAAGACTGTGTAAAGCGCCTAAGCATTTTCCATAGACCAGTCAAGCTTCCCTTCCGTCCGCTATCGCCTTGACCCTTTCCCTTCCCTTCCTATTCCTTTCACTCCATTAGGTTTTTAATATATTGCTCTCTTATATTCCTTTTTTTTTCGTTTCCTAGAGGAACGAGCGGTATCGACATAGATCTGCAAAAAGTCGACATTGACCAGTGTCCGCAAAAGGAAGGGAAGGAGTATAATCATTTCGCTGGAACACACAAGTGCAAGCTGGAAACAACTAAGGTAATGAGGGGGGAGGTTTAAGCTAGTGGGATTAATATCATTGTTAGAAAGATTTCAAAAGAGGATTTAATCATCGTTTATATATCTTTTTATGCCAAGTTTTATCTGCATCAATAACATAAAAATATTTTTTTCATTTTTAGTGTGTTCCAGTTCCTGGCCTTGGCTTTTCCAGAGGGTCTTATCATTGCGTATGCAAGGAAGGTTACTACTTCCCTAATACGGACATTCCGGTCGAGAAGCGCTATTACGATGGTTCTGATGTCGAAAGAGCATTTGAATTAGAAACGAGAGGATCGGCTAGTGACTACCAAACAAATTTTACTTGCTTGCCATGCGCTAAAGGCTGTAAAACGTGTCTGGATAAAACTCCGTGCCTATTGCAGTTAAACTGGGTACATCGGTCAGTGTTGCTTGGTATCAGCTGCGTCCTAATGGCAGCTATTCCACTCCTCGTCGTTTTTACATACAAGTATAGCGACGTAAAAGTAAGTCGATTCATTTCGTTCAATAAATAGATACATATTGCTCTTTTTTCTCATCACTTATTTTATACATATTTATATGCAATATGTTTGCGTCCATATATTTTTTCTCTCTTTTATTTAATACATAATCCATATGTCGTTACAGGTGCTGAAAGCTGCCAGTCCAGTTCTTTTAAGAATTATTCTCCTTGGTGCCTTTCTCCTATATTGCCCGGTATATATCTCTTGAGAAATCAACCAAAATCTTAACCACTCTTTCATGTTCCTTATTATCATTACCGTAATCGGTTTCTTCTTCAATCAATTTCTACTTTCCGTAACCTCATTTGGTTTCCTAAACCTCTGGTTTATCGGTTAATCGGTCTTTATCTTTCAATTGGAAACATTGATTCGAGCACAATTCGCTATCATTCAAAAAATCTATTTATCCTCTATCTCTATCTTTATCAAGCCATATCAATCTCTCTCATTCTCCCTGCCTCTCGCTCTCTTATTTTTTTTTTCTTACCAATCTTTTTTATTCTCAAATGTTTTTTTTTCATTATACTAATGGTCTGTTATTCAACAGATGATAGTGCAATACTTTGAACCTACCCAAGTGTCCTGCTGCCTGCGCGTTTGGATGAGAGAAATAGGTTTCTCAATATCCTACGGAGCACTTCTGCTAAAAACCTGGAGGATTTCAGTCGTCTTTCGCGTTCGTTCCGCTCAACGGGTGAAGATTAGCGATACGGATTTAATCAAACGCCTATTATTTATAGTCCTACTCTTTTCGGTTTATCTAACCGTACGAATGGTAATTGGCCGGCCCAAGGTTATGAAAGGTATGTCCCATCATACTTTTATGTTCGTCAATCGTGATGTCATGTTGATTAATCGAACGTGATGGTTTTCGGTTAGTGGTACAACTACAAACGAAATGAAAGAGCTTTGTATTCTTCCCTTATTATCTGTGAATCTAATTACTCTTAAATATCTCAGCATTAAACCCTCTCGCCTCATCGTTTATTTATAGTTTTCTCTATTGCCAATAGTTTTTGCGCCGGCTTCTTAATGTACGCGTATGAATGAATATATATATATATATATATATATATATTTATATATACTTTATACTGCAAATATATGTAATATCTTCTCGATTTCAGCTACTCATTCCAGTAAGAAACACGCTTACCAATGCTCTTGGGATACTTGGGATTATTGCGCGGCAGTAGCCGAATTGTGCTTATTGTTGTGGGGAATAAGATTGTGTATAGTTGTAAGGAAAGCTCCATCGGAATTTAACGAAAGTCGCTTTATCAGTTGGGCGATCTATAATGAAACCTTACTGTCTCTCTTCCTCAATATTACCATGTTCTTCCTGCAAAGTATAGCTAATCCGGACTTATTGTACTTAGTCTTATTTATACATACGCAATTGACAACTACAGTCTTACTTGGTTTCCTTTTTGGAAGTAAAGCTTATCTTGTTTATAAATATCGAGGCAAATCAGAACAAGCTGCTACAACCATTAATCGAGGATCAAAGTATGTCGCCGCACCAAAATCAAACTATAGCGTTCAAATGACGTCAGTTGCAACTTCGGGTAACGTGTCAAATATGACGGGAACGGCCGAAGGGGAAATGCAGGAAGAGGATATACAATGCACACCTAGGTCACCTGAGAGCGTTTTACAAACTTCAATGAGTGGCGGAGGTGGAAACGGGGGGACGTTGGCGAAAGACATAGAAGAAGAGTTCAAGAGACTCTACACTCAATTAGAGACACTAAAGCAAAAGAATATGAAGTTGGGAAATCCACACTTGTCTGTTAAATTGTCTGCAATGACGGAAGCAGCCTGCAGTTGTCCTCCCAGTCCATCGGAAAATGGGAGGAAAGTTATAATCAGCTTAGATAAAATTGAAGAAAGCACTCATTTGTGATTTTCTTTACAGATATATATATATATCTAGTAGTATCATAACTTCAAATATAAAAACAATGCGTATGCAGTGAGTATATATTTTATTTTATGTACAAAACTTTGTATGTTATTGTCGAATTACAATTATTGTTATTATTATTATTATTATTATGGTTATTATTATTACTTAAAAGTATTGTTTTATAATGCCAAATAACGTTTAATATTGCCTAATATAATTTTCATGAGCAGATCGTACATGCTGAAAAAAAAGGAAAAGTTGCGTAATTTATGCGTGTCGAAAGTGTTAAAGTTGTTTTAAAACGAAAAGAAAATAATAAAATTGATAAAGTTTTGTCTATATTGTCTACTTTATAGAAAATAATAACATTATATATGTATACATTTCAGAAACAAACAAATAAAACACAACATACAAACATACATAGAGTAATTGAATTTTGTTTTCTTTCCCTTTACAAACTTATGCAACAAAGTTAAAAGAAAGAAAGAAAAAAAGAAGAAGATATAGAGATAGAGAGAGAGAAAGAAAGATAGATAGAAAAAAGGAATGAAGAATTGACTTAAAAAAACATGAAAAAAAAAATAAGAGAAGGATATTTAGATATAGATTTATTTTGTTGTTTTTTTTTTTTATTGTAGAATATTTCTTATTAAAAATCTATATACGACAAGCTTAATTTCGATCGTTATGTTGCTTCGTCCTCAATTTACGCATTCTCTTATTAGTAGAAAAATTGCAATCAAATATTTTTATTATCCTCCGTTTCTTTGCTTTTTAGTAGTTTTGTTGGTTGTTTTTTATTGTCCATTCTATACTATTATGTGTTTATAAACTACTTCTTTTTCCTTCTTTTTCTCTTCTCCCATACGTATACAGCATATATATATATGTTACAATCCTTCTCTCCCTCTTCCTCTCTCTCTCTCTCTCTCTCTCTCTCTCTCCCACTACCACCCACCACCCCTCTCTATCTCTCCACTCTCTTTAGAACTTCAATATCCTATTCATTTCTTTGAGATAAGCCTACCACATTTACCCTTAAGTGATATCGACTCTAACTGACTCTTTTCACTTTTCTACGTCCCATTCCCGTTTACAACCACCAACCGTCTACAACCGAGTTTTTACTCGATAATTTATTTTTATATCAACCTTTCTCTCGAAAAGAAACAGGCGGATTTGTTTAGACAAAAGTAGCCGTACCGGACTGACGCCGTTAACCTTACCATATTGCTGCTGTCTGACGGATAAACGCGCGCCCGCCTGTATAGGCCTGTAAAGACCGCAACGGTGGGCCTATAATTTGCTGTGTACTCGCCACTTAGGTGAGTCTCAAACGTGATTAATGCGCTTTCAATGAAAAACCCTTCTTAACCACCGTCTAGTTTGCCTTGTTCGAAACAGACGGCGCGAGAGTGGGGAAAAAAAATCAATGTCCTTTTCTCCGGATTCACTCTCATCCCAACAAAAAAAGAGAACGAAAAAAAATTTGATTGACAAAGCTCGACATCCGAAGAGGAGAGGAATAAGCACGTTTCTACAATTTGTAATTACAAATCTATATTATTCTTGTTAAGATGATCCCTCGTCAGTGAATTTGTTTAAGGTTCGAAAGATTTAGGGGAAGCAGGTGGTTGAAGTTTGTAGGAAATTTTTTTATTTTCCTTTTTAGACCAGCATCTGCTTCCCACTAGTATCCTAATAGATTTCTAAGTGGCTTTTAATTAGTGGAAAATTATCATGGCACGTTTCTCTCAACGGTGCGTGTAAAGCCAAAACGTACACACACAATTCGCACAACATCAATCATTTCAGCCAATGCTGAAAGATTAGCAAACGCCACGATTTTATATAATATATCTATATATATTTGTATTTAAATATATATAGATGTGCTCTATATATGCTGTATATACATGATGTATAGATAGACAGTATATATATATATATATATATATTTATATTTATATATACATGTATTAGTATATTTAAATATAGGAACATAGTTATATTTAACTCGGAGTATACGTTATATCAGATGAATATTTTGGGAAAATAAACTGTAGATGTAAAGGCTATATTGTTCCTATTTATTTATATTTCAAACAACTTGATGTACTATTGAATAGCACATTACCGTGATGTTTATCGTAACTTGTCCCATTAATAGTTTTATGGACATTAATCTATAAACTATACATGCTAAATATATAGATACGTATATATCATATTTGGGGTCTCAAACCACAAAACTTATTTGTAAAGATAGGAAAACGCCCTATAGATATATGTTTGAAATAATTGTTGTAGCAGCTAGAGACTCACCCCTACTAAAGAAAATGAGCTTTCTGCTTTAGCATAATACAAAACGCTCGAGGACCTAAGTTATAATATCGAAAGCGAGCTCTGTAATCTATATACACAAACACACGTCTAGTAATATATACTCCTTAATATATAAAACTATATTTTTATACCTATCGCCCATACAAATAAACATTGGAAAGAGAGTGAAAGTAAGAGGAAAGGAGAGGCAAGAGAGAGAGAGAGAGACAGAGAGAGAGAGACAGAAGAGAAACTTTCTATCTGCATAGCACGAGGATAATGTGATATGAAATGTATTATATTTACGGTATATTACCTATTATTGTTTTAAAATAAGAATAGGAATATTCACATCTAGCGCTATTCTGATTTCCCAGTTTTCTTTTGATATTATATTCAAATAATGACGTATATAAAATATTCAAACGTTATATAAATATTCTTAAAGATTTCGATTAGTCATTTTACATTTATGAATTACATTAAACTGTTAGGAGATCGTATAAACAAGCTTGAGGAGAGATTAGTTAAAGCTCGGTCCGAATTTGATCAGCTAAATAGAATTTCCATTCAAAATTCGTACGTCGATGAATTCCTTCGCTCGATTAGACAATATAAATATATATATATATATATATATACATATAATTATTAATAAAAATACGGTTATAAAATACTTATAAAGATAATAAAAGTCTGGTATAGGACGACAACGACGGCGGGGGCGACCACCAAAGTTGTAAACTGAAAAATTCGCTCCACAAGTGAATAATTCGTTATTTTTTTTTCTTCTTCATGCAACAGGTCGTCGAAGCATGTGAGAAAACAGACAAATTATTGCAGGATACTTGGAGAAATCGCTTTTCAGTTAGATAGACGAATTCTAGATCACGTTCTGCGCGGTGGATGTAAAGAAAACGAAAAGCTTCGCTTCTACGGTCAAAACCATTTTTGCCCTTTTCTATAGACGCTCCGTTAAATGCAGCGGAAAAAAAAACACCATTTATATAACAGCGAATTCTGTTTATATTCATTAGTCTCAAATTGACTTACTGTCCGTAAATCTCCTAAACAGGTTACACAGTCTGCAATATTTACGATCGAATCCTTCACCTTACTCAATCACAAAATGATAAGGGAAAAGACTGTATTGTTGATAACGCTAAACGTGAAAAACTAATGAGCCGTTGGCACAATGTTAAGTACAAACTAAGTTCGTTAGGTTTCATCGTTGACAAACACTCGGATTTGTGTATAGATCTCATCAACGCATTCGGCCTTTTACGTATTTCCGATGAGAAACTTTATCGTCATTTTGACAATCCTCGTTGTCTACGCCATCTAGTATGCAAGATTTCGCCGAAAGCTCAAAGAAATGATGTTCTGATTTTGCTTGATTGTTTAGAGGCGTTAGCCAGAATTGATGGCAGACCTTTGCTATTATGGTAAATGTTACATAGATAATGGAGGCACGATATAATATCTTTAATATAAATTTTTATACGTCAACTTTTTAATAAATGTGGAAAAAGCGTCACTATAAAAACATCTAAAGTCGTTTAATTCATTTTTGTTGTACTAAAGGATTCCGTAATACGAGTATAACAGAATCTCCGCGAAGAAATAATTTAGAAATATATCGATCCTTGTTTACTGGTTTAGCCTTCTTTTTTCCTTTACCGGTTCGCGGAGTTTCCGTCCACATCTCCTTAACGCTTTCTAATACCATGTTGCAGTGTCTATCGAAGGCCTTCACACGACCCAAGAGTTTTCTGTTGTTGCGGCAGTTAATTAGTACTTGCGTATTATTCTTGACGGATTGAGTGAGGACTGATAGAGGGCCTGTATTAAACTCTTCTTGCTCCCTTTGCTGGAGTTCCTCCTGGGTCATTTCACTCTTCGGTTTATTTAATAGAGAACTGAATGGAATAACAAATAGTTAATTTCTTTTTGGGGATTGTACACTTCGTATCTGTCTTTCACGCTCTAATTTGGCAACGTCAAACTAGTCAAAAGCATATTCACTTTAAGTTGGATTTATGAAAATAACAAGATAACTTTATCTCAATTTTGTATCGATCCAACTAGAACGACCTAATCGCTCCACCTGAGCGTTTACCCCCAATCGGTAATATTTCATTTCCTCCGCCACCTTTCACCCTAAAAGTCTAATAGGGTCTCAGATAACGCTTACTTATTTTAGACTTTATCATCTAAAAGAATGGTAACTTACGTCATTTTCCTAGTTAAATCAATTAAATTTGCCCTGTGTTTAATTTTCCGGCAGGAAACGGAAGTGAATTTTATCACGTGACAACTTTAACATGGTTCCAAACAATCATTAAAACCTTTTGAATTGTTTTTATATATTTTTTATATATTTTTTTAAACTTACAATAATCGACTAATCAAAAAGAATAAAAGATAATTCTAACAATAATACTTAAAATGCATAAATAATGCGTTTTCTTAGAAGTAAACCCCTATAGATACTTTTTTCCATTTTTACGGATCTCATAATCCTCTTGAGATTAAAGCAATGAACAAGTTGGACATTCTATAAAATGAAGCGGTAGAAATCCCGTTTTCTAGTAATAAAGTAGGCAATTACAGCCAAAGGCCATTCTTTTATTTATTGCTAATCTCAATAGAAGCTAATAAATAAAGAAAATAAAGACTATGTATGAAAGTTTCCTTAGATGTAGCAAAAGAAAAAGAAGAAGGGAAAGAAGAAAAATGGGCCTCTCAGATAGTAGAGTAATGTAAGAATAATAAGATTAATAATTAGTCACTCTCACGTACACTGCGTCATTTTTTATTTAGTTGAAGCAACTTTCTTTCACGTATTCAGAAAATTAAATACTTTATACAGAGCTTTTAGAAGTTCTTTATTCTTTACATTAGACTCCATTACTAATTTAATAATGAAAGTAAATAGCAATAAGGTTTGTAGTCTCTCTTGTAGCGACTTACATGATTACAGTTGTATATTAGAATATGGATTTACGGATCTGTCGAAGTCTTCTGCAAACCTCAGCTTTGAAGTCAACAGCGGTCCCATTCCACCATATTCATTTTCATTTTCATTTTTTTTTCTTTTCCTTTTCTCTTCTTTAGGTAGGAAATTATTCAAAGAACGTTATGCATGGAATTCTTGATGAAAGTGGATTTCTGTCATTTTTTTAAGATCCCTCTCTCTCTCTGCGCGAAACGTAAAAAAAATCGAATTCAAAAAAATAAAAGAAAAAGAGTGACGAGAGGTTTTAGAAGAAAATATGAAGTTACTTGATAAAATATTCGATTTCCTTGCCATTAACAAAGCCAATAGTCAGTTATCGTTATGGCAGAGTAAGCTAGAGGGTCGGGCGTCTGAAGGACGCTTAGCCAGTTCATTGGGGGGTTCGTTGGTTGGTTGGTCAACTGTAGGAGGGGAGGAATTAGTTATACAAAACTTTGAGAAGGCTTTATCCGATGCTTACGATTTATTGCAAGAGAAAAACTATTTTGCAGTATATAGTTATTTAAATGGCGATGACGCAGAAGAAGAAGAAAAAGGAAAGATTTCGGAGATTAGCGATGAACAATCGATCTTCGGTCTATCATCTAAGAAGGCATTTACCGATAAGGAAGATCGCAATCAGAACAACGCATTCGACTTAAATTTACTGGAGGATAAAGAAAAATCTTTGAAAGAGGAAGATCGGGTTAATCGTTTAGAAGTCTACGATAGAAAGAACGATAGAATTTGTAATGCTGTATTGCACTCGAAGGGACAACAAAACAACTACAATCGCCTTAAAAGCCATGAAAGTCTAGCCAATTGTTCTTATCAACAGCGTAGAATATTCAATGAACTTTCTGAAGTATCGGCAAACCTTAATTATGCGCATCAAACCGGAACTACACTTAGTTATAACACGAATAATTCCCGAATAATTGAAGGAAACAGCAAGAAAGTTAGCACAGTAGATAAAAATAGCTCTGAACCCAAAACTAAAGCGAATGTTAAAGGAAACTCTAGTATTCTGTTGAATAGATCGCAGATCGTCCCTGACGAAAAGCTAACTAAATTAAATGATAAAGTGGATGATGAATGGCAGAAGTCGTTTATTTTTAACAAAACTACGAAAAGACATAATTTATTCGATGAGAAATTTTTCAAAAAAACAGAAGAGAGAAGAGAATTGAGCGGTAAGGAAGGTCTAGACTGGTATGACGGATTTATAGACGAGGAACGTAGGTTACAAATAAATAGATTAGAAAAGACTCGCAGCCGTAGGGAAAGAGAGACAAGAAGAGTCCAAACTAGGTTGGAGGAAGCGGTTGAGAAGTTATACGCTTTTTATTACAAGAAGCACCCTTTTAATTGTACGTCTGTTTTATATTATATACGAAATTTTCGCCCAACCAAGCAGAAAAGACCGTTTTCACCCAAGAATCACAACGTGGAGAGGCAACTAAAAGTCTTGCCAGGGGCGTGATTCAGTTAAATATTCTCCCCCTTCCCCTTCGCTCCCGCCCCTCGACATCCCGACAAACAAATGAAAGAATCGATATATTATGGCAATATTATACATAAAGATAAAATATAAAAAACTATTTAATAAGGAAAGGGAGGATAGAGGGAGGCTGAATTGTAATTCTGGATCATGCCCCAAATCTATTCCCATCGCCCATTAATAGATTATTATCCATGGGTTACAACGATCCTACCGATTGTCCAAATTATCTTGTTTATATGCCAGATTTCGTTTCATGGCTTTGCACCGACTGGCTTGGAACCAATTCCGGCCGGCGTCCACCTGTCGAAAACGATCAACGGCTATGAGTCGTTTCAGTTAAGAAGGAGCACGAATATTTGGATAGGACCGCCGTTGAGTAGTTTATTAGTTTGGGGAGCGGTGTATGCGCCTTGTCTAAGACCATTGAGAAAGAATATTGCTAACTTAACTACGTATTTCGATAGTATGCACGAGAAATTAGGATGCTGCGAATCTAGGGATATGGCAGGAACAATGACAGAGAAGGAGTGCACTAGGGGGCATAGTAAATCGGTCTGGCACGATGGGTTGTTTTGTAGGTAAGATTAAAATTGTCAATTTTGTCTCGTGATTTTTGTATTTGCTTAGAGGTTTGCCTATTCCTGAACGTATTTATCTACATGATTATCTCTAAAAAATTTCCGTTATTCTCTAATATATAAAAATTCGATAATCAATCGATAATCCACCTCGTAATAATTCCTTAAAATTTTCATTTTTTCCCCCTGTAGCATACCCATTTCCTCTCTCTCTCTCGTTATCTCTTTCTTTTCCGCACTCCATCATCAATAAAAGATTTTTAATATACAATTTAATTCATAAATTTGTTTTCACTCAAAAGCAAACGTTACCGTCTACCAACACCTATGATTAGGCATAATGTTAAACCCTGCTGTATTGGTTACTTGTAAGTTTCACATCCAATCATTAATCAACCGTTGTTCGTTTCCTAAATATTAATATTTCATAACAAAAAAATACCAAAAAAATGCATTAATTTAGAGGAGAATGTCGAATGATAACTAAGGAACATTGCATAAACTTAAATGGTAGTTTTGTCGATGATAATAACGCTGAGCATTGTAGATATGTTGATTGCCTTGCTAGAGCTTGTTATGGAAAATATAAAGTATAATTAATTAAATAGTTTTATAGTATTTTCTCTTATAACAAATAGTAATTAAATGTTTTATATTTACATTTGTTTAGATTTCTTCCCAACCTCTTATTTCTCAACCTACATATAGGCAGTGGTGGAGGATATTTGTAGCTCCACTCATTCATCAAGGAATACTTCATCTAATCATGGTTATTTTTGTACAGGTAGCTAATTGATCTGGAAATTTTTTTCCATTCTCTACACTAAAGATCTTATATTGACTATTTATTAGACAATAATAGGAAGAACAATTGAAAGTATAGCCGGAAGCATTCGCCTAACCATTATATTCCTTTCCAGCAGTACTGTTGGATTAATGTTAGCTAGCGCCTTCGATCCATTTACGCCACAAGTAATTATAAACGTAGATAATAGTAATAATAATAATAATAACAGTGATAATAGACGTGAAAGAAGGTAAAGAAAGTAGTCAATTTCATTATGAGAATTTTCT
This sequence comes from Dimorphilus gyrociliatus, assembly GCA_904063045.1. Classification (NCBI taxonomy): domain Eukaryota; kingdom Metazoa; phylum Annelida; class Polychaeta; family Dinophilidae; genus Dimorphilus; species Dimorphilus gyrociliatus. Next base: position 1,041,936 of record CAJFCJ010000019.1, read on the forward strand.
CGTTTCGGCAAAGTTACCCATAACTGATAAATAAAATAAATGTCTAGTAATCAGTATATCTCTTTCCCTTCCCAGAAGATAATTATATGTAATAAAGAAGGTACATAAATTTTCTTGTCTTCTTTGCCCCATTTACAGGCGGGTTGTGATGGAGCAGCAGCTGGACTATTGGCCGTTGCTTTTGTAGAACTTTTTCAAGGTTGGAAGATGGTTAAACGGGCTTACAGTTCCTTATTCAAATTATTAATAGTCCTTATGTTATATTTACTATCCGGTAAGATTATTAATATTTAATATCCCATACTCTTATCTTGAAAAGAAGCGTACTAAAAATTTCCTTTTCTCTTAAAGGTACATTACCATTCCTTAATAATTTCCGACTTTTAGGTGGCTTCCTAACTGGTATTTTAACTGGTATGATAGTACTACCTTATATTACCTTTGGAAGGTGGCATATAATTTCAAAGAGGATTTACGTTTCTGCTTCGTTATTAATATTTATTCTTAATTTCCTTGCCGTTGCCTGGTTATTTTGGTAAGAAAATATATTCCATTTTTTTATCAATAAATAATATATAATATAAACTATTATACTATATAAATGCCACGAATAAGTTGTAACTTATGTTAGGCCATTTTGAGAAAATAAGCATTATCATGTGATAAAGTCTCTTCCAACTCTCGCTCTCTTCTTTTCTGTTTAAAATATAGTTTTTATCTCTAGAATTCTTTTCCGCTATGTTGATTTTAATATGCGTGTAAGAATATATAGATATATATAGTATTTGAAGAAACGGCTGAGTTTCTCTTCATCCAAAAAGAGAGGGCCTTAGGAAAAGCTCGAGGCTTTCTCTTAATTCTTAATAAAAATGAAAACTTTTCACTTCGACTAATATAAGCTTTACATTTAAGTTTATTTATTCCCCGCTCACTTTCCCTCTTTCCTGTTTTTGCTTTGTTTTGCATCTTTTTTATTGTTTGTCAAAAGAAAAAAAAGAAAGAGGTTTTCGTAACTTTGTGTCTATGTCTAAATCTGTATTTGTATGCTTATGCATGTGTGTATGTGTGTGTGGTTCTTTCTGTCTACAAACCAATTACGTTCTCAATTTGCTATTTTGTCTTTTTTTTTTTAGCACAGATTACGACATTAAAGAAAAGTGTGGGAAAGCCTGTCGGAATTTCACATGCATAAATTACACTCCGTCAACTTGTATAAATATATTAATTGATTGATAAATCCGTGTTCTATTATTGGACTTGTTTTTTCGTTTTCTTTTTTTAAATATACAATACCCAACTTAAAAATTTTACCTTTTCTATTAATAAATAAATAGAAATATAATAATATATAAAGAATACACAATATATATATATTTATACAGTATATATCTATATATTTATGTAAACAGTATATTTGCAGTATATTAATAGTATTAACTTAAATACTGCAATTTTTTTTTTAAGCAAAGTTATTATATTTTCTTTTCCTTTCCCTTTCCCCACTTCTCTCTTTCTCTCTTTCTTTCTCTTTCTCTCTCTCTCTCTATCTCTATCTCTATCTCTCTCTCTCTCTCTCTCTCTCTCAGCTTTTTATTTTCCCACTTTTTTATTTTTTTTTTGTTGAATTAGCTATGCGTGTAGATTGATTACAGTAAAATTCTATTGATATACACATATATATATATATATATATAGTATATATACAGTATATATATATATTATTTGACCAAATTAACTCAAACTCAATTTTCTTAATAAGAATATTAATTAGAGAATATTTTAAAAACTACAGTAAATGATCAGCAGGATAATTTAGATAGAAAATATTGCAGGAAATATGTCATTTAAAGCCAATTTCAGACGAAAGGATACTTAACAACACTTACAGTTAATAACGTATAATTAATAAAGCTTTTTTATGAGCCAGCTTTTAATTATTATTGATACAAATTGACGAGAGGTAACGCCATCTTCAGTAAAATTTTAACGTATTTTTCAAACGTTATGTCCACTAACAACGTTCGTTTATGCATTCTTTTTGTCCCTTTCGAGTATATTAATAAAAAAGCAAAAACTAGGAAGATTGGGATAAAGGGGGAGGGAGCCGTCGTAAACACAATAGGAAAATGACATGTGATAAAAGGAGGATGGGAAATATTAGTATTCTTTGTTTACAAGGCGAAAACTCTTTGTTAAATAGTTGGGTAGGAGAAACAGTGGGTGGTAAGGGAACCGCGTACACATCCGTAATGAATTACGTCTCTTCTGCGATAGGAATTTTACCACGACGAGCGTTACATAATTGGGTGGAGCTGGTTTATTCTTTGCGCGTGTGAAAGCAAATTATTATCCTTCATATAACGTCTATTAACCGTAAATCTAGCCTTGTAATATTTTTGAACTCAAATTTGCTATTATGCAATAATTTACGTGCTCTGTTTGAAGTAAACTTGACAGGAGTGGACTGTTTACACTCTGATAAGAAGTGTAGAAAATTTAGATGACATCCAGCAACTAAGTCATATAATTGACCTTGTTTATAAATACTAATTGAAATCAATCGCCTACACAGATTATAAGATATAGTATTGGTATTATTCAAAGACATATCATCCGTCCCGTATTACGGGCAAATGTCTTATATTCTTTATAGCCATCAATCAATTCTCTGGTAATAAAAAGTGGCAATTATTGGAAACCTTATTGCAAAAGCCGGAATTTTCTTCAGATTAAAAAACGGTCAGAAAAGAAAGGGGTGCTAGTGCTGTGAGAGCGTGAAAGCTAGAGAAAAAGCGGGTAGCTGTAGCTACAGAAAGACAGGCAGACACACTGAGTGGGTGAGGGAGAGAGGGAGGAGAGAGAGAGAATAGAAAGGGAAAGAGAATGAATAAAAAAGGTGTGGATAGAAAGAAGAGGGAAAAAGAGAAAAAAAATGGAAAGTGGAAAAAGGAAGTGGAAGAGAGAAAGAGAAAAAAAACGAATATCGACTGATCTGAAAAACGATCGATTAAGGAACTATTTCTCCTTTACGTCTTACCCTTGTCCCCTTTCGCTTGTTCATTCTCTTGAACGTGATGATGAATACAAAGAAAACAACGATTATAAAAATCCCAGATTCTGGGCGTAACTTATTGTTGTGGGATGAATGAATCTGATTGACTAAGAGTATTGGATCAAAAGATTTAACAGTTTACTCTTTCTCGGTTAAATACCCCTAATCATCTTAATCTTTTCCAGTGACTCTTCCGGAAAAGGATATTGTTAGTTGAAACAAAAAGAAATCCCCTATTTTATATTTATAAATGACCAATACAGCTTTAAGTGATAAATAAACGTCTCTTCCATCATCTTTTTCCTTTGGTCATTCATCAAGCGTCCTACAACTAGCCTTAGAGCTTTTGCATCGCAATCAATGCGATTACCACGACTTCTCTCTTGAGGTTGAACATCGTCGCTTTTGTGTCTGATCATTATACAGAATATTTTTACAACCGATTTTCCTCTCTCGTTCCGCTTTGTGCATATAAATCGAAAGAAGAGGGAATGAAATCGACTTCAAGTTGCCCCTCTCTTTCTCTCTCTTGCTCTCCGAAAACGTGCTCACAATGAAAATTTTCTCTATCTAATTCGTTCGAGTAGCCTAAACTCATTTTATTCCAAATGCTCTCTTAAATACATCGTGAGTTTATTCTTAATATGCTTAAAAATATTCTAATCATTGTTGAAGCGTCTATTGCAGGCGAAACGTAACATTCTACACAATTGGCGAAAGTGGAATGTACAAGTGTACTAACCGAGCTCGTAATCGGCGGGCGTTATGCGACTAAGTACCGCAAATAAAGGTTTAAGAAGAACTATTGCGCAGAAAAATTGCCACCGCCGTTCATTAATTCTCCCAAGTGTATTTGACGAGAGCAACTGCCTTCAAAGTCGCCTATTTGGCAGTACAAGGAATTCTTCCATCTAGAAGCCTTACGACCCATCGACAACTGTACGCCTTCATAGGCCAGATGGTATTTTTCACGAAATTCACGTGGGATTCAACTCAAATATCTAAAACGAGAGGGTCGATCGAAGATCACTCTGCTTCATTCATATAAAAATAGCTCATAGTTATCTTTTACTTTATAATCCATACTTTTTATTGCCTTTTAATGCGTATTTTTTTCAATTCGATTTCCTCTTTGTTCCATTCAGAAAGAAAGGCCAACTTATTACAAAATCTTTTTATTATGTTTGTATAACTATAAAATGGTTTAATATATATATATATATAGATATAGATATATACATATGCTGCATGTACTCTCTTCTTTCGACCACTTCTCTTTCTCTCTCTCTCTCTCTCTCCTTCTTTTCCACTCTTCTCCATTAAACTAAGCAATTTTGTAACAGTTCGCTGCTTACTGAATCCAATTGTTTATGAATATCTTCAGTTTCTTTCACCTTTCTCTCTAATTCATCTTTCTCCCTGTGGAAAAAAAAACAAATTTTGCTCCTCAATTTCTATTAAAGTAATGAGATTTATTACCGTTTTAACGCATCTTCCAATGATTTCTTCTTGTCATTTAGAGCGCTAATTTCGAAAGCATTCAAATCTATCCGACTATGGTTAAGTGGTCTAATTCAAAAAATTAACGTAACGATAGAATGCTTTGAAGGTTTATTTATTTAATGAAGAATCATCTTACTTCCCATCTCCAGTAGTTTCTTTTTGTAAACATGCTTCAACTAGCTTTTCTCGATCATTCACAAGATCTAAGAATGACTTGCCGTCGGAACACTGAGGATCATTTAACAAACGATGAATTGTTTCCTGAAAAAAATACATAATTTGATATTATGATTGATTATTCTTTTTGAATAGTTGACTACCTCGACATCCTTATTATAGTCATTTGTGCTATCATTCCATATTTCTTCTAGCTGGTCAAATTTTTTTTTGAAAGCTCCGGGAAAGAGTTTTGAGAGAATTGCAAATCTGGATATTGATGTTACTCGAATAATTTATTTTTATATCCTTTATTAAAAGCCTTACTTGGGTGCGGATTTTGCTGCCAAACTTCTTAGAGTATTCTTTAAAACTTCCGAAGAAGTCATTAACGGTGTTTCTTCGTCAGTTTTCTCATTTTTAGAATCAATTTTTATTTTTTCCGCCATTTTCGATTGAAAATATCGGTCACCCTCTATCTCATACTAAATATTCTCTATAAAAACCCAATAGGATCAGGAACCATACTACATCCACGGATAACTGGTGAAATTTGAAATTTACCGCCTTTTTTCAAAAATAAGAAACCTAAATAGAAAGAGCTTTTAATTTATGCTGATTTAAATAAACAAAGCAGATAAGAAGAAGAAAGCTATATGATAAAAAAGATATGAATAATATCTTCAGGTTGAATTAATGCCTCAATGTATCAACAATAACTAGAAAGCTGATCTGCTCCCTTCTAGTACATATTACAGCAAATTGTAAACAGTGGTAGACGGAAGAACGTGAAATCGTAGAATGCTTTACGTTTATTACAGGCGTACTGCAAGTTTTGTTTATAACTGCTGCATTCGCTCTGCATTTTATACAAAGCCTTAGACGCGTGTCACTTTTCTCATGTGTAGATTAAATGCATTTCATCCGGTTGAACTTTAAGGAGTGTTTGTTTATTTACAAAAAAATGTGACAGATATTATACAGATGCTATTGAATTTAATAAAAAATAAAAATAGACCTTTTATGCTTTCGTTTTAGTTTATCCTTTATGCTAGTCCAGTCCATTTCCGATCAATCAGTAGCTCCCTTTATCTTCGTTTCTCTGTTCTCGTGACATTCCTTTTTTGTCAAATACCTTATTATTCTTATAAATTGTCAATAAATACAAGATTCCATCCCTCTCTAACATCCCTCTTTTCAGTATTAACGAGATTACAAATTCTACTAATACCTATAATAGAAATTAATTGCAATAATGCGCACCGAAAATGTACTCGGTGATAAGTTGCTGTAGGAGGATATAGAATATGTAGTTTTATAATTAGAATACAATCTCGGTTTCACTTATACCCGTTCCTTCTCTTTCCTCTTAGGCCTATACGCAGACGCTCAATAAACCGGAAATTTATTTAAACCTTCCACTAAGACCGTCACTCCTATCGAACGGGTCTATTTGCATACGAGAATAAATCTTTTCGAGTGAATTCGCCACGTTGTAGAACGGTATAATATAGGCCTAGGTAAACAAATATTTTATGTTATATCTTGCCTATAAAAAATGCGACCCTTGACGCAAAAAATCGGATCATATACAAATAAATTCGTAATAGCATCATATATATATATAAGTCATGTTTATATTTCATTTGTTTCTTGTAACACTTTCGCCTGTAATTAATCTAATACGTAATTCAATCAATTTCGCTAAGCTTTGACGCGTTAACTTCATTAATTCGTTGCCATTGTTATGCATGAAATTTGCATTTAGAATTAGTTCTCCTAAAAATTCTTGTTTCTTATTCCTCAATTGTTTACAGTCAAGTATCCAAATACGGTGCCCTTTAACCTTGTCCATTTTGTTTCTTTTACAATTTTTTCCTTTCTTTTTATTAAGCTTAAAAGCGAAAGCAAACTGTCTTTCAGACAAATACACACACACACACTCATACATACTCTTTCAAACTTTTATACAAAAATTACGGTTGACAGATGGAAATTTCAACGCAATTATTGACAAATTAGCGCTAATTTCTACCGTTAATTATATCGTTTCGAAGCGTGTAATTTGATTTCTGTCATTGAAAAAGTACTTTATATATTATATATATATTGGTTATATCCTTTATAAATAGAAATATAAATATAATACATCTAAGGTTTAAACAATCGGAAAGTTCTTTCGTTTTACCCTAATGTTTATGGAGGGCTTATGATGTGTAAACTTTCAACGCGGCATTGAATAGGGGATTAATCAGGCCTATATATGTATCTAACTTATTGTATTTACAATAGTAAAAAAATAGCTTCGTCAACTATATAGTATTTTGTGTATGGAGTTTCCTTCCTCTGAAATAAGAGAATATGATCTTCGGATCAAACGTACAAATATAAAAGAAAATTTTAAGCTATTCGCATTATTAAATAAAACTAAGACTATAAAACTTGATTGATTATCCGGTCGTGAACCAATAAAATTCACACGAGTCCCAATGACGTTGATGTAGAGAGAGAGTCGTCTCATTCTAAGCTCGTCCTGTCAATCACTCATCCGATTCATTCTATCCGCAATCATGCGAATTCTTTCCGATTATAATGCGTCGTTGCAGTTTATTTCCATCATCCCTTTTTAATACCGTACGATACGGAGAGCGTTAGAATCGCTTTTATCAAACGTAAAGTCCTAAACGTATATATTGACCGAGCCAAGGCTATTTAAACATTGCGAATAAGCGATATAGGCTATAGTCGTAATCAGCCAGATACGAACGATTATGAGAGGGTGGAGGGGATTAATAGAGTGTATACTTTTCCTATCGATGACAAACACTCTGCATAAAAGTCAATTGAATACCTTCTCTAGGGCAATACCGATTTACATCGTCCCCGGCGTCTAATTACGAACTAGGGGGTGATGGAAGTAGAAAGAAAGAGGTAGAGAAGCCGCTTCTCTCGAGGTCAAGCATCTGTCCGACTCCTGTTTTTTGGAAAATTGTATAGAAAGAGAGTGAAAGAGAAAAAAAACTTTCATACGCGTGCTCTACACCTGCCCCCCTGTAGACGCCGTTGGACGCCTCTTATTCATTTATAAGCGTGTATGAGTGAATTTATAAACGGAATGAAATGGGCGTGTTTCTGCAGCTGCGATTGGATAAACGCCAGCTTCAAACGAAAAGATGCCAGCTCCCCGCCGAGAAAAGGCGACTCTTCGTTCAACTGTATAAACACGCATAACGGAAAAGAGCCTATTCCAACACGCAGGCTTGACCTTTTGACTCGGAATGCGCTAATCACTGTCATTGTCGTACTGTACAAATTCTCATCTACTGTATATAACGAAAGTCTTGACATTTAAGTTGTCTTTTCTTGGAGAAAAATTTCATTACAGTTTATTCGCCTCGGTGAGCAGATGTCCGAATCCGGTGACAGGTGACTACCGTTTGCCAAATTTTTAATTATTCCAATTAGACGCCTTTACAATAGCGTTCACATATAAACGATATATAGTCGCCACAAGTAACACGCAAGTTATTATCGGGGAGGCAGTAAGGGAATAAAAGGAGGAGACATTCGCATCATTTTAAACGACGGTCGTTCGTCTTGTCGTAGAAAGCTCGGCAAATCGTATTGCGATTCGATACGGCTCTAACAGTCTTATCAATAATGCACCGAGACGCCGGCTCGACTCGGTCTGACGCTTCTGAATCGCAAGAGCCGAGGATTTTTTATTAGAAGGCTTTCTTTCCAATCTTTTTTCCTTTCTTTTTCTCTTCCTTCATTCTGTATTTTTCCTATTTTCTTTATTATATGCTAAATAGAAAATTGTTGTGTTTACGGATTGGCCAGGTGCGCGTTGACGCCCCATTATGGAACGAAGTTGTGTTTGTCGAGGGTTGCCTGAGGTCGGGGTCACCGTGGTGACGTCTGCATGTATGTATGTATGTATATAAATTATCTACTCTGCCTCGCACACATGTTAAAGAAAAACTATATATAGCAGTCTATATACTTTTATTACTTTCCCATCGCCGATAGCGTCTCGCCGTTTGACGCCGTCGACGCCTTAACGCCCGGAGCTGTCTTCCCTGAATCGACAGCGAGAAGATGAAAACTAAGGAGAGAGGAAGAGGCAGTTAATTGGAAATTTTTATAAGCAGATTAACGTAGAACGGGCAGGTGCTATCCTGCTAGCCGCGGTATTTTTGATGCAGAAAGGTTTTTAACGAGGCCTCGAGAGGTAAACACACATCCTTCTTTTCAATGATACATTCAGTCTTTTCCCAACATTCTATCCCCTCACCTTATTCAAATGACTAACTATTGAACGCCCATACTTCAACAAACCGCTAATCAATGCATAACGTGCCGCTATTGTTCGCAACTGTTGATTACCGTCTTTTCTCAGCCAACTCATTAGTCGCCCTTTCTTTCATTAATTCGTCGAAAAAAAGGACTCGTTTGTTTTTTTTCTCTTTTTTCCCACCTCTCGTAATACCCCCCCCCCCTCCTCCCCTCATCCGCTCCTCTCCCCTTATGCCGTCAACAAAACAGAATATTCTTGATGAAAGATCGTCAAAGAGTGTTTATGAAAGGATAAGAAGATTTATACAGGAAGAATTGAAGGAAAAAAGTCAAGCCTATTTAAGAAATTATTATTTACTCGTTAATTTTACTACTTTTGCGCAGCAGTTAAGTGGCAACAGTGGCGACCACTCGGCTTATTTTACTAATGCGTAATCGACCGTTAGAGGTCGCTGCGAACGCCACCTTGATTCTAGATCGCGTTCCAACGCTGACGAGTTTGGATAAAAGTTTACTACGAATCGCTCTGATAGAAATATAATTGATTTTTATCAACAAATTTTTTGAAGAAGTAAATTTATTTTAAAAATCAAGATTGTAAGTTCTTTATCTTTAATATTTATTTATAATTACGATTTTCCTTATTATCGCCCCCCGAACCGTAGTATTTGGCTGTTCATTGTAAAACAGTAGATATATATATATATATATATACATAAGAGTTCGACCAGGTGAGAATGTTTTTTTCTCATCGGTCTTATTTTATTTTCGAGGTTATTTCTTCGCTTGCGATGCATAGATTTTCACGGAAAAATAAGTTTTAGAGGGATTTTCTTGCATCTCCTACTTTTTTTATTGACGCTTTCTTTTTTTAAATGCTTATCTCAGTTGTTATCTGCATTTTGCATAAATCACCAGATTAGGTTTATCCTATTAGGTATGAGGTTCTCCAGCTAGACGATTATTGTAAACAAATATAACTATTTTTCCACATTCTTCTTGTACAAGTTACGACTCGCGGACCTGTTCGAAGCGTTATTCAAACATGCCTTGTTTTTATACTGGAATAATTACAATATCTATATATCGAGTCGATTGTAACACCTGGACACAATAGTTGTATGTATTGTTCAAAAGTGTTGAACACGTGTAAAAATATAAAGAACAGGACAGTTTACCAAATACGCGTATGTATCGTATGAATAATAGAAAATTTTGTGGCTCAATGATTTACAGGCGTATTGCTTATATGAATAATATAGCCGAGCAGCGACTACTGTTATCAAAAGATATTTACGATTCGTAACCGTCGCATTTCTATTCAAAGAGCATACGACCTTCCTGGGCTTTGATGGTATAGAGAGAGAGACCGTATGGACTAGTCGCTAAAAGTTTTTATAGGGGTTACGTAAAAAGGGAACATTTTCTTTACAGAAGCTTTTAAGACGAGGGTTATGTAGGGGCGGGGAAAAAGAATAGAAAGAAAAAGTCACTGACGAAACGGCGCTTTCGGCTAGAAAGGAAGACGTCATTTGCACTCCTCACGCACATTTCATGACGTAATCGTCAAATTGATGCGTTGCCCGTTATGCTCCTCTGACTACGTCTGTACCAGCTGCTTTTCGTTTATTCTTAAGCGTTTTTCATCTTTCAAGAGATTTCAACGCTCACCTTTTGACTTTATCACGTGATTAGGCTACAAACCAATCAGCAACTTTGCTCAGTCTACGAACGCCTTTACCACGGCCTTTGACATTCGAAGGGGAGGCCGGGGGGTTACTGTAAAGATGAAAAGCTGCTATTCTTTGCGGCAGAATAGAACAGTTCGATACCTGCCCGTCAAACCCTCGTCGGTTTGACAACGTGCTGTTTCGTTGCGTTAGGGAGAAGAGGAAGCTTAGTATTCTATTATTCAAAAAAAAAAAAAAAAGAAAAGCAACAACTTGCCCTGAAGGTGACAGTCAGGTTTACGTAACAGGGCTATAATACCAGGTCGAGAAGGAAACTGTCGCCTTATCGGTTTTGTTTAACAGCCTTTCTCAAAAAGCGATAAGCTACTCCCGTAATTTAGCGTAATTGCTCAAAGTCTACTTATCGGTCGCTTTCCATCGATTCTCACCAACCTTTTAAGTGGCCCATCCATTTACCCGTTATCTCTAATTGCTCTAACTCTCTTTTACTTTTCAGGAGAGCGACGGAAACCAGAACAAAAAAAAAACAATATTCATCTGTAAAGTTCTCTTGAAGGGGAGAAAGCAAAATGGAATTGTTTCCGACTTTCTTACTGCTTCTTTTGTTTTATTCCATCGTTGCTTCCCTTAAAACTGATGCACAATATGACGAGGATATTAGGAAAAGGATGGATTTACAGCCATTATACGAACACAATCTAATAGGCAGTAAGTAAATTTTGTCTTGGCGCGAAAAGAAAGGAAGTTATAATGAGAGATAGAGACAGGAAGGAAGGGTGGAGAGAGCGTAGAAAGGAAGGGCGCTGCGCAAAGTTTATTTATACAAGAGTCTATATTAGATAACGTTTATTAACGTCTACCAAACTTTATAAAGTTTTCCTCTCGGGAAAAGCTTTGGGCAATGAGGGAAAAATATGAGAGGAGGAAAAAAATCGCGATGAATTGACCGGCACCCCGCCGTGCGGTCGAAATTAGACGCTTGTTGCTTATTAGCTTATAAACCCAACCGGATATTGAATCGAACAAAACTGCTACAATAGAGTCTACGACGTTTTTTGAGTGATGTACGCACTGATTCCGTAGAGTATGTGAGATGCTTATTATTGGCTTTTTATGGAATTGATTTACGAGGGAGGCAATTTACGCGAAAAAAGTAGGTCATCATGATAAACTAAGCGTGACGTTTCCTTCCCGATCGAATGTTTGCTCTTTTAAGAAGGTTTTCTCCTCACCCCCACTCTACCTCCCAATCTACCACTTTTTTATTCCTAATGCGAAAGAAATAGTCATTGGCGGAGGGAAAATGTCATTGTGGTAATTTTACGCTGATTGCTTCTGTCTCATCTCGATTCCCTTTACCGGGACATTCCCCGCGGCATCCACGGACACGCCTTGCTCGCTGCAGGCATCGGTTCAAGCGAGCGCTCATTAAGGCTATAATCCTTCTTTACAGTATCATAATCCACGACACACCCGTAACTTTGCGGTAAGAGTACTCTCTCATTGTCAGCATCTCAATCAGTACACATCGGGGTTAGAGAGAACATATTTTCGCTTAAGTCTGTTATATTCTTTTATAAATAAACCCGCAGCAATGCACTTTTCATTTGTAATTATATCATTAAGAAGCTGCTCACTCTTTTCGTCAGTCAATTTTTTTCTTTTCATTCTACCCTCTTATCGTTACATCGTTGCTCCGGGACGACAATTAGCTGTGACCGGAAGTGAAAGCAGCTGCAACAATGCGGTGTGACCCTATGACCTGCCTTTCCGTTTTCTGGTTGTGTTTATGCGTGCCCGGTTTCTTGGAACGTTAACGAGATTTGCCGGTGAGCAAGTGCCCTGTCCACCCAAGCGAAAAGCTCAGACTTTACGTAACTCCATTCCACAACGCCGACATAGTTGATTGCAGTCAATCAAGTCTCTAAATGCTGTAGGTCTGCTCAATGATTGGGTAAGGGTCGTAGTCGGCGGGGGGGTTTTCTATTATTTCTGAAAGTTGGGCGGAGGCGATTCCTCATCGTCTCAACACTATTCTTACCCGATTTGGGAATTTGAGGCGGTAATGACGATCGTCCTAAATGCGGAGCACGTCTATCGAACGAAAAGCGTTAATCGTCATTACTCATTCGAGAGCGTGCTGCACGAAACCCTCGAGGATGCACGCCTAAACTACGATTGGCCCCTTGTAAAAGGGGCGAGACAAACAAAACTCAGTTTTCCTCTCTCACCCTTTATAGTACTTCTATCTTGTTTCTTATCAATTTATTTCCCTCTTTATTCTTTCCCGCCCCCACTGTGCGTCCTTCCTTAGATTTAGGCTTGTAATAATAGAAAACCTAGTCCAGTCCATCAGCCAATTAGGCTACTAGTATTATGAGATGAGGGCCGTTTCAGGTAGCGTGACTGGTTGATTAGAAGGCAGCTGCAAAGAATCGGTCGTTGTTCATTTCTCGTTAAGCACGTTATCGAAGCTTAGTTATTAATAGATAAGTTGGAGTTTTTTTTACATGCTTTGCATACTAAAAGCGGATCTTTTTAGCACTAGTTGTGTTTTGTTCTTTACGTCCATCATTTGCTCGTCATGTTTTACAAGATTATGCAGCTGCTTAAATGTTTATTATGAAACATTATACTAGCTGGTATTACGATCGTATAATTGAACGTTTGATCAGTTGTAGAGAGGGGTGCAGTTGCAAGCGACTGACGACGAGCAGATGGCGCGTATTTTAAATTAATCGAGTGGTCAGCCAGCTACTGCAAACAAGCAGTCCGCTGTATAGAGTTGATAGATTGTGCCGAAGCAGTCGATAATTTCATTTCGTCTACGAGCTGACGTGTCCTTTTCATTTAGGAGCTAGTTATAACTTCTTGTTTAGGGTTACGGTATTTCAGCTGTATACCAATTAGCAACTTAATTAAGCGTCTTGGAAAAAGACAGCAGGGTTACCACAGCGTATTTCCTTTCTCTATTTAAAGCCACCAACTTTTTTTATCTACGCTTCAACACCTTCCCATATGCATAAAGCCTTTGTATTTATACAGATTCAAAGAAGTGGACATTTAGAAGCAAAGAGAAATCGGATTACTTAAGAATATTATATGAAGAATCGGGTTGGGTGTTGGTGGGTGGAAGGTGAGGGATTTCTATCTCCATTTTTAGATTTATCGGTCTTGTTTGCTTTGGCCGTATAGGCACCCTGTCTACAGCAATATCCTAAATTTACTCCTGCCATTCTGTACTGAGTATGAAATGGCTAGTAAAAAATTGCTCTAGCTGCTATATTATTATATATATTTGCATTCTTTCTCATTTTATTGAGTTTTTCTCCCATCTTCTCTTTTATACTTATGATTTTTCGTCTTTTTTCAGGGAAACGCTATATAACATAAGCGTACGGGATTTCAGTTATACAAAGGTGCGTATCTTCTACTTTTATATTCTTCTTATGGATTCTTAGGTCACGTTTCTTTCGCTTTTTTTTCTCTTTCCTCTCCTTTCGATATCATTCTGTGCCTGTACGACGCTAAGGCATTAGTAAACTACGCTTCAATGAAAACCAAACGAATGACTGCTTTTTGCCAAGAAAATGAGGAAACGTATAATCAAGACAAAGCGAGTGAAATATGTGCCTTCTAATGGCATAGAGCATTCGTGTTAATAAGAATAGAAATTGTTAGTGCGTTCGATACGCCTAGGAGCTTTGATCATTTTTGATGTTCGATTTAATTTTAGATTACAGTCTTTTCGAGGTGAAAGTATGAAAAAGGAGAAAGAACATTATAATCTAAAAGGCGCATTGCCGTCCAACCGTGAAAACGACGCAAATTTACATTTTTTTGTTTCTGTCGATTCTTTAGTCACGCTCTCGATATACAAAGCCGAGAGCGCACGCCAAAAATAGCGCTATAATACCGTTTTACAGAAACTAATACGCATAATATAATTTTACCTAGTCACGAAAATGTTACATCTACTTGATGTAATTAACGCTTGTTTGATAACATCGCACATTAATAGCACATTAAAAAACAACTACCTTTGAATTAACGCTTATTAATATATGCATATCTATACAAATATACACATAATATGTGTATCGTACATATGGCTACATTATATAAGCAGACTGTATGAGGTTACGTGGCGAAAGAATAATAAACATATGAATTATGGAAAAAACCATGACACATTCTGTGATAAAGTATCATCGAATATAGTCGGACGAGTGGTGGCAAAAAAAGAGTAAAATAGCGCCCTTTGAATTGTTTATATCCGCATGCGACCATTTACTTTATAAAGACATTATAAATTGCTGTATAATTTCAGTATTACGCTTTTTTACCATTCAGCTTACAATAATTTGTCAGCTGGCAGAGTTTGTGTATATAAGAAACGGCGTGAATGTATAAGAAATTGACACTAGGTTTTAAGAGCCTGTATACAGATACAATAGGCCGGCATTGATTAACAAATCCGATATTGGTACAATATATATGTTTGTATATTTTACTTTACACCTGTATGTAAGAAATTCTTTCGTTCATTTGTTTTCCCTCGAAATACAAATTAGTTTGTGCTAGGGCGTTAACTATATTTCTTGCGACCTTTCACGATTCAGCGCCCACAGGGCTTAATTATATGTACTGCGTGCGCAGCTGCAAAATCCCGATGTAACTATTAGATTAATTTAGATATAATGAACGTGCTCTATTTTTTTGCAGGTGCTGAAGGGCTGGCAGGAGGAAAAGGAGAATAAAAATGTGTGCAACGCATTAGATAAAAAGGTAATTGGTTGGAATTGTTTGCCGTACAAAACGACGCTCAATAATTAATTACGTTGCGCCATAAACGTCATTTAGGCAAGGCGTCTTCTCCCATGATGATTCGTATGACGTTTCGCATTAACCGTAAGCGTCTCAAATCGGGTTATGGTACAATTGAGAGCAATGAAAATAACGCGCCACACAGTCGAAGCGTCAGTAGATTGGCAGTCACCCCTCGCCTGTTGTAACGTCTACTGAACCGCGATTACGGGCGTTCCGCTGAGGCGAGTCTCTGGCGACCGTCATCTTACCCGTCAGTCAGAAATAAAGAAATAAATTTCTCTAATCGTTCGCAAAAATCAGAGCGGGGGGTTTATAGCTCATTATCAAAATCGCAGGATTTCAATGGCCTGCGGCCTAATTGAATAGACTTCATCAGTAATCGACGCCGGACCGTCGACCAGTTTTATCTTATATATATGAATAATTGCTAGTGTATATCTGTCGATCTCATAAGTAGATTATCCAAGACGCCCACAGTCGATAGAAGGAAGACGACTGAGGCAATATAATGTATTTTTCTTGTTGGTGTCTTGTTAAGCGTATGTATGTGTGTATGTGACTGGACTTGAGTCTCTTGATCTCTTTTGCCCTTCTCTTCATGAGAGTATACAGATTTGCATAATCAATGCTGTTATCTTTAACCAACAGAAATACTGTTCGAATTACGTCAGTCTTGCTGTTCGACTATCAGATGATAGGTTACTCGTTTGTGGCACTAATGCTGGTCTGACATCTCCTACCTGCAGAATATTACGACACTCGAACAGTAAAAAAGTATTACGAGAAGAAAATGGAATGAAATGGTATGCAGTAGCTCCATTTTATCCGGATGACAGTTTTTCATATGTTTACACCGGTAAGTTTGCACTCACCATATTTTGTAAAAATACCGCACAGTATTAGGTCGCGACACCTTTCGGTTGCAAATCGATCTAAACGCTGACAAATAGAAATAGATAGAGACTGATACTTATCGATTTGACAAACAGCACGTGTTTCGAAAGACGGAAGACTGGCTGTTTACAATTGAAAGTAATAATACCTGATTCATTTCATCTGACTTTCTCATGAACTTTGTAAAACGCTATTTTAGACGTATTAAATAACCCTTAATGAATGACATGGTGCGTGCAACATCTGCGATAGTTCGTGATCTTGCTACCTTGCTCAAAAATTATATTCGTCTTTTGAACTAATAACGGCAAGAAACTCATAATTGCTCTACCTGCGCCTCTATTTTTCAAGCTAAGGGATAAACGCATCGTAAACACTTTCGGCGTATTCCATCGACTAGTTTGTTTGTCTTCTATTGTACGTGCGCACCAAGCAAGCACTTGAAAAATACTATGCGTACGGTTGAGGAAAGTGTGCACTCTTTCAACGCTCTTTATACCTGAATACATTCTTCCATACAATGCAAGCATACCCCTTTATGCCCGTAACCTACAGTGGAAAAAAATCACAATGTTTTTAATTAGCCTGCTCTTTTGCTTGCATAATTTATAAAAAGTCTTCTATTCTTCGATCGGAAACACAGATAGGATCTACTGCAGACTGGGTAACGAAAGCTGATAGTCGCCTGGCAAATAAAATTGAGCCAGACGAACAATGCGGTTTGGTAGCGTGTATTATATTGAAAAACAGGGCTGTGTCGACGTTGCCGTCAGCGATGTTGTTCTAATGAACTTACAGTTGGCGTCTGCATTCGTTTTGCAAGGTCGAGCTTATTACTTCACAAAGTCTTCCCGTTTTTTTCTATATTTACTTTATAATACTAGCAGCGGTTCGTTTGTATTCAGTAATCACGTTTTACTCTTAATTGAATACGTCCGCGGAGGATATTGGATATTGATGTTGTCGCGACGTTTTGTTTCGTATCAGACTATCAGGCATATTGATGTCTTACCGCGTGCTTTCCGTCGAGCGTGTATAAGTTGTAAACAAAGGATGCCAGCCCCTGTTGCCGACACAGCTAGAATCGATGCATCGAAAACCTTTCGAAAGACGATAAACTAATCGATACCCGACCCATCGTTATTGATCAACTTCAAAGCACGCACAAAGCCTTGATCAAATCCCTTCTCTTTTTCAGGAAATCAAATCTTTACCGCTGCCATGGTCTATGTGGATTGGACAAATGCGGTAATCGCTAAAGCGATAGTTCCCAAGTCAGATGACAAAGAGATACAAGGTTTATACACAGAAACGACATTTGCCGATGCAGCCACAGTTCACTCTTTCATCGACTACGAAAATGCGTATTTTTTATATAGAAAAGGCAAAAATTCTCAAACCTCTAGAATAGCAAGAATATGCATTAACGATAGAGGAAGCTATAAAAACAAGGACGGTGGGTTACCGCTCTGGACGTCATTTGTGTCTATTCCTATTAGATGCTGTATTCAACGAGCGACCTATACATTTTGCTTTGACAAGATTTTGGGTGCAAGCGGATTACAAATTGGAAGGGTATACATTTTATTTATTATTTTTTAATGTGACATACTTTAAAACTCATTTTATTCAGCTTCATCCTTCCCTTGATTCCTCGAAAAAACTATTATACGGATTATTTGAGAGTGAATCATCCGTATATGGCGGAACTGCCGTATGCGTTTTTGACAAATTAAGCATTGACAAAGGATATGACACGGTTGACGCTCCCAAAGTCATGTGTCCAAATAATTCTCAAGAGTTGACAGATAGAGAACTGACAAAGCGGGTTAATTATCGAGAAAAAATTAAGAAAAAAGTTGATCACTTAACACAGAGCGTTCCTTTGCTTCTTCAACGGGATGGGTCACGTTTCACTGCCATAGATGTTGATTGGGGAGCAAAAAGTGTTTGGGAGGGACAAGTTGACGTACTTTATCTTGGCACAGCTGATGGCTTTCTGGTAAAGGCGATCAACAGTCATTCGACAGATATACGCCCGATTATCGTCGAACGTATAGCAGTGCTTAATGAGCGAATCATCAGTGTAAAAGTTCTTAAAAACGAAAAGGTCATATTGGTCCTTGGGAAGAGTGTTGTGAAAAAAATTTCCTTCTCCAGATGTTCCCAATATTTATCGTGCGGTCGGTGTGTAAAGGCTAGAGATCCGTATTGCTCATGGACCGGAGACGAATGTGCAAACTCGATGACTGGTAAACAAAACTTGCGATTAGGAAAAGTAGAAGATTGTAACGATGATTCGATTAAGACTGGTAAGCTTTAGCAATTAATTACTTTTAAGAATCTTGTCTAGTTCATATTCTTCTTTCTTTCTCTGTTTTTTATTATTATTTTCTTAATTTTAAGTCTGTTTTTGCCATTATGAAATAGCATCCTCTGTAAAGAATATTACGAATACCAATGAAACTAATCTAAATACTGGTAAGAAAGTGAAAAAAAAAGGAAGCCTCTTATATTGATGCAGCTTTTTATCGTACTAATATTATATACACGCTAACTGCCGTCTTCTAACGAACATTCCGTATTTTAATTACTCTTTGATAACATTAACTTGATTTCTTGCATGATTTAATTGCATACTATTTTGCTTATTTGACTTCCTGCGAATTCTAACTGCTATAATTTATTTTAATTACTTTTGTTGCATTCCTACAATACTCTTTTACGAACTGTCTGTCAATTTTTATTCTCTTCTTAATAGATTCAACGAACGGGAACGAAAAAGAATTGAAATTTAGAGAAACGAGCACACGAATTGAAAGTGAATATAGTGGCAACGAAATGGCCATTGCTATCGTTCTATCGATTATCTTATCATCTATCGTATCATGCATAGCTGGTTATATAATTGCAAACTGTCGACTGAAGCATAGGACCAAGTCGACTCTTCGAAACTCCCCGTCCGAGAAGGAGGTTATCGTTAATCAATATGAAGACATTCCACGCACGCAAAGTACGACCCTCTCGAACGGTGATAAGAGTAACTTGGCAAAGCATAATGCTAATAATAGCAATTTAACGACGCCTAGCGGAACGCTTAGTAGGCCTACTCTGCCGTTTCGTGGTACCTCTCCTCCTGCAGTTAATCCGACGAATTACATGATACACAGGCCACCTAAGGATACGAATTCAGTGAAACAAGTCTACTTGTGATAATGAAAAAAAAGAAAAGATTTTACTCTTTTTTACAGTTTAAGCCATAATACTGTCACATCACGCTAATGAGCGTCTACTTATTTTTATTGTTTTTTTCGGGTGACGCTTTAAAGGTTTTAAAAGTTCAAACATAAAACGAAGTGTGTAACAATTGATTTCGATCTCATGTGGGTGTTTGTTTATTCATTTGTATACGCTTAATATGTTTCTAATTTTATAAGTGAGGAAGGAAATGCTCAAATTTTATATTAAAAAGAAAATGTTCCGGTTCCTTTACTTCTTATATAAAGAGTTAAACCAAATGACTGACGTATTGACGGAAAGGTATTAATGTGTTCAGTTTGTTTATTAGATAAAGAAAATTGTATATATGAGACAATACAAATGATATTGATATATTATGTGTACTTTCTATTATTAGATTTTTATTAGATTATGCCGCTCCAGTAAGAGCGATAATGTCGAAATTATTGCAGGAAGATATATAGGTGTCGCTAGTATCGGAAGGCGTTAATATTATCAGAGTTATTAAAAAATATGCAATTTGAATTGTCTAAACACCCTCATAGAAGGTATAATCCGCTCAAGGATGAATGGATACTCGTCAGCCCACATAGAATGAGTAGACCTTGGACTGGGCAAGTTGAAAAGCCCACACAGAGTTCTCTAGTTCCGAGACACGATCCAAATAACCCTTTGTCCCCAGGAGCTGTCCGATCAAATGGCTCGAAAAATCCAAACTATACATCGACCTATATATTTGACAATGACTTCCCGGCTCTTCTCTTTGAAGGGCCGGCACCTGAGGAGAATGAAGATGACTTGTTTAAAGTGGAAGCCGCCCGTGGCTCGTGTAAAGTTATGTGTTTCCATCCATTTTCCAATCTAAGTTTAGCAACTATGGACCCAGGACAAATTGGGTCGGTTATCGACAGTTGGATTGATCTCATGAGGCAGCTGTCACCCGATTATTTATGGGTACAAATATTTGAGAATAAAGGCGCCGTTATGGGCTGCTCTAACCCTCACCCCCACTGTCAAGTATGGTCTTCCTCTTTTTTACCACAGGAAATACGTGTCAAAGACAAAAAGCAAAGAGAATACTTTGAAAAGCATCGCAAGCCGCTGCTCTGCGATTATCTGTCTAAAGAATTAGAAAAGAAAGAGCGCATAATAGTAGAAACGAACCATTGGGTAGCATTGGTTCCGTTCTGGGCTGTATGGCCTTTTGAGAGTATGTTAATACCGAAACAACACGTTTTAAGACTACAAGATTTAAATATAGACCAAAGAAAAGATTTAGCTCTAGCAATGAAACTACTATTGGTCAAATACGACAATTTATTTGAGACATCGTTTCCCTATTCTATGGGTTGGCATCAAGCGCCAACAGGAAGTCGTCTAGAAGGAAATTCGGAAGAGCATTGGCAATTACACGCATTATATTTTCCTCCATTACTTCGGTCTTCCAACGTTAAAAAGTTCATGGTTGGCTACGAAATGTTAGCAAACGCTCAACGAGATATAACTGCCGAAGAAGCTGCTAGACGACTATCGTCTCTTCCCGAAGAGCATTACTTATCGAAGAAATTTGATCAATAAGCCACTAATTAAGAACAATACAGAAAAAAACACTACTAATTTATTTTCAGAATTACAAACACTTCAGTATCTATATTTAGTCGAGTAGTCCTTGGGTGATACGACCAAACCTCTTCCTTTCCTAGCTCCTCTAAATACCGTCTCAACAATATCAATAAATTCTTGTTCATCCGACATAGCCCAATTGATTTTATTATTATTACCCGTGCCCAAATCGATCATTATATGTTTATTTCGATAGAAGAACATGACTGTACATGGATCGTAAAGTTCGTACATTTTATTAAAATCTGGTACCTCCGTACTATCTACTAGATAGACAACTGCAAAATTTTTTATCTTCTCAGCAACCTAAATGACAAATATAAAATGCATTAGAGTCTTAATTGTGAATAATTTATGTGAACTTTTACCTTGTAGAGAGTTTCATCCATAACCATACATTGTGGATCCCAATCATGGCCAAATCTTATAATTACTACGCGATCTTCTTCTGACAATATAGCCTGATCCACTTGCCATCCATTACGTAAATGTTGGAGCATATAAGACATTTTGAAAATTAATAAGTATCTCCTATTTTACAAAAAACCGTAACGAACGTTTAACGAATTGCCCCAATATCGCTCGTGAGTATTGTTCCAGCCATTAGTGTCGCCCCCTACAATAGCTTGTATATCAACATTTACTACTAGCCTAGCATATACAGTATAGTGTATATATATAAAAAAAACAACTAATGGATATAAAGGAAATCAACTAAAATTTATCAAAAGAAATAAATAATTAAGAAAATATAGCAATTATTTGTAGGAAAATTAACATATATGTCTAAAAAGAAGCCTTTAAAAAATCATCAACCTACAGTATATACAAGTATACAATTCTGTATATAAATAATTATTACATGAGAATCATCAAGAAAAAAAGGGAAAGCTTAGTTTGGTGATATTTATATTTTTAAGCAGATTATATTAAACAGCTTTACTCATCAATTTTTCATGTCAATTCTTCTCTATACTCTTCTCCCCATCATATCATCTCCTTCTTTTCTTTCTTTCTCTCTTCTTTATCACTCTTCCTTCTTCTCCTTCCCCTTCCGCCCCTCTTTTTTTTTGTTTAACTATACATAAACTGAAATAGGCTTAGAATTTTTAAAACCGAAAAATATACATTAATTAATTAGACAAGAGAGAGAGAGAGAAGGGTAGGGGGAGAAAGTAAAGAAAAAGTATGATATGAATAGATTATAATGTTTCTATTGATGTTTAATTTAATAATAAAGGACAACTTTCGTTTAAGAATAAAAGATGAGATATAATTTATGTAATATTTTAGTGCTAAGCCATATCTCATTCAGGAAATATAATTATTCACGTTTATTCATGGGAAAAAGATAGAAAATTGATGTGTGAGATTACGATTTTTTTATTACTAATGCCCATAAGCAAATTCTTTGTTATTAAGTTCTTTTTTGTCATTTTTTGTTATTTATTGAAAATTGACTATGACATTTTATTGTATGGAAAAGTCTTATCTTATTTATTTTGATTTTGTGGCGTGTAATCACTTATCAGTGAGAATTTTCTGCTAATCGATGTCTTATGTTAATATATCCCTACCAGATATTAGTCAGATTGTCTGTATAATGGATTAAATCTGAAACATATCTGCTCCATGTTTTCCAAGCAATCGGAAGCTGTGTAGAAATTGTTTGTACATCAGCCTACAATTTCCTAGCAACCCTGAACATCACTTGAGTGATATTGATAAAGTTTCTTCATTTTGATTTACCCAATTGATTTCTTCTCCAATACATTTATCAACAATTGCATGTCCGGTTTAAGTAAAAGAAATGTAACTCCTATTTCTCTATTTCTCTCTGTTCTATAGAGATCATATCATCTTCTCCCTATTCCATTAAAATGGAATCTTTAGCATCTTAAGTTAAGAAAATTTGCATATTCTCTATGTATACTTTGGTCTTTGTAGAATATTAAGAAGATTTTAATCTCCTTAAAAATCTATTCAATTTCATTAACTCTTGACGCCCTCTTTAGTATAATGTTTCATTCATAACCAAGATAGGGGTGTTATGATAGCCATGGGAATCGGATTAGTTTTTACTCGATCCGCCTTGCGAATGAATACCTTGATCGACTTACCTTTCCACTATACGAAGTTTCTAAGATAAAAGACAACTAATTTCTTATTACGCGAAAGGGAAGCACTAGTACACGTTTTTATATACTTTGTAAGCAAATAACTAATTCGATTATTTCCTGATGAAAGACTTTGAATCTGCAATCAAGTCTCCCACCTGGTGGATTTTCTTTTTAAAGTTTAATTAGTAGGTAATTTTTTATATAAATTATAAGCTATAATTTTATATTAAATTAGATTTATAACTTGAAAAAAGTGGAAAATTTTATCATTTTAAAATTATCGCGTTTACGAAAATAACTAAGTTCAAGGTCACGTTTGCGAGGGAAAGTTGTTGTTTTACAGAAAAATATATTATTAAATTCTTTTTATTTAAATATCATGTTCCATTTATTGCAACAAAGGCAATATGGACTTAGAGGAAATCAAAAATGTATGTATATTTTTTTCAGTTTTATCGAGTATTAAGTGCAAGAGATCTCTTGCAATACTTTACGGCTACCCGCCTTCTAATGTCTTCTTATCTATCACCCTATGGATAGGTCAAATATCCACCTAATTCTTTTTTTCTATACAGATCAAATATATACAAGCACTTTTATTGAACATTACAAGAGTTTCCGTGAAACAGAACTTGTAATAGAAGGAAGAGAAATCGGAGTGAGTTGGATCACGTTGTGGCAAATTTTCGAATATTTAAAAAATGTTCTTTTTTTTTAGGAAACCATTCCTATTATGTCTGCAAAATTCTCACCCGGTAAGAGATGTTTATAATTTATCTTTAACTTTAAATATTGTATTATAATATCATTTTAAATAAAATTTTACGATAGATCATACGAATATTTTATCGGCTGTTGATGAACAAGGAGGATTAATGATTATTGATGCTCATAAACCCGCTGCAAATTCTGTTGTTCAAGGTAAATATTTAATAATATTATAAGACAAATGATTCTCATATTTTGGTGAAGAAAGGATAAATCCAATCAAGGGTGGCATTTACTAAATTACTAATTAAACAGAGTGGCTGGCCCACGAAAACGCAGCTTTCGACGTTTGCTGGGTCAAAGGCAGTAATAAATTATTAACGGCTGCTGGTGATAGAACTGTAGCTCTGTGGGACGTTCTTAACGAAGCCAAGTTGCGCACCTTTAAAGGGCATCAGTCGTCCGTAAAAACTGTTACGACTAATCCTTTTTCAGATTGTAAGTATATAATAAAATAACTTTTAAGTTATTGAAAGTTTTACCACAAAGATTCTAATCAATCTACTTAAATTAGCCCTATATGCAAGTGGAAGCAGAGATGGGCATATTATTCTATGGGATGATAGAGTTGCAAACAACAATAATATAAATGATAGTATTAATGCAAAAGGAGGATATGATTCCTTAGGCGTCCGATTCATTCGAAATGCTCATACGAGTATCGTCGATACTAATAAACGAAGAAGTAAACGCTTTAGTTCATCCTCAGTGGTTAGTAGCATCTACAAGCAAAAGACCCTTTTATAGAGCTGTATATTCTAACGATTAATTCGTTTCAGGCTATAACTTCAGTATTGTTTTTAAACGAAAATCAAATTTTATCTTCAGGTTCAAGTGATGGGTAAATATATATTTCATTGACTTGTTATACTTTATAGGACACATACACGCTATTCTTCTATTAAACTTTATCTATTCTGCATTTACATTGATATTATGTAATCAACTGTATAGTGTATACAATTCCAAGTATTTAAGATTAGCTCTGCCATCTGGGAAATTGGGAAGCGTATTTTCATTGTATAAACAACAACAACAACGTAACAATAGTAAAAAAAATGGGTTACCGTTTTTCTAACAATGAAAGAATTACCCAATTGTTTATTTAAAAATTAAGTTTAATTGCTATAATTTACTTCTCTCTTGGCCCATTTATTCTTCTATTTACGAATGTATAGTAATAAATAACAATTCTATTTTTTTTTAATACAGAGAAGTACGTTTATGGGATATGCGTAAATCTTTTTGTAAGGATAATAAGGACATTATGGCTAAACCGGTGCATGTCTTTCCATATCCGGCCTTGAAAGGAAGGCGAAAAAGGGGATATTCTACTATGGTGCTCGATTCTTCTCATTCGAGATTATTTGCATGCTGTATGGATGGGGTTATTTATTGTTTTTCATGCTCAAATTTAAAAACAAAACCAAGTAATTTTTATTTTATTTTATTGTAAAAATTTTATTTGCGATATATTTATAAATTAATTTCGAAATAGTTGCTGCATACGCTGGTCACGAAACAAACACCCATTATATTAAAATAGCCCTAAGTCCTGAAGATCTTTTTTTAATAAGCGGATCCTCGTCCAAAGAAGCTTTCATCTGGGAGGTCAGTTTTTGTTATTGGTATAATTTAAACAAATATTTACTTTGCAATTATCCCTCTTGAAAAGGTTGATAAACCGAACAAGGCTCCCTATGTTCTAAAAGGTCATGAAGAAGAGGTTACTTGTGTTCAATGGTGTGAAGATTTTCGAACGGTAGTTTTTTATTTAAAGTTTAATAAATTAATACTAATAAACATTTATTTAAACGAATGTCTATTTATTATTTAGATTGTTACCTGCAGCGATGATGATACAATTCGATTTTGGAAATTGTCTAGTAATAAGGATTCTAATAATGTAACAGGGCACGTCGAAATATGTAATAAACCAGTTGGTCAGTTATTTAAGGTTTATTTTATTTGAAATATTAAACTACACGGTCAAATGATTACAGATTTAGCTTGTAATAGTAAAGTTACCAAGGGGCTCTTCTCGCCCGTAAAAAGAGGTCAATCTGGTGTTTCATTCACTCCGTCAAACTCTAGAAGAATTAGGGAAGCCTTAACAAACCTTCCGTCCTCGGCTCCATCTAAATTTTCAGATATTACAAAATGGCTAAAGAGAAGAGGTAAGTTGCGTAAAGGTATCTTTCACGCTTAAAATTCAAATCAAATTAACTACTTGCAGAAGAGTCAATGCCTTTCAAATCACCCAAGAAGCCCAACATTATTAACCTAATTAAGTCACCGATAAAGAATGAAGCGAAGCCGACAGCATCTAGAGCTTTGTTTAGACAACCTTTCGAACAACTCATCGATTGTGCGTCACCAAGTAAAAAGCGGCCGTCGACTTCTAATCAAGCCCCTACACCGAAGAGACAGCGAATAGATTCCGGTTCTGCTACGCCGAATAAATTGAAATCTCCTCTTAGGCCAAAGAATACTGAATCTCCAAGAACGCCGGAAATGCTCAGTGCCCGAATAGCAGCTATGAAGATTCCCTCTGCTGTTTCACCGGACGTTCTCGGTTTATTGCGTAGCCCCACAAAAGATTTACCTGATTTTGTAAAATCACCTCTGCATAGAACACCCTCCTCTTTACCGAAAACTCCCGTGAGTCGTAATAGGCATAGGTAATTTAATGCTTTGATCATTGTTATGCAACTGACTTATTAAACACACAATTATTTTCCTCTGAATAGACGATCGACGCCCTGTGTAAGTCCCATGGTATTTGATGATACAACACCAAAAACTAGGTTACAAGTTAAGACAGCGGTTGAAAGGTCAAACAGCGTAAAAGTTCGAAGTTTGAGAAAGAGTAGCACTAAGGTAAAGACGCTCAGTAAATAATGCTTAACTATTTAAATATAAAATAAACAATGTTTTTCTTCTTTAGCAGAAATCAAGTACTGCTTCAAAGTCTATTCTAAATTTCTTTTCTCCATCAACAAAGAATAATTAACTACGTTTTCTTCAATTTTCCCCCCGCCTTTTATCTTCTCGGATTGTAGAAAGTGTTTTTACTATTTATTGTTTTTTTGGTGAATTACCGAAAAAGAGTCCAAAATTTAATACTTTTATAATAAATCGATAGAAAAGACGAATGATGGATGATATATTCCATTTATAACTTAAACTTGTTATATAATTCGATATTCAAATTGATCATATTTTCATTTATTGTTTTTTTTTTACATTCACTATTTAATCTAAAAAAAAATGAAAGTTTTTATTTCGTGTCAAACATCAGTTTTTGTGTTTGGCTATCATATCAATGAACATACATTTATTAACAACGACAACTTCTATATATATGTATAACCGCTATTGGCTTATAAATAATTCATGTAGAGAGCTCAAAATGTGGAAGAGAAAGAAAGTGAGAAAACTTAAGAAGACACCAGAGGTTATGAAATAGAAATCTTTTTGAAGCTTAGAAATCTGCGAGCATTAATTTTCCATTAAGACGATACAAGTCAGTCTGTCAATTTTTGGAAGGTTTAACTGTAGTAGAGGGCGCTTTAGTATAGTCCTGTAATCTCTACTTTATTATGCGTAAAGTGAGTCTGGATAGAAAACTGGGAGTAATTCTTGTAAACATTCGATACAGCCCTTATTATTTTCGGATAAGAGCCTTTTCCCAAAATCAACATAGTTCTTTAAATTTGAAGCAAAGGAGACATCTGATAGTTCGCACTTGCCCAAACTTGATGCTAAGATGCAGGCAAACAATCTAAGCTTCTGAGACAAGGGGGCTGCATTCTTCAAACGTAACGTTACAAGAATAGAATTCGGAGTAGATGCATTAGCTATTTCTTCTAATATGGGAGCGAACTCCATCGAATTTTTCAACAATGCCAAACGCCATAGTTGAATGACTTTAGGTTCATTTTCCGGTTTTAAATCCCTGAGTTTTCTAGTGTATGAAGTAACTGATTCCATAAATCTACCTGGTTCTTCGCGTTTAGCCATAAGACATAGAACTAGAATACACTTTAAAAAAAAGAAGGCTTATTAAAAGACGTTCTCATTAATATCATGTTACACCTGTCTTTTACCTGATTCTTTATGCAAACGTCAGAAAATTCACCAAGTGAAGGAGTTCTGAAAAATGATGCAAGACTATCCAATGAAGTATGTCCATTTTTTTCAAAGGCACATTCGGCGCTGGCTTCAACAATTCTACATGTACTTTCCAAAGACGCTAAACCCTTGCAAGCTGAGTCAACAATTTCTGTTGTAATATTTGTTCCACCTCGTGCCCAGTCGATTGCGACATTTAGTAGTTGTTTTTCAGAGGTGGGATTACATATGTTAAGAGCAGATAAACAATTCGGTATGCATTCTGGTCTATTTTCTGCTTTTTGTAAAAGGTTTGCGTAAATAATACTCGTCTTATCAGCTTCCTTCGAAATTTCACCAACAAATTCAGCTAATATTGTCATATATTCTCTCGCAAAATTACAAGAATCTTGTACGCGACAAACGGACCAAATTAATTCCAAAAGACCATAATGCAAACTTGTTCTATCCGATAAAAGACAGTCAGCTGAATATACTCGTTTAAATTCTTTTAGACAATTGATTAGATCTTCATTCGCCACCTTGGACCAATCCCACGTACGAGCAATTACTAGTAAATTAAATAAATCATCACGATTCTGAGTATTCTCGGCACAGATACTATTAAACAGAAGTAATATTACTCCCAATAAAGAAGGATTTGTAGCCAATTTCGTCAGAGGCAAGCGATTGATAACTTTCAATAAAAAGTATCTTGGCATTTCGACTAATGTATGCAACATTTCCTGGTCTTCAAAGTCAAAGTTTTCCCAAGTCAAATTTTCAAAGACTGGTAGAAGATCGGAACGAACGTTTCCAGTCCAACCGGAAGTCAATTCAAATATCGTCATCCAACCGCACCGCAATAAATCGAATTCAGTAATAGCCTCTGCGTATGTTTTGGCCATTAGCTGAGCGTAACGAACGTGAACATCGCTTTCGTATGGTTGTTGGGGAACAGATTTCGATTTATCGGCAATTAACCAAGGTGACAAAACTCCGTTTATTAGGCCGAATAATTGGTCCTTATCAGCAACATTTCTTAGAAGCGTCATAATAAGTTTCGCCATATGCTTCATATAGTTTCTCCAAATGTCATAGAGATTAGAGCCACTTGATCTCTGCCTAAGCCATGTCGACTCCAATGATCTTAAGACATTTGAGCAATTCAATCTGTACCCGATCGAAATGTCAATATGTAGCCAAACTTCATCTTTAAGTTCGCCTCTGGAACAGGCCTGAATGAAAGAATCAATAGCTTGGGAATAACCAAAAGACGTTAATTTGGCTGCGTGCATGCAATAAATTCCAGAAAGTTCGGGATTGTGGATAATACCGCTGACAATTGTTTTTACAATACGATTAATCTGCTTTATATCTGGTGTGGTCGTAAGCCAAATGTCAAAGTCAAAACGATTGAGTAGAGGTCGAGCACTTTCGGGAGAATAAGCTTTCCCAATTTCGCCGACTTCATCGTAAAAGTTAGAAAATTCCTCTGGGACATTGTTGACATTAAATGCCGAACAAAGTAATGGGGAAAGAGTTTTAGGCCTACAAAGTATACACTTGATTATGTGATGAAGACCATTTGGAACTGCCAACATTGCAGATTCGCCCAATTTACCAACAATGCTTGCAAAAAGATTATTAGTTGGTGGCCATATTTCAGTTTCGTCTGACATAGATAATGAAATAAGCTGCAAAAGTTCCATAGCAGCACTACCTGCAACTTCTCTTTCGGTGGCCGACACAGTCGTTTTGATTAAATGTACTAGATTGGCCGTTACAGCGTTTAATTTGGTAACACTTAAACAAACAACCTTAGATGATTTTTCAACAGTTTCCATTATCAAATGTGAATGATCTGAACGATTATCAGACACTCTTTTTTGAGTGTAATCCCTTACATGAGTTATTTCAGTTTGAAAGCTTATGCCCGCGGCACCTAAAATTTTTTTTAAAGTATAAATCATCACACATTTAATGAAGAATAACAAACCTGAGCATGATCGATATGGCAAAATACTTGAACATTCCTTTGCAACAGTTATTTTCTCGCTTATATAGTAAAACAGATTTGGTAGAAGTTCCTCGAGTAGTTCCATATCCACGACAACAAGTTTTGCAGCCCTACCACTGGCCCTACTAGCAGCATCTGTTAAAATTCCTATTTCCGATCTGCAGCTTGCTAACAACGCATCTTTATTGGTTAAAATATTAAAAGGAATAGGCTCAATTGGAGGCTGACTCCAATCAAATGAGTACGAAGCTATAATCGTATTTTTTTCAGTGTCCACATGAAGCTTAAAACGACTAAGAGGAGTTGTTCTGTCTGGTTTATCAGTTGGTGGGAGATCGTACATCGGTTGAACAATATTCCTCCAAGGTTTACTAGTTTGATCTAATAATTTATCCAAATCAGCGAATGAAAAGTTTTGATGAATTTCAGGTACTCTATACACGATGAAAACAGTCATGTAAAATAGTTGATAAATAATTGAACATACAAAACATATTATAAACGGTATACCTGTTTAACTTTGGATTATCTATCCATTTAAACATGTCAATAGCAGAATTTCCTGAAGTGCTTAAACGGTCCTTCAGCCTCTTATATAGTTTAGTATTTGTTTTGAGTATGAGTGCTCCAGTGGTTCCATATTTTGTTAGTTCACTCCAAAAAATTGGTGTCAGGGAATGATCTTTACAAATAATTATTATCTCTGCCAATTCGAATATTACTGAACGTTCTAAACCAGATTTCGTAAGTATTTTCTTCGGACTTTCGCTATGATTCAAATGTTTCCATTTTTCTTCTTCTAATTTACTTTTAGCACCCAACCAGAAATATGCAAAAAAGAATCTTTTGTCAAATACTGATGTTTTAGATGAAAACCATGAAGCTAGTGATCCTATTAAGCCTTTGGGCTGTTCGAGGATAGTATTGTTCACATGATCGTCGAAAAAAGATACTTTTGTTGGTGAATATCTATAAATGGCAGAGCATAGTAGCTCTAAGGCATCCATAACCTCTGGTATGACGTACCAATCCGCAATATTTGTTATAATTTTAACCCACCAATCAGCAGTTGTTGGATCGCGTATAATATGAGAAACAATAATTGATTTGATCAATTTTGAAGCTTCGGGTTCTATTAATAGTGTTTTAATGATTTCCAAAGAGAATTTCTTAGGAAAATCTGGTTTATGGGTGTCTAAACTGTCTAGACATTTTAAAACTGCAATTATATGCCCATCTTGCAATAGATACTTCATTATTTCCATTAAATCTACTAAAACAGATTCTGTTATTGCTCCTTCCTTAATTTTAGTTATAAAATGAAACATTTTATCTAGATGAAGTGTTTTTTCAATTTTCTCCAAGCTAAGAACTTGAACAAAATGAAGCTGAACAGCAACCTTCCATACCCAACTTTGAGGAAATAGCTCTTTAAGTAGAATCTTATAGACCCAATAATGCAATTCCGAACTTAAGAATCTCCAGGGAATTTTTGATAATATCATCTGTCCAACTGTCTTATCTATAGCTAATAATTCCTCTAATAGCTTTGTTTCCAGATTTCTCCAGGGTTCCACTGGGATATAGTGCCAGATTTTAGCCATCTTTGTTGGGAATTTTAAAGATAAGCGAAGCAATGTATTCAAAACAATGTCAGGACTTGTTGATATGAGTTCAGATAGAAGGGTAATAGCTAGTTTTGTTTCTTCTTCCCTTAATACAAATAGTTCAACAACATCCAGACAGGCGGCAGCAGCCATTTGAACTGGGTGCTGTTTACACAAATTTACCAAGGCAGTTAAGAAATAATGGGGTCCCTCTAGACGTTCAATCTGCTGAGTAACATCATCTTTACGGATAATGAAGGCGCAGTTAGCCGCTGCAGTGGGTGAAATGTTATTAAATGGCAAAGATGACGAAAATCTGCATAATCTATAGAGATAAAAAAAAATTTCTATTATATGATAATGTATGTTATTTTTTAATGTTTTACCTTCTTGTTGACATTAACACCTCGGTGCAATGCAAAATGATAGCGTCATAAGTGTTCGAGAAGTTGGAACTTTGCTTTATACGACAGTCACTTCCGATTACTTTTGAAAGTTGCCTATTTGGATAAGAAAAATACAAAAACATCAATGGTATTCGTTTAAGAAGCATAAAAATAAAGTATTCAACAACACTAATAAGTATTGACTTACAATAACAACACTGCAATCCTTTCCTGTGCTGTACCGCACGATTCGTATTCCTTGGTAACATTTTCTAATATTTGACAAACATGTTCTACGCAAGCCATCATAACCTCACAATCATAAGAACCACTATCTAATTTTTGATATATTGATTGCCTCACAGGAACTTGATCGAGAAATGCTAAGAGGACTTTTTCAGTCCTTGATTCAATCTCTCCGAGATTATCTATAATAAGCCATTCCTCATCTAAACTAGCGTCTCTCTTTTCCATGTTTTCAGGCCTTTTTGTTATGATATGTAATGATTTCATTACTAAATCAATATACGATGGGTTAACTTGAATGAAATTGGCTGTCCATGAAGCTTGAGATCTTACAGCCAATTCAACTATCTCTAACACTTCATACGGGTCTTGAATGGTATTGTGCCAGGCTGTTATAAGAAGACTGATCCAACGTCGAACGTCTTTCTGTTTTGAAGAAATAAATAATTATGTTATTTGGCTTTAGAGTATACCAAGATAAAGATGTCTACTTACATGTACAACATCACTTTCACCAAAACGTGTATATCCCCAAAATTGTTTTATTGCATTCTTAATATATACTGCATGAGGATTTACACATAAACCGTAAACATGAGAATCTAGCTCTAAACGAGCGATTCGAGCTGAGTGAATATGAACATTTGTAACGGCTGAATTACGTAAATCAGTTAAGGAGGATTGTAACTTTTCAAAAGCAATCTTATCGAATTCTTTTATCTCAAAAGTGTGCGTTACTTTAACATTATTTCCGTCAGCGCATTTACCATATTTTTCTGTCACTCTTGTAACAGTTTTCCAGACTAACTCTTGTTCCTTTTTAGATAGTTTCAATTTATCTTCGACTTCTTGTTGAGAAACTATTGCCTTTTTTGTTTCTGCAGCATAAGTCTCAATTAATTGGCGTAAATGACCGTCACCATCTGAAACGGGATCGTATTCTAACCACTTAAGAGCTATATCCTCTTGCCATCTTTCAGAAATGTATTTTGAATTATTATGACTCATTGTTGTAATGAGATCATGCGAAGGTTTAGGATATAGAGACTGAGCTGCCGCTGTTAATGAGGTGATTTTCATAACGTCAAACGGCATCGAATCAAAAGGTGCTGAAGCTGGTTTAATAACTTTCATCCGCTCTTTTGCAATTTCCATATTATCGTGAGTGGTTGTAATTGCTTCAGATCCCATTTCAGCGGAGTTCTCTAACTTTAAGTCCTCTCCATCGATATCATCTTGTTCAGATATTGAAGGATAAGTCTTTTTCTCGTCAGTAGGGACGCCAACGACGAGTGACTCAACACCAACTGAGATGTTATCGGGTTCGCCTGATTGACTATTTTGTTTTTCTAATCCATGGAAGTCCTCTAACGTTACGGAGGGTGGGGGTTCGCCAATCTGAAAAGTTTTTATAATATAGAAGACATTATGACCAACAATTAATTTTAACTATTAAGTTAAAGATACAGGCATTTTACTGAGTGAGCGTCAGCTGATAAACATAGTTTCGCAATTGCGACATAGATTTCACAAGTAAATTTTAGTTACATCGAATGATTTATGTACATAAAAATAGAGACTATATAACAATTATTTAATTATCTATATTATAACTTCGACTTGAGTTATTTCGCTGGGTTGTTTACATACATTTTGAATTTGGCTTTTCTTTGTTCTAATTTTCTCTGCCATTCTAGTTTATTATGATCACGTGGTACTAAGTAAAGATTTCGTAAAAAAATATATTTTTCAGAATATCTATTGTTATTTATTTAATTTAATAATATATTTAAGTTAATGTGAAAGAGCCAAGTTATTGCTTAAAATCCATTGAACGATAATTAGAAAGTTTTTGTTAGCCTTGACCTTGCCTAAGGTTTCTTGCCTTGTCCAAACCGAAAAGCAGGCTTTCAACGAATTCTGACCATGTCAGTTCTAGGAAATCTGCTGAAAGGAGTTTTAAAATTCTCAAAAAATGTTCAGCCATCGTTAGTGAAACGTCTTGCAGAACTTCAGAAACAACCACAGGTATAATCTTTGAAGGTTAAATTATTCTTACTTTTTGACCATCTTAGATCAACCTTTCAGACGAAAGCTGTTATGTTCTCATGTATGGATAGTCGCGTCCTGACGTCCGATATTATGCAAACCGAACCTGGCGATATGTTCATTATCCGAAACGCCGGAAACTTTATACCAAAAGGAGAAGGAGCTGAGTCGTCCACTGAAGGTGGAGCGCTGGAGTTGGGGTGCGTTATAAACAAAATTCGTCATGTTATAGTCTGTGGTCATTCAGATTGTAAGGTGTGATAAGTGAAATTTATCAACTTTTTCTAGTATCTTTAAATTTCGTATTACGGTTCACACCAGGCAATGCACGCGCTATATGGAATGAGGGATATAATCAATGAACCAAAGAAGGAATCTCCTTTAACCTCTTGGATACAAAAGTGTGGGAAGCCTACTCTTAAGAAATTTGGCGAACTAGAGAAATCCGATGGTCGTGGACCAATATCATTCTCAGAAGAATTAAAGCCATTCACCGCTAAAATAGATACATCATTTTCGACTGTCGATCGTTTATCAATGGTGAATACTTTACAACAAATAAGTCATATATCAGCTTTTCCAATAATCAAGAAAAGCTTAGAGGAAGGTCATATTAAGATTCACGCACTGTGGTTCAATACTTTCACTGGAGATGTCCTTATGTTTAGCAGACAAAAAGGAGAATTTATAAACATAACCGAAGATACCTATTTAGATTTGGCACAAGATGGAGAATCGTATTAAAGATTGCATTCTGGAAAAGTGTTGAAATGGATATACCTAGATCAATTATAATTTCGCAATAAACTTTTCAAGTTATCTTTCTTTTATTTATTATCTTGCTTAGCTTCATTACATTACAAGCCGGTTATCTAGTATTAGTGAAAGATAATAACAAACAGTGTAATATAAAACTTTGCTTTTATAATTATCTTGCAGACTATTGGCTGTTAAACTTTTTCCAAAGCCATACGAAGATCTTCAAGCAAATCTTCTTCATCTTCTAATCCAACACTGAAAGGGGAAATATTTTAGTTTTTACAGTTTTTTTTTTAAACTCACTCCCTATCTTACCTTAATCTGATTAATCCAGACGTTATTCGAGCCTTCTTTCTCTCCTCATCATCCATAATCATTGGGCCATGGGTCATCGAAGCTGGATGGGAAATTAGGCTATCAACACCTCCAAGAGATACACCCAAGTTGATCACTTTTAGTGATTCGACCATCGCTCTGGCTCCTTCCAAGCCATTTTTCATTTCAAACGAAACCATTCCGCCATAACCGTCTTTCATTTGTTGTTTTGCAATTTCATGGCCTGGATGAGATTGCAATCCAGGATAAAAAACTCTAGATATTTTATCTTTTCTACTTTCAAGATATCTAGCAATACTCAAAGCGTTGTCCGAATGTCGCTTCATACGTATTGGAAGAGTTTTCAAACCTCTCAGTAGTAGGGCAGCTTCATGGGGAGATAAATTTGATCCAAGTTCAGATCTAGTAATTTGTAACTCTGACCACAGCGCTTGACTGTTTGTAGCAGCTACACCACCCATTAGATCAGAATGGCCCCCCATGTATTTCGTGGCACTATGTACGACAATATCAATACCGTAATTAAGCGGTTTAGTTATGGTCGGAGATGCAAAAGTTGAATCAATAATTGTGATTATTTGGTGCTTCTTACCAAGTTCGCCAAAGCGTTTTAAGTCAAGAACGGCCATGTCTGGATTGCACGGTGTCTCACCGTATAGTACTTTTGTTTCTGGCTTTATTTCGGCAGCCCATACCTCAATTGGTGAGCCAGCCGGAATATATGTTGTAGTAACGTTTAGTCTAGATAAGTATGTAGAAAGAAATTTATACGTCCCGCTATATACAGGATTTTGACAGATTACATGGTCACCAGACTTCAAGATGGAGATCAATATAGACGATATAGCTGCCATACCAGTATTGAAGGTAAGGGACCCATAAGCTTCCTCCAAAGCAGAAACTGTTGCTTCAACAGCTTGACAAGTAGGATTTCCAAGTCTTGAATAAATATAGCCATCTTCCTTCAGAATTTTCAAATAATCTTCAACAGATTCTATTTCAAAGGTAGATGAGTGGCATATTGCTGGAACAACAGGTTTTACAACACTCTTAAGCTTAGGTTTAGTACAAATAGCTTTAGTATTTTCTCCAATTTGAGATAGTTTAAAATCTCTTAGTTTATCAGCCAAATCGGCTTCAATAGGTGTCCAGTGGGAGCTCATAGCTTACGGATATTCAAATTCGTTATGAAGTCAACTTTCAGAGAACGAGCAGATGTTCAGAATCAATAACAAGGCCTAACTCAAAATAGTGCTTTCTACACTATAATTGTTCAAAGAAAAATAATAAAAACGTTTATATAGGTTGAAATTGACACTGTTAACTATCAATAAAGTTTTAAAGCTATGAAAAAAAATAGCTTATTTATATTTTGCATTATACACTGTTAACAATAGATGAGAAACTTTCTCGGGTTCACTCATTTCGTCCTAGATTTGTGTTTCTATAAATATATATATATACTACTTTACCCCGTTCTCCACGCCTATATTTGAAGTTTAATAAAGAGAACGAGAGATGACAAAGTTAATATTTACCATATACTTAGATTTTCTTATTGAAAGTTTGCTCAAGGTAATACTATGTATCCAATTGCGAATTTAGCACAGAATGCCACGTCATTAACTTGCTCTAATCGAGCTTTAAAACATTAAAATTTGGTCATAGCACAGAAAAAAGTCACTTTTTTCAGAGTTTTAGATTTTTATTTGAATGTAGAGATAACAATAAGAATCTTTAAATATGTCAAAAGTATACATATTTTTTGATGCTTTCCAATCTTTAACTTTAAGTTTTATAATATTCCTAAACAAATTTTATTGCTTTATAAATCGATTAAAATAATTAAATCTATGATTAAAAAACCATACTTTAAAAATTCTAGGAACGGATTACGTATCCCACTGACAAGTATATTTCGTTCGGATTGACCGCAAAGTCCTTGCTTCCAATGGTAGGTTACTTCTGTTTTCTTTATTATTACAAATTAAAACACTTTCATTCTTGTATAAATAGTAAAAAATAATATTTAAGTTAGTTTACTTTTGTTTTTAATTGAAAGATTTATTTAATAATCAGTAAATAAATGATATTCCCCAATATCGTTCATTTCCATGTTCTCACGTAACTATTTCGTAATTTCTCTATGTGGTTTACATTAGATTTTTAGATGTTAATTCTTTCCATTAAAACTAAATTTTATAACAGGCCACTAAATATTTGGCTCAAATTGTCTTCAATGGTACTCAAGTTGTTGGTCGAGCCTTTCTACGGTCAATTAGACAGGAGATAGAGGCTTCTCAAAGAGCTGCCAAAGCTCGAGCTAAAACTTCCCCAATTAGTAAAGAATCTGGTGACACAGTAACAGGAATAACTATCCAAGAAGCTCTACAAGTGCTAAACGTAAAGGATATTAAAGATGTAGAAGGAATAAACAAAAACTATAAACACTTATTCGATATAAATTCCAAAACAAGAGGTGGTTCTCTATACCTTCAATCAAAAGTCGTACGAGCAAAAGAACGTATTTTTCAAGAAATTGCAAAAGTTAAACCTGAATTAGAAAAAAGTTAATAAGCATATGAATTGTTTTTAAATATTTAGGCTATTTTGAATGTATATTAATGATAACGTCCTTGTAAATATCTCAAAGTCATGTAATAAATAACTATAAAAAGTAAAGAAGTATTTTTGAAAATAACAGATGGCGTTAGATGTATGTAAAAGTCCTTGACATAAGACAAATGAATATGTTGCCTATCTATCGGAATATTTTGAAAAATATCTCCCTAATTCAATTAAGGCGATGCTCCTCCTTAACCTCTTGTGTAGAATCTAATCAAGGTAAAACAAGAACGATTGTTCTGAGCAATACAAAGAAACGAAATGCACTCTCTTCCCAAATGCTTGACGAACTTTTGAACCATGTAAAGAGCACCAGTGAAGAAAATAGAATTGTTGTTATACGATCATCAGGCAGCGTCTTTTCTGCCGGTCATGACCTCAAGGAATTGGTTGACTCAGATATCCAAGGTAAAGCAGCTGTATTTGAAAAATGTGAAGCTCTTATGAAAGCAATTAGATTGGCACCGGTACCCGTTTTAGCCGCTATTGACGGTTTAGCTACGGCTGCTGGGTGTCAAATAGTTGCTACCTGCGATCTTGCTGTGGCAACAAGGAATTCAAAGTTTGCAACACCGGGAGTTAAAGTTGGATTATTTTGCTCCACACCTGGTGTTCCATTAGCAAGAAGCGTTCCCAGGAAAGTTGCCGCAGATATGTTATTCACCGGTCAGCCCATTACGGCTGAAGAAGCTCTTAGGTCGGGTTTAGTATCTAGAGTTGTCCGCAAAGAGGCATTGGATGATTGCATTAATGAAATCGTATCTGACGTTTGTGGTGTTGACCGAAGTGTTATATCGTTAGGCAAAAAGGCTTTCTACGAGCAAATTAATCTTCCAGAGGACGAGGCCTTGTCAAAGTCTTCTTGTGTTATGTTAACGAACCTTGAGTATAATGCAGCGCAAGATGGTATTGCTAAATTCTTAAAAAGAAAGTGAGATATTTTTCCCACTTGCTTGTTCAAGATAAATTGATTCTAATTGAATATTGAATTATCTATAATAAATTCAAAAAAATTGATTATACCTGTTAATTGACATAATTTTTATATTTCACAATCAATTTCAATAATAAACAAGAACGTAAACTCAAGAAACTGTACACGAAAAAGAAGTTAGTGCTTTGTTTTAGATTTCTTGAATTTCTTTTTATGCTTCTTATCAGAGTTTTCTTCAACTTTTCTCTTACTCTTTTCAAATTTCCTACAAAATAGATCAAACCATATTACTTTCTAAATTTTTATGCATTGTATACTACTGACCCCTTAACGGATAAGATACCACCAGATTTGGCGGCTTTTTCCATTGCGTCATTCATCCATTCGTCCTCTTTTGTAGCAATATGAAATTCTTTCAAGTCGCTTTGTAATAGTTCTTTATCTTCTTCAGTTACCTTTTTATCTTCTATAGTTTCATCTTCTATTTTATATTCTTTTTCCAAGGTTTCGTGTAAACTTTTAACGATCTTCTTTACAACACGAGCAAACAGACCTAGGACTTGAGAACCGGGTATTTTTAATTCCTTTTCTAAATCATCAACTTTCTTGTATTGTAAACCCATGCCAACGAGAATAGCTGATTGTAAACTATTTAATCCAGATATAACAAGCTTATTCTGAATGTGTAATCTTGATAGAGCTGGTAATAAATCTGTTATAAGGTGGTAATCAGCCAAATTTCTTGAATAGGTTTCTAATCGACCAAGATCATGAGAAGTTACATAATATTCCAATTCATTTTTTGGCAATTTTTTCTGTTCTATTTTAGTTTTCCTTTGAAGGATATTCAAAGCCATAGAACATGTAAATTTTCTAAAATCATATCCAAGTAAACAAATGAAACGTTTTTGGAAATCTAAAATAGTTAAATGAAAAGTAAAGACAAAATCTTGTACAGAAAATGAATTGGCTTACCTAAGAAATATTGGTCTAACCATATCGAGGACTTCTCTTCAGCAAGTTCCAATACTTTCAACATTATACAGGAATGTTCACCAGTTAGTTCATTCTAAATATAATTATGAATGAAATACAGAAACTCTTGGTACGGTTTTTTACTCATACTTACAGAAGTTTGTCTTATGTAAACTGGAGCAAATCCACTCTTCTTCCAAAATCTATACAATTCGGATGTGATTCCAAAAGACACCCCTAAGTAATCCAACTTTTCCGCTTTTCTTTCACTTAATTCGGCTAATAGAGGCTTCAGCTTTTTCTTAGGAGCTAAAGTTTCTTCCTGTAAAATTATGTCAGCACTGTCATCCATATCATTATCTGAACCTTCCACATCTTCATTCTTATCGCTGTCTTCACATGGATCGTCAAGAGATGTAAAGGACCCTTTGTAATATAACTCTAAGAGTTGTAAAGCTCTTGTACCGTATCCCATCTTTTGGTAACTCGGGTGGGTAGCTATTCTTACAACTCGTGCTCCAGATAGTAATGGGAAATTTTCGTCTGTAAATTGTTGAGATATGGTCCAGGGAATTAAATCACCAGAAGGCCGATCGCCTCTCCTCAAAGTATTCAAGGCAACCTTTTTCGAAATATCTCCTTCTAAGCATACTTGCAAAACGCATAAAATTTCTGGAATAGCCCCTTTATTCTTTGTTGGTGGTAAAAGAACAAAGATATGATGAGCTGGGGCATCTGAGAGTAATTGCAAATCATTAGGAGAATTTTTGTAGTGGCTTGACACATATAAAGCCATCAATCGATGAAGAAACGCTTCAGAAGCCTTATGATAACTGAATAAAGTATCGCGGTTGACATAATATAGATTACAAGCTTCTGGTAGAGGACATCCGGAAAGGATAGGTGCTACATTTGATGCATCCAAGCAAAGTAAATTATTCAACCATCCTTCAATAGGGTCAGCATT
This sequence comes from Dimorphilus gyrociliatus, assembly GCA_904063045.1. NCBI lineage: Eukaryota > Metazoa > Annelida > Polychaeta > Dinophilidae > Dimorphilus > Dimorphilus gyrociliatus. Next base: position 1,083,129 of record CAJFCJ010000019.1, read on the forward strand.
TGCATAACGAATACTCTCATTTAATTCGATTTCTGTCAGCTTCCTTGCACCTACTTCTTCAGTATTCCCAGTTCTCAACTGATTAATTAATTTTAAGGAAAGTGAACGACCAGTACCCTCATAACCGTTTATTGTTGATGAGAGTAAAACTAAATAAGGACCCAACATATCCTTTACCAATGGAAGAGGGATGGCGGCTGCCTCATCAATAGCCACCAATTCAGCCTGACTGAGTTTATGAGCATCCGTTGGGTGAATATACTGAATTGTTTGACGATGTTCTCGAGTTACATTAATTCGTACTATTGCTTTGTTTAAATCTGGGTTTGTCGATTCGATTAATTCATAGTCGGTGTGTTCTTCATATTTTAGAGCATCAAAACCTTTCAAGACGAACTGAAACAAAGTTTTTAGATTCTCGGGGGAAGGAGCAGTTACGAAAATATTAGAGTAGCCGTACGCAACAGCTGTGGCGAGAGATAATCCTAAAGCTGCTGACTTTCCTCGACCTCTTGCTGCGGTCATTGTTACAGTATTTTTTAGAGTTTTCTCACAGATTGCATCGATGAATTTTAAGACAGATTTTGCTTGATCCAGTGTCTTACAGCAATTTACAATAGCGGAAACATGAGGTGTGTCAGACATAGAACTTTTTAATTCTTTAAGTTCCTCATTTTCTGCTATTGGTTGGGGAGGAATTGCTTCTATGTTAAGAGTGTGCAATGAGATAGGTAGAATATTTAAATCATCATCAACAACCATGCAATTTTGGCATGAACCTAAGGAAAGTATAAAGCGCTCATTAAATCGACCAACAACATCTTGATGAGCATCGGTTCTAAACCTTGCGTGAACATCCATTGTCATTGAGTATAATTGCTTTAGAGACTTAACACTTTTCATGAGGAAAACTATTAAACCTCCTCCTTCTACCGTTTCAATTGTTCTAGCCATTAAATTTGGACTTATTGCTTCAAAATCTTGTAGAATACACATACCATAAGTGTTACCTAGGACTTTATGCGTTTCATTGTAATAACAATAGCGGATATTTGTAGCCGCAACAAACAATTCAAAAGGATCATCCTCTTTAACATCCAATTTTCCACTTCTTATCTTTTTCTGAATTTGCTTCATTCGCTTTTTACGATGACTACTGAATCCTAAATCTTTCTTGTAGCACCATAGAACTGATGGGCGAGCTTTTATGACCGATTTCGATAACATATGATGCAAAATAACAACTTGATCCTTCGCTTTATCACCAACAATAACGAACATAGACCGATGTCCCGTTCTAACTCCATTTTCAATAAGAACTCGAATGCGGTTGTCTAATTTTTTGCGAACCATCTGACCGATAAAGTAGGTAATGAAAATATGAGTTAAAATCTTATAATTTTGTCAAACAAGTACATTAAAATTAAGAGAAATATTAACTTTGAGGTGAAAGTTGTTAAATTGAGCCGAATTTAATAGCAAAAATTAACAATTACTACTAAAACTTACGTTTATGAACTTCTCACGTGCGTGAAGTTGTGCAAAATTTACACAATATCATTGGTCTTTCTACAAAACTGGTAATGTCTCAAAACATCAATTGGGAAGAACTTATCTCTACAACTCTTGTTAACTTTATCGAGCAAGTTAGTTTATTCTGCTATGCATAGAATTCTTTATTTAAAAATGAAATCACATATTTCATTTCTTTCTATGGTCTATTTGTTTCAAAAATTTCAATAATTTCATAATTTGTTCCATTATCGCTCATGTTCAGTCTCAGCTCTACAAACCAGAAGATATTGAGTATCTTCACAAAGTGACATGTAATGATTCATCGAGTGCATCTTTATTATTATTACGTTTGAAGCATTTGGTGCAATCCTTAAGCGTTGGTATTCATTAATATTTTAATAACATACGTATACTATTAATGACTCGTTAATCTTCCTTAGTCTATTGTAAGAGACCTCGAAACAAACTCTTCTGCAGCAGTTCACTTGAATAATTCATACATGGAAGTAAGAGGAGCCGTTTTATTAAATTTTAATGGATATCTATTCTATAATTTGCTTTTTCAGATGAAACAGAAAATTGATGAATTCATTAAAAGTAAACGTCGAAAAGTGAATTTATTAAATCGTAAAGAATTTTGTGACACCGAAAGTGAAGAGAATCAAGGTAAATTTCAGTGATTTTTGTTAAGAAATTAACAATATTGTCACTTTATTCGATTTAATAAAAATATATTGTTAATTCAGATGGATGTGCAAGGACATGTTCTATAGTAAAAAAACTAGAAAATAATAAAAGTCATATAAAAGGTAATTAATTCTTCTCTTTATATTGTTTGTTGATAATTCTTTCATCAGTTGAACGCGTTTACAATGAAATTGGTCCTCAAAATATTCACTCTGACCGCGAGAAAGAAATGTATAATCAGGAATCGGAAAAGAATACACTATTAGAAAGAATTGAAAATATGGAGAATCAATTATTATTATTCAACGATAAGAGGAGATCGTGCCATATTTACGAAAGAATTCAAGATTTAGAAAGCAGAATTGTTAAACTAGAAGAGACAAATCCAGAATATAGAGTTCTATTAAAAGAAGAATGTAGTACATGTTTAAATAATCGAAAAAAAAACTTTTTGGATAAACAAGAATTATTAAAAGAAATTGATGAAAGAATAAATAGTTTAAAAGATAAAATTAGTTCAGACTAATTAACAACTACTGTAAATATTGTATATAGTTATAAATATCATTTTATTTTTTATACAAAATATTAGTCTAGTTTCTATAAATCTTATTTATTCTATTAAAATTGTATTTTACTGTTTTCTATTATATTTTAGAAAAGACTTTGTTTTTTTTAAAATAACCTTTGTTTTTTATTATTTTACGATTTTCCCCTCATAAACGTGTCACCGTTAAAATGATTTTTATAGTTCAACTCGAATTCTGGCTATAAATTTGTAAAAACAATTATTTACTTAAAATAAAAGATTATATTGAATAGAACTGTATTACAAGAACGGAAAGTTACAATTACAGGATCACATCAACTGCAATTTGCTATATTCTCTCTGACAATTCAACAATCAACAGAAAGATATTGTTTCTTTTTATAAATAGGGTATTTGGGCATGATTGTATTGCTAAATCGATACTTTATTTGCTTATTTGGTCGACTTTGTCTATAAGTATAGATTATGTATACCGATTTAACTTGTCTTATTTAATTATTGTACTTATTCGTATTGAGAGCGAATAGAAAACAAACAAGAACATATTAATATATAGGCTATGAACTTTTAGTAACGAGAAGAAGATAGCTTGAGATAAAAGTCGATAAACTTGTATTTCACTTTCTATAAAATATATATAATTACACTAAGAAATATATTAATAAGTTTTGTTAAACAGAACACTTAAAATGCACCTGATAGAAATTCCCCCAATTAGAGAGAAATAAATGAAAAAAAAGTTAAAATATTAAAAAAAACATGTATAAAATGAACACAACTTTCATCAAGAATAAAAAATAATCAATGCTTTTTCGGTGTTGAGAATGGGTCTCTTGTAACATTTTCATAAAATCTTCCTTCAATAGTGTTACTTGGGTAAAATACTTCAAAGAAAACAATTTTCCTTGGTGGTTTAAGAGTTTCACTATTTAAAAACAAAAGTAAATTAATAAAATAGAGATAGGATGTCAATCAAAATAAGAATTAGTGCAATTTTTATCAAATAAACTTTAATTAGGGCAAAAAGAAGGAATCGATGAAACTACAGCAATTGCAAAATATTTGAGATACTAAGGCCAAGTATCTGCATTCCAATTTTTTTAGAGTTACGTGACATCAAATTCATGAGTAAGAGGATAAAATGACGCTTTAATGTTGTCCAAAGGTTTAAAAAATGTCCACCTTATTTTATATTTTTCATTATACTTCCTGAGTTTCCTACTTAATAAAGTACTCGAGAAAAACTAATTAACCTAATTAAGATAGATATTTAGACGATTAATCTTCACCTGTCCTACATTTTGAACTAAAGTAATAACCTAAATCTCTATTTTAGTAACAACTAAATATATATTTAATTATAAATATGGTTGTATCCTAATACAAACTACAAGTCTGTTTACTAAATAATAATTATCTGATATCCGAGAGAGCTGTATCAAGTTTTTTTATGAATATATATTAAGGATTTCAAAGTAAATTAAGCTATAATTAGAACAAAACTCATCTTGTTATTTGCTAATAAATCAGACAACTAAAAATTAAGCTGAACCACTAGAGAAAAATTATTTGTCGTACTATGCCAAAACAAGTAAAATATCATTTTAAATTCGCCTATAATCCCTAACAATATTAGTATAAATATATTTGCATCATTTATTAGAAATGAAAAGCTTTAAATTTCTATTAATAAATTAGTTACTTTTCCAAGCAACATCATACGCAGATTTTTTTTTACCTAAATTCACTTGTTACATTAATAATATAATGTCAAAGTAAAATATTACCTGAAGAACTCGTTGAGGAAATTAATACAATCACGCTTAAGGCGTTCGAAAAGAGTCATTTTCTTGTTCTGTTTTTTCTCATTCATTTTCTTCAGAGTCTATAGTAGGATAACAATGTAAGAAAGTATGATTCAAAGGTCATAAATAGAAAATTTTCTAATTAACCTGTTTCAGTGCGCTTAAGCTAGTTTTTTCTGGGAGAATAAGCTCATTATCATTTTCATCTTGTTCCTGTTTGTCTGTTTCTTCTGCAGTTTCTATAGAAAAAGTAAGAAATTTACAATTAAAGCTAAAAATAAACAAGAGAGACAAAAGCTATTAGTATAGCTTAAGCTTTATAGATTTTGTAGTATATAATCCATGCTATATGTACATATCACTCTGAATTTGAAATTGAACATACCCTCACTATTGTTCACTTTCGATAAGAAATTGTCAAGTGTTTCTAAAGCATCAGTTAAATTTGATCCTTCAAGTATTGATATGCATTCACTGAGAATAATCGATAATTGCACCTTTGAAAAAGAACTTTAGAGAAAATGATTAGTTTGTTTGCAGCACTATTATGCACAATTTATTGGTACCTAATCACTTTTAAACTATCTTCGAACTCCTCCTTTTGCGTGATGTTTGTCTTTAAGCAGTTAACGTAAATATCTCTCAAGTTTCTTCCCAAAGAACATTGGGGTATTCTACTAAAAAATGCATTAAGGCACTTTAAACCTATTTCAAAGTTAACTTGGTAAACGTAAAATTCTTCCATAAGTGCAGATATTAGATCCTAACAAAATTAAATTGATTATAGAATAATATAGAATTAGTTATGATTATCGCTCTTACTTTAAGTTTTATGGTATCTTTCAATATTGATTCCCTCTCATCAGCTACTAAGTTGTTCAAGTAACTATATTGAAGGAAAGAAGTAATATACTAGGAATTCGACAATCATTAATTTTTTTACTCTAAGTTAAATAAGATAAAAGTCACGTACCTTTGAAATGATTTTACTTTAATAAGAATTTGAAGATCAGATTTTTTAGCGCTTTTTATCTTACTTTTGACTCGATCCAAAGATTGACAGTATGTACTTAATTCATTACAAAAATAATGTTGAAGTACAACAAACTATTAAATTTAAGAGGATTTTTGTTTTAAATAAGTGCTTTTCTTATAGAATATCTTTGCGAACCTTTAACATCAACTCGAAGTTTTTAACCGAGAAATTATGAGATAAGAAGTCATCCATCATTAACCGGAATGTTTTATAGGGCAGCTTTATTGGGAAATCCGGATTAAGTATAACCTATTAAATTAAATACATAATTCTCAGTATTTTTCTTATCTATAACGATAAGATTAATGATTGAATTAAATTACTCTTTTTATAATTTCCAATAAATGATCACAAGGTGTTGGTGCGTAATACGTTTCTATGCTCATTAAAGAAGTTACGGATTGAGAGAGGGATTTATGAATTGTGGTAATTGCTGTTGACAATCCCAAGATTAAAACAACGGGGATTTGATGAGAATATGCGCTGCAGAAGATGATATTTTTATATAATAATGCCTAAATCCTTTTTAATATTTACCTGCTGAGTGTAACAAAGTCTTCTAGAATAGTCGATGGAAAATTGTGCATATCGGGTACAACAACAATAACAGGCGATTTGCTCTATAAATAAATAAATAAAGAATATATATATATATATATATACCGTAAATGATGTTTGTAAGAAGCCTTAAAAAAAAAGCCTAAAATAGCAGCATGATGTTATTAACCTCAGTTTCTTCATACCACTTCACAAGACTACCAAAAGTAGCTCTTGATGCAGATAACTTCATAAAGGATTTATTAGTTTCCGTATTCTCATCGTCTGAGTTTTCAACTATCGTATCGTCTTCTTCAGTTAAGCACTCCAGCAGATCCTTATAAAATTGTCCCGTATTTGATATGTTTCTAGATATTGCTGCTACAAATGAAGTAGTATTTGACTTTAGAATCTCCTTTTTTAGGTTGAGTATAATCGATTCATGTTCACTTGTATTAGTTCCTGAAAAGCGGCAGACCAAAATAATAACTTTCTTATATCCGGTTTATAAGTAAAAAAAGAACACTAAGCGTCTGCACTTACCCATAACGAATCCTATTGTTGGCACTTCTATATCATTGAATTTTTCAGCTCCAGATTTACCAATAAAATCCAATATGTCACGGTAAACGTTAGATAATAACTCCTTTTGTATAGTCTAAAGAAAAAGTCAGTTTTTTTATTGTATAAGTGATATTTAGTCAAATATATTTTATATAATTTCTTCTTACAGCAATCTTATTTTCCATTTCATTACATAAAATTTCTCCATATTCAATCCTGTTTTTGTTGTTTGGACTGGAAAATTCTGTATTGTAACAAATTTGGAAAAGTTAATCTTTTTTTAATAAAAGATAAATATGATCCTAGAGTGAAAGAGTACAACTTAATCTGTGATAATCAGACTAATAGTCTATCAATTCTATAGTATCAAATATTTATGATTTTTAAAGCAAAGCATTAGTTTTGGTATCTATTTTTAGCCAGTTAATCTAAAAAATTTTAAGTATACAAATCGGTTTGATAGTAAGCTATGTAATTCATACCATGTGTTATAGTTTTTCGTGTGCCTTGAAAAGCGAATATACCCTGTAAATGACTTAAATATTCACAAAATTCTATTCCACATAAATTAGTTTATAAATCATATAGTCTATTATAATGTAGTATAATTGAGCTTATTACTGATTAGACTCGTCCATATCTGTAAATACTTTATAGTAAGTTACCTTGGATATAGAGTACTGATCTTCCATTTTCTCAACGTTCGGACGCTAATCTATTTTAAGGCTTTTTTCTGTAAATAATATGGGTAGTAAGTAAAGCCTATTGAAAGATAATTTTATGCAAATCGTTTAAGTTGGTCTAAATTGGTTTGCTTAGAATAAGAAAAGTTATCTTTAGCTCTTGATTGTCATATAACCTCTGACTAAATTTTGCATTCATAATCATGATTTTAGTAATACATGTAATTTTTAGCATTAGCTTATATGGTATTTTTTATGAAAAATAAACAGTATCTCGAAGTGTGCTACTAGCTGTTTTATATATAATTAAGTTTGGCTCGAGTCCAAAGCAACGAAAATTGAGAACATATTGAAAGAGGAACTATTTGTTTTTACAAACTCTTTTCGCGCACTCAAATTAGTTTATTAAGAACTTTTAGAGAAGTTTAATACTTCATTGTCACAATTACCTTTTTAAAAGTAAATTTGATGTCTTGATAGTGTTAAAAGTTTAATTATAACATTCGTAGCCCGATTATCGCACAATTTGACTAACGTGCTTTTTAACTAGTAAAAAGGAAATTTAATGATCGAATAGTAAAATTAAGTGTAAATTTTATTAATTTGCTTTAAATTCTTTTCATTAAATTTAAGAAGAATTATTTTGATATAACTTTTATGATAAGATACGAGTGAGAACTTCTTTCTTAACTTTGTTCGTTTTAATTCAAACAAAAGTAACATAACTTTTAAACTTGAGTAGTATAATATTTAAAAATGTTAATAAAATAAGTCATAATCAATCAAGTATATTTTCTTCAATGGGATTAAACATTAATTTCAAGTATGGTTGACCTTGTAATAAATATTGAAATTTGCTGATCCTTGGTAGTAAGGGCGGGGGTTCTTAATACTCGATCAAATTAGGCTTGATACTCCCTATAAATGTTCGTGGAAACGGAAATGACGTCAGGTGGGATACGCATTCTGTGACCGCTTTTCGAGAAAGAATTCGGTAACAATCCGGGTACCTAGCAGGCAGACAATAACCAAAATGGCTATCAAGACAAAATGAAACAATCTACAGTAGTCGATTTTGCTAAGAATCGGCACCATTGAGTATTGTAAGTGCCTGACTTTTAATGGTTTTACTCGAACTTCATCTATGAAGAGTTTTAAGCATGTCGCAAACGGGCATATCGTTGAGCGACTCGAATTATACTAATTCTGTTGCGAATAAAGGCGCATCGGAATCGGCGACTTTTCACTGTGATAATAGTTCGTCGCTAGAAAAGAAAAACGCGATTATAGTCGATCGAAAAGACGAAAATGCGTGGCCTGCTGTGAACAGTAGACGATTCAATTCCGAAGTAAGTAGCCCCGTTATACATCTATTAAGCGGCAGCCATATTTGACTGTATTTATTATCATTTAACCACAGGAATCAATGTCTAACGCGCATCAAATGCATACTGAGCGTGAAAACGCATGGAGTAATCCGTCCTCATCTGTTGTCCAATCGCCCTCCAAGTCTTCTTGGCCTTGCACGAGTTCTACATGGGCACAACCGTCCAGCAGCCAGTGGGACAAACCTGCAGATTCCGTTTCCAAGGCTGAATCAGGCTCATGGGGATCTCCTGGTCCCAGTCCGAGACCGGATAAAGCTGATTGGGGTGGGGAAAAAGCTTGGGGTCAGCCGTCCGGCGAAAGAAGTTCGTGGGGATCTCATGGTAATGGCCACTCAAACAGCGGAAGACAATCTACTTGGAATCAAGGTAACGGCGGTAACACAAACTCCAATTGGGGTGACAAAGGAACTGGCAGTTGGGGAAGTAACAGCGGCGTCGAATCGCACTGGGACGACAAGGGCGTTCCAAGCTCCTCGTGGCCTGCTTCAAATGGCAATAGTTGCAGTAGTTCTAACAGTAGCCAGTCGTCTTGGACGGGAGGCGACAGCAGTTGGCCAAAGCCAAAACCGGCTTCGCCATCTTGTGAGAAGCCGTCAGAAGATATCGTCAGTAACCCCGACGGTTGGGGTAAATTGCCCGTGCGACAAGATGTCAAGTGGGAGGTTGATGTTAAAGCTCGTGCAGACAGCGCTCTTCCACCTGAATCCTCAAATCAGTGGCAAAATAATAACGGTACTGCTATTTGGGAGACTTGCAAAGCTGAAACCGTCGGTGCATCTAGTACCGAAAGTGATAGTGCTCAAACTTGGAATGGTGCTTCTTCTCATCCTCCTCACCCAGCGCAAAGATCGAATAGTTGGGGACCGCAACAGCATACTCAGCAATCCCAACACCAGTGGAATTCTGGTCGGTCAGACAGCGACTTAAGTATGTGGGGAGGCAGGGGAGGTGGACATGAAGGGGAAAACAGGGGAGGAAATAATAGAGATCCTCCAAGTGGAAGTGCTAATAATAGCAGTAGTGGTGGTAATACTGGCAATGACGATAATAATCAATGGTCCCGGAGACCTCAATGGAAAAGTGCACCAAATTCGTCTTGGGGTGGAAATGCACCAGCGCAATCAAATCCTTCATCAACGCCAAATAGGGGTAATGGAACGGGCAGCGGATGGGGATCACCAAACGTACAGCGTAATGTTTCTAAGCCACCGAGCGTTTGGGAAAGTAGTGGATCCAAAGTTGAAACAGGTAACTGGGATGAGAATCAATGGGGTGAAGACTGGCAAGGCCCAGACTCAAGTAGGCGCTCTGAAATCGACAATGGGACGGCTTTATGGCATCAGCAATCGACGAATTCGAAGCCTACAGGAGGAAACACTGGAGGTGGAAGTGGAGGAGGCAATAGTGGAGGTGGAAGTGGAGGTGGAGGTGGTTGGGGTGAAAAGGATTGGACAACTCCAGCGCAGCAGACCAATGAAGAAAAAATGGGAATGCCAAGTCGAGGAGGTACAATTCAAAAGTTGGTTGAACAGGGATATTCAAAGGAAGCAGCTCAAAATGCTCTTATATCGAATAATTTGGAAATGAGTGCCGCCTTAAGTGATTTAGCAAATAAACCTAAGGCGTCATCGATCGGTATGCCGCAAAATATGCTGCAGACAGACTTGCAGCGACTAGTCAACAATCGAATCTTACCGAATAGTGTACTGCAGTTTCCTACCGATGAAACTATGCTCAAACAGATCCAGACTCTACTTCAACTGCACCAAATACTGCAAAAATTGCAAAGTCAAAAGAAAGCGTATCAATCAACCAACGCCATCTCGCCTCAGGCGCAAATTAATATCCACCATATAGAACAAAATATACAGGACCTCAACAAGAAAATTTCCGAAGTTACAAGATCCATAAACAGTATCATTAATACCAAGACTATCCAGTCGTCAGCTTCCGCTCCAAAAGTAGGCTTACTCTTATCGAACACCGACAATAACCCGTCGTCGTCTGATCTCTCCAACGATTTTTCTCAAATAAAGATTTCTCAAGCACAGCCGTATACTGCCCAGCCACCATTCCCCACTAGCCAATCGAAGCTGTCCATGTGGAAAGATTCAAAAGCCTCTAGTCAATCGGTAATGGCTCCGCCTGGCGGCATATCCATAACCGAAAGTACTTGGTCGACATGTTTGCCGAACACAATGACGCCCTCGTGGCCGAATTCCGAGCAGGGCGATAAGGACGATAAAGGATCAGCTTCTGGTAGCTCTGGAAATACAGTCATTCATGAATTTGTACCAGGTAAGCCATGGACAGGCTTTCGAAACCCTGAGGAGGACGACTATGCAACACCCGCCTCTATGTTACATCCGCTCTCTGTTAGCCATGTAAAGAATGAATACATCGAATCGACGCTTCAATCAGGTGCCGGATCTCACCGAAATACAGGTAAGACTAAAATAGGATCATCAATATATGTTTATCAATTTCTACAAAATAGGTATGCGTTTCCCTCAACCTGGTGGTGGTGGAATCATTTCTCGAGGATCAGCTGCTTCGGCAACATTCAACAGATCACAATCGTGGGCAGGGACGGGAGCAGATCGGTCTTCATGGGAAGCACACAATCGCACCAACGTAGCAATCAAGAATTTACCGCCAGGTTTACAGGAACCTGCCAGCTTGAAATCTTTTGCCGCGCATTACAATATAGCTGCACCCATGCGTGTTTCGTTGGAGTCAAACGGCAGCTATGTTGCTACTTTCCCGTCAATGGATGATGCTGAAAGATTTATTTATCAAATAAACGGGATGTTTGGACATGTCGCTCAGCTCCTAAATGAAGACGCGAGGCACTATGCTCAAGACGGATGGTCAACAGGAGGTGGGGGACGGCCTTGGAATAATGGAACTCCGTGGGGCCCGTGAAGAAATCGTTTTAAAAACTTTACAAAGGAACGTTTGTTTGGTATAAGTTAAAAATTTCAAAAATATCAACGTATATTTATAGTACGGAAGTCTGTTTTATTGTTTAATTTTATCGCGAGCTAGGCCGTAGGAAGATAGTCTAGAGACGACCTTACTTTTTAACCCCTTGCACTTGAGAAATGGCAGGCAATAACTGATTTTAAGTATATTTGATGTACATATATACATGATTATATATATATATATATATATTTATATATATTTATACATGTGTATATATTAATATATATATATATATATATTTCAACAAGTATATGGTTTTTGTATATGCTAAAATTATATATATTTTGTTAAGCAAATTTTGCCATAATTTTATTTTGCAGTCAAAAAGCTTTCCAGTCTTTCCCTTCTCATGAGCGACTTATATTGAAATATTGATTGCAATACTTTAGACTTTTACTCTTAAATGCAAATACTCAATGACAAACACTCTAAAAATACGATTTAAGTTCTCGATCGTTGGGTAGTGTAACGCAGTCTGATCATCGTCGGCTGTGTGCCATGACTTTGGGAAGGGTACAGCTATTAAGTGAAGTACAGATACACCTCGTTGATACCAGGGTACATGATCATCCTCAACTTTTCCGAAGTAAGGGGCATCGCGTCTGCTAAAGTAGTTTGGAGCTGGAGTAAGTAAACGAGAAGATGCTAGTTGATCGTTAATTTCTTGAAGAGCCTTGTAGTGTTTAGAAGTTTTGTCAGGAAAGAAGTTTGAGAATTGAGGATTCTTCTCTCCTATTAGGTCGAGCAGAATCAAAGCTTTCTGTAAATATACAAAGAAAATTGATTCCCTGTCATATGAAGCTATAAAATTGCAAAACTCCTACATCAAATAGACCGACAGCTATGAATTGATGGCAAATTTCAGGATATGACGTTGAAAATACCGTTAACGCCTACTCCCTTCTTTATATTGATTTTCCACGAAAAGTTTAGTAACCAGCGGCTTGAAGGGATTGTAAAATTATATTGGTCTACTCTCCAAGGAGTTCTAGATTCACCTTACTTAGCATTGACTGAGCCTACTTTACTCAACAGGCAGTCTCAAAACAAGAGACCTTTAAGATGCTTTGTAAGAAAGAAGATAAAACTTACGATTGTATCGATCCTTCTTTTTTTTTTATTCCCCACCATTACAACTTCTTTGGCGAATTTTTCAGCAAGATGTCGTGAGCCATATATCGAATCCTTCTCGGTCCATTTAACAAACGCCTCCTCACCGTCGAAGAAAATGAATTGTAACGTGACGCCACGTTCCGTCAAATTAGAACTTTGCAGTAGTTTATTGAGCCGCGAAGCGAGATGTAAGAGCATAGCGCAAGGTACTGCCGAATCTGTTGCTCCTATAAATCGAAACTCATCAAAATATTTTGAGTCGTGGTGACAAGCCATCGTGAGCGTTTCGGTGTTCTCGGCCGGGTAGGTCGCTATTATATTCTCGAATTCCCTATTCCCAAAAGGAGTCTTGTCAACAAATGTATCCAATTCAATGTTCCATCCCAAAGATTTCATATGATCGTAAATATGCCTTCTTACGGCTTTGTTACCATCACTTCCAGCTACACGTTCTCTTAAGATCGGCTGTAACAATCGAAAAAATTCAGCCTCATCCGAAAGCTCTTCAGCCACATATCTTAACTGCCTACTTTTAAGTGGTTTAAAAGTTCTGTTTTCCTGAAAAAAAATAATTTTATTTTTAACTTAACCAAATGACTAAAGATGTAAAACAATGTGTGTGACCTTAATATTCTCTATAAAAAAGGAGCCGACACGCTGATTTAACATACAATACGTCATTTCCCTATCATAGCGACTCCTATTAGTATTTGCAAATATTTTGTCACCACATATAACACGATAGCATTATTTCATATCTTATTTAATAAGTAATAAAAGCCGAAGATGTAGATGAAAGAAACATTCGCAACCTGCTTTAAAATCAACGGTCGTAGGACGAAAAAAGAAAAGAAAATTTTCTTAACGTTTGTTATTATTAGAAAATCTTTAGCAGATGGCAACAAAGAAAAGAGAGAAAGAAAAATTTTCTTGATTAAAATACGATCTACTCGTATTAATAGTAACGTCAATACTTTAAATCGAAAACAAATTAATAATGCTTGACAAAGTTAGCCTCAAGCCACCTCCCTCCCTCCCCCTTTTTTTTCTTTTTCTCTCTTGTTCCAACTAATCGATAAACAACTAAAATAAGTGAAAAAAACATTTGCCAAGTGAAATAAACCATAAACAATGAATAAGAAAAAATGAGTAAGGCTATATTTGTAACAATTAAAAAATGATTTTTATCGACCAATACGAAAAGAAACAAAGAAAAGGATAAACCAAGTTCTTTGTTAGGTATTCCCCGCCCCAATTTTCCCTTAAAACCTCAGTGAAAAAGAACTTCAATATGGAAAAACAGGAAAAAATAAATTAACGTTTTATACTACGGACACTTGATGCGAGCATCTTAAGAGTTTTTAATATCATTTTTCAGATGCTTCTTTTAAAGTAAGCGCTAAAGGGAGAATTTTAGCACGAAAGTATTATCAAATTTCTTAACAAGCACGGACTTAAAAAGGCAAAAACACAAAAAAATCAAATAACAATTAAAATAAAACTATCCTTCCTTTCTCTTAGCTCAACAAGACTCTCCAGTCTCTCTCTCTCTCTGTCTATGTCTTCTTCTTTCAAACGAGAAAGTATAACGTTTCAAAGTGATATAGATTGCATAAATAAAGCGCTTTCTATATTCAATTTTCAAATAATAATTATTTAATTTTCTCTTTTTTGTTTCTGGTGTTAATTAATTTAAAAATTTATGTTTAGATTAAGAAAGGTTAATCATAATACTTCCGCTAAGGAATATAATACGAAATCATTAAAGGTGAGGAAAATTACCTGTAAAACTCTAGATATATATTCAAGCAGATCGAGATTACCAACCACATTATGAAAACAAACCAGAAACACAAGAGCGCTACTGAGTAAACCTCTAGTCATCGTAACACTGAGAGAATTCGAAGTTTTTACGTGACGTCACAATCCAGCAGAGTGCAGCCTAGTGGGCGCGCAATGTGAGCAATTTTTTCTTGTTAAAAGGTAAAATTAAAGAAATTCTGATTGGTTAGTTGCCAATTAAAACAATAGTTCTACACGTGACTCCGTTAATTATGATTTCTACAATCAAAAACAATTGCCATATGGAAACAATATGGATTCAATTACGTCAATAACGTAGGTGGTACAGGAAGAATGACAAAAAATTATCGAGATAATCCGTATGGCCGTGATTCCGAGACGTTCTATTCGAGATACACCTCGTAAAATAATGTAAAAAGTACTATGTTTTTTATCTTGTTTCTCTGTCTGCGTAGAATAGTGTTGACAAACTGTTAGGCTAGTAGTAATTCAATGAGAGAGTGGATGTGAATACATAAGGCTCTAACTGTGACCGATGAGTAAGAATCTTTTTATATTTAGTAGGGAATTATGCAGTACAAAACAAATTGTTGCCATTACAGATGCAATTTCCACATGATCTTTAATTTCTATATTTAGTTGTCTACTTATCACAGTTCAACGTCACCACAACACTATCGATTTAGTAATTAACGTAATGATAAATGCAATTAGTGGTAATTGTACGGAATTATACGTGCCTTCAATCTAGGAGGTAGGTAGGTATAAGACGAATTTCTATCGTACTTATTGATTGCGCTCTTGTTTATGGGACGAACTCATTGACTATTTAATGCATTGTTCCCTACGAATCTTTCATCATTGAGCAAGAAAATAGTACTATTTACCAACCCATATAAACCAATTAATCATTTTATGAAAGAAATATAGCCACCTTTCCTTTAACTTTGACTTCAGAGTTTGAGCCCGTTGAATTCTTGAAGAAAAAGTACCAAATAATAAAAATGATAACAAGTGATCCTATTTTCTTGGTGGAACAATATTTGCCCAATTTATACTTGATAAAGTACCATAAGCGATCTAAAATATTAAGTAAACTCATTTCAATTATATTATATATTTTAGATGTATAAATATAATTATTATGTTAGTAATATATTACATTTAATTCTTCCTAACATATCTGAGCATTCAAGGTCTTGGTTCATAGGCGGTCTTTTTTTTATCTTTGGTTTCATATTGATATTATATCTTTAACTTATAGTATTTATCTCAATTTGTCACCAGCTGCTTGTATATAATTTTTCAAAATAACTTTCAGGGTTGATGGAATCTCTAACTGATCTACGATGTGCTTCAAATGTTCGACGCAAATATTAATCCTTCCAATACACAAAGTTAAAAATATTGCCTGAACGCACAATCCAAAGAGAGGGAACACTGTAAAGTAAAAAAAAAACAAAAAAGTGTACAGTGTCTTTGCTAATATAAAAAAAACGTTGATGTTAGATGTGGCATTAACCTGGTAAATGGATATCGATGTTAACTAAGGAGGCTGATGGTTTGTCTTGATTAAGCGAATTGATTAGAAATATTTTTTTGTTATTTAATAATACAAATATCTTGTGAAAACTATCTACTGCAAACCAAGGATGCGTGCAGTATGTTGTTATAGTACAAATTTTATTCGATGGAACTTCTCCATAGACTTGATAGTCTCCCTTGTAGTTGATCCAACACAAGGTAATTTTTCGTTTTGACTTATTGCGAAATTTTGCCTGAAACTGTTGCAAGCAGTTTTCGGACTTATGTACACCGTAATTTTTTTCTAATGTGTATAATTGCTCTAAAGGTAAAGCTGACGGCATTCCGCGAACAGAAGGTTCGCACGAAATTTAGGAATGTTATTCTTGTCCTATCTGCAATTATATTACAAGTTAAGTTTTGATACTTCAAAACAATAAGCGCAAAACTCTTAATTATTAATATACATATTCATAAAAAATCATTTTAATGATTCAAATGAAACTAACGAAGAATAACACCGGAATAGACAGCCACGTAGAAGAACCAGATTTTGAGAAGGGCTGTCTAAATATGAGTGTCAACACTGAAGAAGGAATGGAATTTGAATAATGCAAGAAAGCATTTCATACGCGAGTTTTACGTTACGAAGTTTGCATAAGATACATATAATACGTCTTAAAATAATTTAATATAATACTAGTGAAGTACTCGCCTTCTTTAGATATACAAAATAAAATAAAGTTTCCTTAGCAATTCTAGCAAATATTCAAATATTAGGTTGCACTTTGAATTCTATAGTTAGTCTATTAGATTAAGAAATATTTACCCTTAAATAACTGTAAAATGATAAATAATCTAAGATTCCTCCCCCAAACTTTGTCCATTTAGCACCGAAATTTTTTTTGAACATATTCTCAAACATCTCTGGAAAAACAACAATTATATTCATATAGTTTCTAAAATGCTATAATCACATTCTAATCAATTGCATAACCCATATTTTAGCAAGAGTAACATTGGAGATTCTATAAAGTTGTCTTTTATTATTTTTCAGTGCATCCACTTAACTTTCAAAATAGTCTTAAGAATTTGATTAAAACTAGATAACAGTGATTTCTTTATCAACTGATATAATTATATTAAGATTTAAAATTTGAATAGAACCGTTATTGTTGTTTTTTTTTTATTACTATTTTCTTTTCTCTCCACACAACTTTATTAAGTTTAGCGTAACCTGAATATTTTTAACAAGTTTTTAATAAATAATAAAAAATGATAATAATGATAGTTGACTTTATCTTGCTAAGACAGAGGATTTATGCATATACAGCATTTTATATTGAACAAAGGAGTGCGTTATATTTATTATTTTTAGATAATTGAATAAATGATTGTTCATTGTCGTTTACACTATTTGGAAAGTTGAGAGAAAAAATACATCGTTTCCCATGTACTTCCGGTTTTCTTTTAGATGGGAGTTTTCAATAATTTTGCTCAAGCTGAACGAGTACAATTGATAGCACCAGTTATTGGTTGGGGGCTAATCAGGGGTATATAAACGAAAAAGTAATAAACTGAAAGCAATCTATTAAGTATAGATTTGACTGCATGCTAAAATAGTGTTTCATTCTATAAAACTTTTGTATAGTACGTAAAATTTTCGGAAACTGTTTTTGATAGTTTCTATTAAAACTCTTTATAGTTATCAAGTATTTTTTTTATTCTATTAAATTCTTAGAAAGTTTTACAACTGTTATTATTCATATACAATAAATTTGCTGTGAATCGAAGTGACGCGCGTCTTATTATTGATCGGTTGCTTACCGGTTTGCAGGTGTTCATTGACCGGTAAAGGAAAGCATCTTTGATGGTGAAGGTAGATATATTTTTATTTTCTCCTAGAAATAAATGTATTTTACTTTTATAATTAGTACTATCCTTAATTTAAGTTCCCTCTTTTCTAACTAGTACATTAATATTCGATGAAAATATTCAGGAAATTATTTAAGCAAACGTTACCTTTCACAAATGTTTGTCAATTAATTAATGTATACTATAGTATATAGGGTTTGTAGACAGTTTTAAATCAAATCAATTTCAATGGGATATTTTAAATGAATAAATAAAGGTATTGCATTTAAAAAATTATTGTGGAAATTGTTACTAAATGGTGTTTTTCTACCTGACTTTCTGTATATATACTGAAGATAATATAATAATATACCGGTGTGGAATCTGACAGTTTGAGAGATAGATGGCGCTTTCGTTCCAGAATCTTTTAAAGCGTTCATGCTTAACTTTAGCTAAGTCGTCAAATAAGTGTGAAAATTCGACTATATATAGAGAATGTTGGCTGTACGCATTTGAGCTTAATAGGTGACTAGTGTTGAGGAAGAATGCAATGTAACAAAATCACGTAGCATTTGTGACGTCATTCCTTCAACGGTGTATTTAAACTTTTTAATCAATACTTATTCGCTTCGCTTTTGTGTGATATAATCAATGAAAAAGTGATAATCGAATAGATAGTAGCAGCTCCTATCAGTAGTAAAAGCGCCGTGTTGACATTTAATTTTTAAAAGCAATGATTTGCATGAAAAATTATGATTCCTCATTCACCTTATCTCTTTTAAATTATCGCTTCAAAATAAAAAAAAGAAGTAAAAATACACTTGTAATTGTGAACGTTCACGTTTTTAGCTTTTATACAACATGTAGGCTTATCAGTTGTATGATATTTTAAAAATTTTCAAGTCGAAAGATATATATTTCTATAGATATTTATTTCTTTTTTTCCCCAAACCCTCCAACAAGTTGAAACGTATTTATAGGCTTTCCCGCGTTCTTCTCCTTTCGTTGCTTGTAGTTACCATACTACTCTTTTGGAATGCATGATTAAATCCCGGCTGAATAGATCAAGTGGCGTTGAATGAGTGGATTTGATACGGCGCCGAAGTTAGGCCTATGTTGACTTAATATTGCTTACTTATAAGCCATACTTTAGTCGAACGTGATTCGCACATGTGCCAAGTTGGTGTTCATAAAACCATTCAATTCAGTTGACTGCCAATGACTAGTATACTTTTCGATCCGGAACAGGTAATCGATAATCTATTTGATAGGATATAGGCCTTTGTATGTTAAAAAAAATTAATCGATATAGACAATAAAGTCGTACGTTTTTACGCGCAACGCCGCAGGAGACGCTCGTCCTCGGCGTCAGTATAGCAGTCACACGATAAGAGAAGAGAGGTGGCGCTGCGTAAAAATCGCTTTTTTTCAAATGGCTAGGTAATTTGCATAGCGTGGCTGTTGTTACACAGCATCATTTTCGTCTCGATGCCTGCACGCGCCGCTATGCCTGCTCAGGTATTGCGATGAGTATTTCTTAGTATTTTAGCTAATAGATGTTTTTCGTTTTTTTTTGTCTTCTTTCTATTTCGCTGCGCCATTTATATATACAGTATATATATATATATATATTTATATATGGAAAAAGATCTATATAATAATATATAAATTATATATATATATATATATATATATATTTATATTTATAAGAAGATAGAAAGATGAAGAATGGAAAATATTAAGTGCATATATAGTATATGCACACATGAATGTATTATAATACATATCTCAATAAACGTATATAGATAGTTATATATGCTTGATTACAAATACATAGAAGAGCAATACTGTAGGTAAAAGTTTAATTTTATATACTGTATGTAATATATAAATTACTTCTCCTTTGATATGAAAAGCTATAATCTAATAATGTGATGTATTAAATCTTTTAGCACTTTTTTTAGGACAATTTGGTTTTTTTTTTAATATAGTCTTGTCCAAAAAAGATACGACGCTATATAATTTATTGATCATCCTGATTGATTACTTCATATAACCTTAATAAGATACAATTTCTCTCTATTCCCAATTTCCTTTTTTAACTCCCCTCCTTCTTCCCTTTTTTCCTCATGTTTAGATTATATTGGATGGAGAATCTTCAGCCTATTTTAACGGGTCTGTAATCGAACAGTTTAAGGGAGAATACATACCAAGCTCTTCGGCGACTGGACAAGACTTAGCTATAAAGATGGGTTCGAATGAGACAGCAACTTTTGAGTATTTATGGAAGAACATGCGCGAAATAGCGGGACAAAGCAACGGGTGAGTACATTGTTTATCGCCGAACGTTTCTCTACATAATGTATAAACGTGCCATTCCGTACGAACAATTAACGACAACGTTGTAATAAAGCCGAGGTCAGTAATCAAAAGGAAAGAGCGATCGATTTATTCCTATTATATACCATGTATGTATATATTATATCTACACATCTAACAATATATAGATATTCCACTAAGAACGCTTTTCCGATATCCGCACTCTTTTCATCCGTTTTGTGTAGAATTTTATCGAAACTTCCTGTCTGGCTTTATTACCTGTTCAACTCGGGTTTCCTCTTCTAACTTACGGATTTAGTTAAGGTTTAGTGAGAGGGCAGGAAAATGGAAACCTATACATACTGTAAATGCAAATTTTTAGGTTACAATATACGGTGGCCAGTGATCATTAGCGAATGGCATGTATGCGATTACGGTCAACCTATAAATAGTCGGATCGAATGGCCGCATAATTTCGTTTAATGTTGGCACAAGGCATTCCTGTATAAAGAGGTTACATAATATTACGTAAGTTTTATCATTCGAGCGCGTCTAAAATTACTCGCGCATCGACGCGCTTCAAGAATCAGTGAAGGATATTCGAATGCTAATCACATACATTCGGTAGATGTTGTTAAACTAGCATTAGGTGGAAAATTTATGGCTTGGCATTCCTTTATTTACTTAATCATTTATTCTTCTTTTTTTTTCCACACCCCAAATCTACATCCATTAAAGTCGAATTTATAAAAATAGGTCATTAAAAAAAGAAAAAAAGTAATAGCATAGATTTTTTAACAAGGGGGCTTAACTACAAAAAAAAGATAGACATCAAAATTGTATGAATTCTCTTCTTTTCCTTTTACAGAGGTCTACTTCCCCAGCGAGACAATATTGACAGCGAATTATATGTTAATGAGACCGAATCGGCTGCAACGGGGACAAACGACATGGAGCGCTTCCAAATAAATAGTCAAGATAGTATGGCGGAATTCGTAAGTAGTGTGGAAAAGGCGTATATAATGTTTGCCTAACCTTAAACTTTTCGCGTAGTGCGAGCGAGAAAACGTGTGGCGTGTTTAAGTTTGGGATTTTCGAGTGTTTGTGTTATGCCCGTTATTCATTGTACGGCGTTTCGATTGATCTTTTCACCGAAAATATGTGCAATATTCGATTTAGGAGCGGAACGCGTACTAGTAATGGACATTTAATAGAAATCACCACCCTAAGGGGAGGTTGGCAGCTTAGAGTGTCTTTATGAAAAAAAAATATGCGTACACGCATCGGCGTCCTATGCATATTTATTATTGTTATTTAATTATTAAGTAAAGAAAAATAAGAATTGAATGATAGTAAAAAAAAAAAGAAAACAGAGGCGACATTTATATAGGAAGAAAAATATGCTATCTGTAGGCATTTACTGAATAGCGGTTAGACGTAACCGTTTTGTAAATAATAGCACCTGCACTCTCGTTGTCCGGGCCCTCTCTTTTCACTACTCAACTATTCTTCTTTTCCTTTACTATTTCTTATAAAAACAAAAAGGTAGAAAGGCTGAATTGAATTTGGAAAAATAGTACTGTACGCATGCGCCATTTCAGTATAGATTAGCATAATCAATGACTGATCAAAGCTACCTGTTAGGACCTGTTGTTGTCGCAGCTCCATAGTTGCGCAGCATTGTCTTATAGCTATTAGACATGGACGGGTTTGATTACTATAACCAAGAAGAGTCGCATATTTCCTGGCAACACGATTCTTCCCAGTCGCGTCTCTCATCGTCATCTGGCCCAAGGACTTTTATATTCACCAATCGTAAAGTAAGCGATTATAAGGATTAAAATAAAAAAAAAACTTTTTTTTTCCTTCTACTCTAACGGATTTCTCTCCGCTAAACTCTTTCGTTAGCTAATTTAAATTGCTATTAATTAGCTCGTACTTTTAAAAGGGATCACGATAAACATCTAAACCGGTTATATAGAGCGATTTAAGAATTTGCCGATTTGTAGAAAAAGAGACGCCGCTTAGTCGCCGACATCCTACTTATCGTCTCCAATTTCGCTAATTGCCCTTGCCCCCGCTGCCACCGCCGCCGCCGCCGCCACTATTACCCCCCTCCGTACCTTTCTTAAACTCGGATTCAATAGGCGTCGCTCCTCTTTTTGAAACTATATAGCAATTCGACTCCCGCTGTAATTTGTTACGCATATGTTTTGTGGTCGGAGTGACGAAATACGACTTGACAATTACTCTTTTATTTGTGTTACTCTTTAAATTGTTTGTGGAAAAAAAGCGCGATAAAGCTAGATCGTATACCGTATAGAGTTTGCCTTCATTTTTTTATATTATTTAATCCCCTCCCCCGTCCCCATACACGCTTCCTCTTTCTCTCTCTTTCTTTCTATCTCTGTAAATTTGTATACACGCGTGTAGGTGTATGAGTGTACATGTGGGTGTGTGTGTGTATGTGTTTGTGTACGTTTGCGTATATATATATATATATGTAAAATTTACAGTATATACTGCATATCTATGTAATTTTTTATGTCTTTTTTAACCTTCATATGCATATATACCACATATATATACATATATATATATATATACTGCCCTCATTCTTCACTTAATTAACAATCGCTCTACTGCATACATGCGTAAATAATTAGTTGAAATGAGGCGGTAAAGCGTATATAAATTCTTATACACAATAGTTTTTATTCCTATCTATTTTAGTTACACCCCAGTCATCCACCCCCCCACTACTTTTCAGATATTATATATACTTTTATGCCTCTTACTTATCCTTATCCATTTATCTAACTATCAATCCTATTTTATGGCTATCTGTTCATTATTTATTTATTATCTCTATCTCTTTTTATTTGCATGTTTTTTTTTTTAATTTCAGCTCAATCCTATAATTCCGGCGACGGGACAAAATCACGTCATGAGCCCGGATTCACATTCTCAAACTACGGACATATCCAGTACCACTCCCTCGCCATACCACAGCCAGGTATATAATTTTCCCTACCTACTAATCTTCTTGAAGTACATTCGCCGGAAGCGCTGCGTTGCTTTGTAACAATGGGAAATGAACAAATTGTGCCGTAACCCTCATTTCCCGTTCTTTCTATATTCCAAACTGTCAATGACTTCTTCAAAATGCAACTAGAAAGAAGGCTTGCGCATGCGCATTTTTTCCATTTCTAGTGGGCGGATAGCAGTGGAACTGAGAGCGAGGCGTCGTCCATTGTCCGTTTTATGTCGGCAAAGACCGCGTCGATATAACGATTTCTATTCTGCCGCTTGTATGTGTGTATACAGTCAATGCAGAAGAACACACATTGTTAAATGCCTTCTGTATGCACACTTCTTTTTTTTCGCACGCGTTCCCTTGTATCAATAGCCTCGCGACTCGTGTACGTTGACACCTTTCTATTCTTTTCTCCATCTTTCCCTCCCTCGATAGTCGTTCTTTTAGAAAAGCAAAATGCATTTAGCTCTACTTATTTATTCCGGTATTGCCCATTTTACCCTTCAACTTTTTTTTTTTTTAATATACAATTAATGGGAAAATTACTCGCTTCTTGCATATTTTATTAAAGGCGAGCGTCTTTTATTTCTTTTTTTTTATTTATTCCCGCAGACAATGTCACCAAATGTTCCGATATCGTCTCAAATGCATAGTTCGCCAACTGTACCGTCCAGGTAAGTGTCGAATGATGATGAGTTTATAATGCGTGTCGGTAAAAGATAAGCTAGTTTAACGTCCAGGCCAACATTATATAGAAATAAATAAAGAGATGTGTACCGACGTTCAAGTGTTTAAAAAGTATTAAAAGTACGCACGCCAGATTGTTTTTGAGATAAAAAAAAACTGTCGAGATTTATTCATGTAGATATTTTTTTTTTTACCATTTAATATTAAATTTTATAACTCATAAAGATAAATAATTCATTCACATTTTGAACAAGAATTTTATGACATATTCATCTAAAAATATTAAGTATATAGCATACTTGTATTTTAACACCGTAGGCTTATAGCTATACTAATTATTGTAATAATAATGGGGATTATCTCATTTCTACAGCGCCTCCTATTCTGGGGATTATGGATTTGAGATAAGCTTTCAGCAACAATCAAAAGAAACTAAATCCACCACTTGGACGGTAAGTTAATGTATTTGAGATTTTTTTTGGGATTAGGCCTATAAAATATTTTTTCAAAATGCGCTCGTCTCAGCATATTTGCCTACGCGCTAATCGCTATTTGAGATATGCCAAGGCAGAGCGTCGCCAACAAAAAAAAAAATGAAAAAAAAATAATTCTAAAAAAAAAATCTGGGTCACATCGATCTCCTTACGCCGTTATGTAATTAATTTTATACACCGCAAATAATTGACTTTCCGACGTTTCGTCATTGAAAATCGTGTTCCGTCATAACAGTATTCGGAAATGCTACGCAAGTTGTTCGTGAGGATGGCGACAACTTGTCCTATTCGATTTAAAACGGCAAGAACACCTCCGCCCAATACCGTCATTCGTGCCATGCCAATCTATATGAAGCCGGAGCATGTGAGAGAGGTCGTCAAGAGATGTCCTAATCACGCTACCACTAAGGAATATAATGAAAATCATCCTGCACCGGAGCACCTTGTAAGGTGTGAACATAAATTGGCTAGATACGAAGAACACGATTATACCGGAAGACAGAGTGTAGTACTTCCACACGAACAGCCTCAGCCAGGTGCCGAATGGGTCACCAACTTATTCCAATTTATGTGTTTTTCCTCGTGTGTGGGTGGTTTGAATCGGCGACCAATTCAAGTGATCTTTACTCTGGAGGACACTCAGGGCAACGTTTTGGGAAGGCAAGCCGTTGAAGTTCGTATCTGCGCTTGCCCGGGGCGTGACAGAAGGGCGGATGAAAAGGCCACCGAACCAGTAACAGCTCATAAAAGACCCCACACGCCGAGAATGGGAATGAATACTGAAGTATCGACTTCTTTTGGTACTAAAAGGAAGAGAAACTCGGACGACGAAGTGTTCACGTTAACTGTAAGTGTTTTATCTTCTCTTCAGGGAGCAGTAAATGAATATATATAAATATATGTTTATTTATTATATTTTTTATTATTAATTTCAGATTAAAGGACGCGAAAATTTTGAAATGCTATGTAGACTACGTGATTCTTTAGAGTTGAGTTCGATGATACCGCAACAGCAAGTCGATTCATACAAACGTCAACAGAACGATTATAACAAACAGTTTGTATTTTTACAAGACTTTGATTAATAGTAGTATAATTATTTATCTTTTTCTTATTAAAACAATAGACTAGAAGTTGTAGCCGTTGAAAAGACCAAAGTTCGCAATGCAACAACGACAAGCAGAGGTCGGACGGTGAAAAATGAATATCAATTTTTTAATGAGTAAGCACTGCCGTTTTTATTAACAACGTCCAATCGACACATCTTTTTCTTTTACAAGAAGATATTATCTATACAATCATATATATATATATATATGTATATATATATATATATCTGTTTGTGAATATTTATAGATGTTTATAGACAGTATACTTCTATATTATAACATTTTCATATATATGTTTACATATATATATATATATATACATATATATATATATATGTGTGTTTACATATATCTCTTTTATTGCCAAACTCGCGAGTTTCATACCTCTCGCTCGTTTTCTTCAGATTGCAGTGCATTTGACCAGTTTGTGTGTTCTATCATTATAACAAAAAACAAAAAAACTGTTTGAAAGTGTTCATATTAAAAAAAAAAATCTAGAGCGTAAATTATAAAGAGAGTCTGTGAAAGATGGTGGGTTGTGTTCAAGAGAATTTTAGTAGTTTGAATATTAACTAGGTTTACATATTTTGTACGTTTTCTTCTTTGTTATATACTTAATCGCATCTATTCTTCATAATCTATCTCTATATATTTTTTGTATACTTATATTCTATGTTTTATTCTGAAAAATTGATAATCCGCCCAAAAATATTACTTAATTATTTATTACAGAAAGAAATGCATTTTTATTGTGTCTTTGTAAGAGTTTTCGTCCGTCCAACCAATGAGCCAATACGAATTGTATTCTTTTTTGAAAAATATTTAATTCGTATCCGTCCTTTAAATTATTCTTGCTGACGAGAAAAAAAAAGTTAAACTGTATGATCGATATAAATTGCATATAAATTATTTGTTCGTTTTATCGTTTTTTGCAAATTTTTTTGTACAGACTTATTTTTAAAGACAAAAAAAATGGGGAAAAAAAAAAGAGAGAGAGAGAGAAGGGGGTGGGGAAGATATATACTAATATATACAGTATATATATATATATATATATAATATAATATAATTTAATATTGGAGACGCTTGTTTAGTGTTAACTGTAGAAATTTTTGGTTAGACGCTTTTATTCTTGTGCCAATTTTGAGTATTTTTTGGAAAAAACGCTCATATTTTCGAAAAAGTGTTCACGCGATTAAATAGTTTTGTATCGTTGTTATTATTCAATCACCGCGTGTAAAATAATAATGTTTGAGAATAAATTTATGAATAGAAAGTTTAAAAGCCTTAAAATCTAAACCTTTTTAACATAAATTGACGGTGTCCGTTGTACTTAAGCCGCCTATTTGGATCGCTACACGCGCCAAAGCATTCGAATACCTTTGATCTCGGCGGGTGAGGCAGTTATCTCGTTCCCACCGAGAATCTAAATAGGTTTATACAATCCTCCCCTCTAACTGACCCAGACGATTTAGCTCATTCATCACAATAGAAATTACTCGTTTCCTGTCTGGTGGATGACTTCTTAGCCTGTGGGAAATTTGCGCTTGTAAAGATGTTTAATGATGTCTCTATTCAACTTGGCATTTAGACAGGTCGTCCTAGTACTGTCATATCCCGGTAGATGGCTCTACCATACGATAGCAGAGAAACCGGTAGTCATGCTGTCGTTTCTTAAGTTTTCTGTATATTTTCCACATCTCAACTTGAATACAAAAAACATACATGTATACATTCCTCAATATTCCTATTTAAAAATAAACAAACTAAATGCCGTTTTCTACTCAATTTACTCAATATTTCTCTTCATTTTAACTATTCTTGACCAAATTGAACTTCAGCAGTTTTTTCACGTCTATATAAAAAGATGTCGGACTCTATAGACCATGAACCGTGGTCTTGGAAGCCGCTTTTGAAGAGAAAGCACGATACCGGTAATAAAAAAGATGAAGAGGGAGATGACGAATGTCAATTGTCAAAGTATTATAGGATCGATACTGTTGAGTGAGTATAAACGAAAATCTTTTTTATTTTCTTACTCACCCATTTGGCGGACGACGATTCATTGTAAACTCTTGTAATTCGCGTTTTAGAATGCCGGACAATATTATTAAGTGCCAAATCGGACCCTGTCAAAAGGTTTTCTCCTCCCTAGTTGAGTAAGTTATAATTTCCCTTCTCCTTTTCTCCTTATAATTAATCATAAAAACTTCAATCGACAGATTCGAAGCCCATTATAATACACGCCACAAAAACGTATGCTGTGAATGTAAACGTTACTTTCTCTCCGAACACGTTCTTAACATTCATATAGCAGAATGGCACGATCCATTTTTTGCTGTAAAATTCGAAAATGGAATTGAAAAACTGGTTAGAAAATTTTCCAAGTGCAATCCAAAAATTCTCTCAATCTTTTTTTTCTCTTTATTTTTTTTTTACCTACCATTTTGACTTTTCTCCGTCTTTTTTCTAGTTCAAGTGCCTTGATGAACCATGCAATGAAGTATTTAATACACCGAACGAAAGACGTGAACATATGATAATGGTCCATAAATTTTCGGCCTCCTTTAAATTCAGCAAAAATGATTATAAAAAGTTGGTTTTTAAATGAAAGCTTATAAATGTTTTTCTAAGTTGTTTTTCTTTTTTTATAACTTTTGAGTGGGCGATTGTTTTTGATTTAGTGTTTAAATAAGCCTCAAGCATACAAATACCCTCTTAATAGAATGTCTAAGAAAGGTTTCAAATAGCCTTAATGAACTTTTTCATTATTTACTTTTCAATAATAGTTAAAACCCATTGTATTAATTAGGAGAAATAGAAGAAACCTACAGATTAAGATGTATATGGGAAAGGGGATTTACGTCGGGCTAATTTGCTTTATAATAACTAACGAAGCAAGGGCAAAAAAAATCTTGTCTTCTGCTCTTTTAGTACTTTAAGTGCATAAGTTGAATAATTCGTGATTATTGTTATCCTAACTATATATATACATATATATATATATATATATATATCTTGGAACGTGATCACAATCTATCTGACATTGCTGTCTACAAATTATAGATTTCTATTGTCTTGTACTTCTTTAAAAATGCTGATGTGTCCTTAATAGCAATGCTCAATGCAATTGACTGCATAATTTCAGTATTAAAGATCCTTAGATGTCTGCTAGTTTTTACGTCCGTATTAAGCCTATGTAGTCTTTGTTCTGTAGGGAGCGTGCTCAAAATTTTTTTTATCCTCTTTTCAGAGGCAAGAAGGAAAGTAGACGTCAGATAAAAAATAAAACACGACCGGAAAGCGCCCTGTCGATCGAATTGGAAAGCGACGGATCAGTCTCACCGAACACTAGTCCTCGCTGTAAGTCTCCAACACCGAGCAGCTCTCCTTCGGGAAGTGGAAAGAGGATCCCAAATCACTTAAATTTTGGACATAAGCTTCCAACAAGAGCAGTAAGCAGCCTAGATCATATGAAAGATCTTAGTGCTGCTTTAGATCAACAAACAAGAGAAAACATTTAATCGTATTCTTTAAAAGTAAAAAGTATGAAATAAAAGGAATAAAACTGTAATTTCATAACTTTATATCTGTTTTATCGTAGTTCATTATTGGATTTAATGGGACAAAATAATAATAAAGCGAACCAATTAAACTATTTTGAAACAAGAACTCTTACAGGAAAAATAATCGATTTGTCTTCCCTTCATACTTACTTAAAGACACTCGAAGTTCTCGGAAGCCTTTATATAAGAGAAACGTAACTCCTTAAGTCTTCTAAATATTAGAGACAAACTGTTCGTAAGATAGATTAAAAACATCTGGTGAATGAAAATTAAAGTTGATTAGACTGTAGTCTATAACACACCTAGTGTACTTTCTTATTTATAATTCATAGAATGTCAATTGAATATAGTGATTTCCTGGAAATTATAATAAGCTTAACAACAACTCTAAGATACTATAATCCTAAGTAGGTTATTATCAAATAACTATAATCTCTATTAGTGTGTACACGGTAAACATATACTCAAACGGTAAACATATCTTACTATAGTTAATCAAATTCTTTTGGAGGGAACCCCTCGCTCCCCCTTTCGTATCGAAATTGTATATGTAGCATCTGTAGTATAATATTATCTTTTTATTATACTGGGAATATATAAACTACGATTTCTATTTGAGCAAAAACACTCGCCTATGTATATAATAAGACGAATACTAAAGAGTTAACATCCTTAGACATCTTAACACGGACTTGAAAAAAACCAAAGATGATTGTCTTACTGTTAATCACGGCTGCTATAAACTTTTCGTCATCGGAATTATCATTAATAGAAAAGGATAAGAAGATAATGAAGGAGTTTAAATTCAAAGTTATAAATATTGCAAAAACTTTTGACTCTGAAATACCACTTTGTCCAGATGATTCAATGATATCTGAGAATATGGTAAGAGAAATTTATTGATAAACACTATATAGGTCATATTAAGCACTTAGAAAGAGTATATATCATTTTTTTTTTAATAAACAAAGAACTTCGTAGGGTAATTATTTGTCTATCATAGTTTTTTTTGTAGATTTTATATCCATATCTTGTCGTATAGCTGCAATAAGGATTATTAGAAATCATCGGTAGTCTCTGGTGTTTTGTTTTAAATCTGTTTTAGTATCTGGCATATGTTCTTGATTATCCTAAGGTCACAGCTTTCTATGGGCCTGTCTTTCATCACTGTAAAGCGTTTTCTTCTTAAATATTACATAGCAATCTTTGCCTTGTACATTATGCTTTGATCTCTTCTCCTAAAGGATATAACTTTATTTTTTGTAAGAGGGATATAATACTCCCAACAGGATATTAATTGTCCCATTGTAAAAATCCTACGGATCTGAAACTATTTTGTCCCTTGTAGCTTGCCATACTGTAAATTCTTTGTATTTTGATATATTTGGCATATCTCCTCAAGCCTATTTTAATACAGAATACAAGTAGATTCATCAGATCAAACTATTGTCTTCTAATCTTCCTGTTTTTTTTTTCGTCAGCATGTAACTAGATATAAAATTATCTTGTCAACATTTAGCCCTTTTCTTACTTCCTTTTTATTCGGATTTTCTCCTCCATATCTCCGAATAATCTTGTCTTTGTTAATTTTCATATATTTTCAAGTTGTCTATCATCTCTCTTTATTTCCTGAGTATTCGCTAATAATAAAACTTTTTTGCTATATTCATGTTGGTATTTAAGAGCGTAATAAATTCCCCTTTCTTCGCGTGGATGTACTAATCATTTTGCCATCCTTTTAAAGGCAAACTTCTCTTTTTACTGCGAATATAATTAATTTTACAGCAAACTAGAATTGCGCAAGATTATTTGCAGACTTCTTCAATATACATCAATTTAGTCTGAATGTTTAGTTGATTAATTGGCTAATTAATTAATTGATTTATTAACAATTTATTTTTTTCCTCAGGGAAAATTCAATAAATTTTATGACTGGTTGATGAAAATTGACCCATACAAACTCAACAATGTCCATAATCGTCGTTTTGTTAAAAGTTTTCAGCAGTCTATTCAAGTCATGAATGACAATCTAAAATATTTAAATTAAGTATTTTAATTAGTTTATTTAAGAGAAACTATTTTTCTCGAATATTTGTACTTTCTGTTTTAATATGACTATTTGTTTTATTAGATGGAGTTACTTGTATCAATGCAACCCTTTCTACGATGAATGTTATTCGCTACAGCGTTTAAAGACTACAAAATGTTTCTCAAGATTATCGAGGGCAGTAAAAATATGGAATGAAACTTTTGTCTATAACAAAGCATATGTTGATAGATTGTTTATAAAAGTAATAATATTTACAAGTTTTACTTGTACTTTGGCTGAAGCATAACGAAATTCTCTACTACAGAACCAGCTTTTGCAACGTTGTAAAAGTTTAAAAAGAGATTCAATGTGCCTAACTATCTATGAAAATGTGAAAGATTTGTATGAAATTAAAACGAAAATTAAGGTACTATTAAAATATCGAGATATCTCTTTTCAAAGTGTATAAATATAAAAACTTTAATACCTTTTCTCTCCTCCACTCTCTTCTTATCTACATTCTTTAGGAAAGATTTCAAGAGTATAATAATTCATTTAGTATATTCTACATCAATCAGGGGAAAAACGTTTACAATTCTATCTTAAAACACATGTTAGGAAGATATAGGGGTGACTTTGTAAAATTACATAATTTGGGTTTAAAAGAAGTAGCAAGAATACAAACAGAGATGAAGGTGATTATTTTATTGTTACTTAATAAAAAGATTGATGCTTGATTCCCATAAAAAAGATAATATTTAGAAAATTGAATTTAACTGGAGATTTTACAGAAATAAGAGATTATTTCAATTCTGATAGGAATAATTTCTTTAAAAACTCGCAGGATATTGAAGAATTCTTATTAAATAAATTAAAAGAGTATTTGCCAATTTTTCAAAGAGTCTTTTTACGGCCTATAACTATGCCAAAGTTAGTATTACACAGTGCATTTATCGAGTAGAAAATTCCAACTAATTTCCTATATTTATGTGACAGGATTTCTTTGATAAACAACTCTCATAGTTTTCTGGCTGCCTTTTACAAAGACAGAAATGTTTTTAGAATGAACGTTAAATATAAGGATGGCTTGTATAAATTTTTCTATTTACCGATACTATTTCACGAAACTATACCGGGTCATAGTTTACAAATAATTACGTATAGCTCGAAAAATATTACAAAAATTGATATTGGTCTTGAACTAACACCATTTGGTACTGCAAGCTTTGCGGCGTCTATTGAAGGTTGGGGTCTATACGCTGAGTATTTAGCGAAAAGATTAAATTGCTACAGGACAAATTTGGATTTGGTTGGTCATTATTCATTTTTACTTTTAAGAGCTAGTCGATTGGTTGTTGATACTGGCATCCATGGCTATGGGTGGTCGTATGATAGATCCGTATCTTACCTCCTGAAAAATACACTTTTCAATAAGGAAGGGGCAAAATCAGAGGTGAAAAGATACTTTACCTATCCCGGACAGGCTACAAGCTATTACATAGGATATTTATCAATAACAAACGCTTTGTCTAAAGCGGAAAAAAAATTAGGCCTATTATTCAATTTAAAACATTTTCACGAAGTTGTACTAGAATCACTGAAATACGGACCACTAGAGACAATGGAAGAAGCTGTTGATGACTTAATAGATTATACTCTCAGCTGCTCTAATGGAGATAAACAATGTCGAAAAGAAAAGTATAGACATCTCAATTATTTGAATATTACAACCATTCAAACATCGTCTAAGTCTTCGTCCTTAAATCAGTTATCCCTTATCTCTTCGATGGCTTATCAAATATTTCTATTTATAGTATTTACATTGTAAAAAAAATTTTAGATTTTCATTAGTTTGTTCGTGCAATAAAATTTGTAGTTCACTCGAGTGGATATTTTATCGTTATCATTTTTAATCCTGTCTTTGTGATTCTTTTTCAATGATAACTATGACATTAATCTGGTCTAATGAGATATATAATTATAACTTTTCTTTGTGTAAATAAATTTTATTGTTTTTCCTATCTCTTTCTCATTGTTCTTTATTTTCTGTTTGACAAATAGAAACCATGACTCTCTCTCTCTCGCTACTAAAAGATATAAGAAGAGCAGAAAAAGAAAAAGAAGCGATATTTAAATGAAATGCGGGAAGTAGAGGGGAGGGGAAAATGGTAAGTGCACTAGATGGTAGAAGGTTGAGAGAAAATAATAAGAAAAGAGAGAAAGAAAGGGAGAGAGTGAGTGAGTGAGTGAGTGAGTGAGTGAGAGAGAGAGAGAGAGAGAAAGCTAAAGACGAAAGTAGATATAAAGGAGAGAGTGGGAGTTTTTTCTTAATGATCCATAAGTAGTTTTTAAATAAAATGAGAGAATGTAATAACAGTATTAATTAGTTAACGTTATAGTTGTTTTGTCTTCTTAATTAGCAGAAAATTGTTCAATTTATCCCCCTACGAACAAAGAGATTTACATAGTGCATGCGTAAGATAAAGTGGCCTAAACACATAAAAAGAATTAAATGAGTACTATTAAAAATCTGCTGCTCTTTTTTAAGATAATTAAAAAGTTTTTATTTCTAATTCAAAAGCAAAAATAGGATATTTGACATTGTTATAAGATAAATAGATCATAAGGCGTATATATACTGTATATATAGTATAAAATATATATATATATATGTTTTTATTATCATCTTATTTATATCACGTCTTATTTTTTGTGAGGACGTTCATACTTTTTGTCTCATTATTTCCTGATTTACATATCAATCTTTTAATATTGACTTTTATTACGAAATATTATTTAAACTGCTTTTAACGACATCTATCGGATTGTCTGAAAGTTATTTATAAAGGCTTATTCTTACAGAGCATTTTAATCACATTGCTAACCATATTACCATACAACCATATTATAATATTTCATAATCGTATAATCGCTGAATTGACTTTTTTCTCGTTTTCCGCTTGATAGGCCAACGTTATTCGTTTCAATTATTTCGTCTATTTTTAGGTCGCCCTTTTTTATTATTTAGTTAACCGGACGATATTTACCCCAGCATGTTCTTCCACTTAGATAAAAGGAGATGGAAGAAATCTATGACGAAGACGTGAAATTCTACTCCACTTAATTGCTTCACATACAAGCTCTGCTATTTTGCCTGTAATCAGCTTAGTTTGTTCTAATTTTCCACCCTAATTAATATTTTCATTAATTTACTAATTGTTGTCATTTGAACACGTCTTTCCCTCAACGACCAACCATAACTAAGGAAATACTAGGGATGTGAAAAAAAAATAGGAAATGTAAAGATTTCAAGTGGGATAAAAGTTATTTGGAAATTTTGAAAAGGGAATTTTAACAACAGACAACTATTGACACAATTCAAATGAAGTGAAGCGAAGAAAAGCATACATAACAAGACTTTGGCATAAACGACAATTTTTTTCTATTTTTTATATTTAAGAACTATTTTTAAGAATTTTTATTTGCTTTTGTACTAAAAATGGGATAGGGAGATATTCTCTTTTCTTTTTTATATTTACAAAATAGCTCTTCTTCATTACTCTCTAGCTTTCTCTCTCTCACTCTCTTTCTCTCTTTGTCACTTATTCACTCACTTTTTTTTAGTAATAAGTCGTGTGGGCTGATTATCAGTTTCTCTCTGTCTACACGAAACGCGTTTGATTATCTGTGTATGTGTACATAAACGATTTATCGTCGTCCCGTGTATACAATACGCCGCCGACTCGGATTTAATTCGCTTATCGATTAGGCGCCCTTTTGTTTTCTTTCTACGTTACTGATATAATAAATTTTTGTGGGACCGTTATTATTTTGTCTTCATTCAAAAAATAAAATTCTACGTTTCGTATAGTTCCTTTATACTCTTTTATTGAACCAGTCAATTTACCTATCTATATATCTATCTTGATCTATCTGTCTGGTTTTTTTCTATTCTATTTCTTTTCATCAAAACGAAATTTGTAACAGAAAATTTCGCTAATCAAATGTCGGAAACGTTAGATAATTTGACCCATAGATGGCGACGCCGTTAACGGTTACCTGTATCACGTGACCGTGCATCTGAAATGGCGGCAAACATGGCGTTTACAACATTGCTAAATCGGGGTTCAAGGTGAGCTCTTAAAATGAGTAGTTTGTAGTGATCGTCGTTTATAAATCAAATTACATCTATAATGAACTTACCGGATCGCCAGTAAGTGGATATCAGTTTTGGCGCGAAAATCAAATTGTTTAGCGATAATAGATTGATGTGTATATAGGCGTAGTTGCCGTCTTTTGTGCGAGACAGTATTGAGTTAGCATCAAGTTGATTGTAGGGCGGTAAACGTCCATGTTTTTACGTGCGCTCGGCGTCGTATATCGTGATTAAGGCATCATTAGTACGTCTTCCTTTGTCTTTCGTGTACCGCGACGGTAAACTTGTTACTTATATTTTATCTACATCCACCCTTTTACGTCTGTATATCCAATGTACACATACGACGAACGATTATTCTTTTCTTGTATCCATTATATGTTTTAGGCGGATAAAAAACGGACGATGCATAAAATAGGCTTCGTGCGTCGTTAGAGTCGATCAAGGCGTTACTTCCTCTCGTCTTGCTCGACGCTTTCGCCCGTTCCTAGCGTCTAATCGAGCTTTGATAAAACGCCTTCCACGCAGCCGTAGAGTTTTTTAAAAAAAAGAAAGAATCTTGTTTGTTTTCCTATAGTGCTTTTTTTGGAACCTTCTAGGCCTACGCACGGAAGGCGTTTATCACGCGATAAACCTCCTCCACTAGCTGCATTAGCACGTTTGTTCTTTTTCCTTTTTGCATGTACGCCTTTACATAATATCATTACGTTTATATACACATTTATTTAAAACACGCCTGACGTTTCTTTTCCGTTAGTCACGCGTTTATCAGGATGTCATTTGGCCTCGGGTTTTAGGCAAGGATTAATTAAGTAATACAGTGCGTCTCTTTTTAGTTCCACTATAGACTAATCATAATCGTAGAAGACGCGCACCATCTGGTCGATTTTCGGCTACGCCACCTGGTGTTCGCCGACTCAGTCACTTTGATGTCGATTCTGGCAATTAGCTTTTATCGATGGCGAAATGAAACGAGATTCTCTAATGATTTCCTGACTTCATCGGGCCAAAACTCTTTTTTTTTCTTCCGCATGCAAATAGGCTTTTTCTTTTTAATAAAAAAGAATAACTAGGGAAGAGAAACAGAAATAATAATAATAAAAAAGTTCCCTTCTTCGATGGCATAAAAAGAGGACTACGTAGTCTCGACAATGTACTTTGTAAACAATGTTATCTGCAACTCAGCTACGCTTATCATTATTTTCTCGACAAAAATATTTTTTCGCCTGTTTATTTCTAAGCGGCCTTGTTCGTTGTCGGCCTATCGTTAATTGATCGTTTCCGTTATGACGTCACAGGACAAATACTGAGGGGAAGTACCGAATAGAATATCGATAGAAAGCGATGCTTTTAAAAACAACTTCATCTTATCTATCTAGAACAAATTTATAAGGAAAAATAATTTTAATGTTGATAAATTTACTGCTATTAATAGGTTTTGCTTCAGAAAACTAATTGTTAAGCAAAAATTCCAAAAGTTCACTATGAATCACGTGACTGAATAAGGGGCATACCCGGTTCTAGTTGTGAGTCATAATCTATGAATAGGGGAAAGTACACATGCCTTATACGCATGGTCGCCACCGCTTTTATATGGCTAGTATTGCTCATTCTCTATCCGGTCGCCGCCATGGCCCTACTTCACTTCTAACTAAAAAAAAAACGGGCCTATTTTCGCCGTGCGAGAAGGCCGCGATTTTGATATCTCGCCGCACTTGTGTCGCAGCAGCTCTACACTATACAAAAGTATTGTTTTTACTTTCATAACTAGTCGGAAATATGCCGTGTTCTACGAAGAATAAAGCTGCTTCTCCAGATCGTCGAGTCTATTTCAAGATTAGGTAAGGGTCTTTCATTTTCCAAACGTCTTTTGGACGATTGCCAAGCGTACATTGCTCCTCGTCGACGGTTTTTTTTTGGCGCGCTTTTAACCCTGGTATTTCCCGCCCGTTTTGAAAATTTCCATCGGATTAAAAGTTTTGTTTCGTTTATATGTATCGTGGATCAGTCTGTATTTATAAAATTCGTTGCGATGCGTACTCACGAAGGCGCCGGTCGTACTGTTTTTTTTACTTTGATATTCCGCGCCGCGGTCGTTTTCATCGATCGAAAAAAATTTTTTCCCCTATTACGTTTTAGTAGTAATTTTCTACGATCCGGGAGAAGAGAACGAGAAACGTTGGCGTGAATAAAACGCCTAAAGGTGACGGCGAACAGTACTCAGTGACGCTTTTACGAACGTGGTCGGAAGACCGCCGGCTAAACGTAGCGTGCTTAACCTCGACGGCGTCACTCGGAGTTGACCGACGTTGTTACTGGACGCTCGTCTTGTTTGACGCCGTTAGATTTGGCTAATTTACCGTTTGCTATTAGTAGTATTTTTAGCGTATTGAAAGGGGGAAATGTATAGGCCTACACTTTTTTTTATTCATCGTGCGAAAGTGCAGAGGCGAGAAGAATGCCGATCGTATTCCAATCATTTCCTTTCTAACTGTATAGAATATACTTTATGTGTAATACCGGCTGTAAAAAATTTTTTATCTAAATGTGACATAAGGGTAATAGGTTGCATACGCTTTCGGGTGGCCGCATTCCAAATCCTGGGCCAGAGGGTAACACCATCAAGAGTATCAAGTATGGATCCCTGTTTGTCGCTTAATACTGATGGGAAATACATTTAGTAAACTAGTCTACTGTAATTTGAAGCCCGCCGGGACGGCTATTATTGACAAAATAACGATCTCTGCCGAAATGTAAAAATATACAGCGCGATTAAGTGATTAGCATAATAGGCTGAATTGCGTTTGCAAGTAATTATTCCGTAATCTGAGTTATTTCGTCCCGTGTCTTCTGGCTACGCGTTTGCTGGCAACATGCAGCCACACCCCCCAGTCTCCTGCAACTTGATCACGCCACAATCATACGTTGTTGGTAGGGTCATGTTGCTTTTGCATTCACCACACGACGTCTAATAAGCGTCCTCATTATTCGTCTTATCTTTACAGACTCAACGATAAAGTATTGACGTTGAATGCAGCAGCAGGTTAGTTTTATACACACATATATATATATATATATATATAAAAATGTACACAAAAAAACCAGACCATATATATATATATACTGTATATACTACATGCATATTCACATACTTCCGTTGAGAAATGAGAAAATTTCTATATATGAAGTAACCAACAAATACAGTATCAAGTAAAGTTATATATATATATATATATATATATTTATATATATATATATCTATAATATGCGTGTATATATACAGTAGATATTTATATAAAATTGTATGTACATATACAATTGAATATAAATTCATATATAAAATGAATAATTTTTATAAATACACAATACTATTATTCATCAATGTACAAAACAATACACCAATATGCTTTTTTCCCAAACGCAGCAACCATCAGCCTCAGCAAGTCGCCTTCTACATCGGCAAGTCAGATGAAAGCGCACCACGCCCCGACTGCTACCCCTTTTAGTGACGTCACACCGCGACGCTCGCGCCGACTGGCGTCTAACGGACCGTCGCCGTCCACAGTAGCTGTAGACGCCGCCACGCCTGACGATGAACACAAGTTGTCGGCAAAAGAAAATTTAATTACTGAGTCAAACGCCGCCGTTGTCCTCACTGTGGTCGAGCGACTGCCCGACGACGTAGATCTGGACGAAGAGGGAGAGGAAGAAGAGGACGAAGAAGAAGAGGATATGTGCGAAAGTCTCCTCACTGATACACTATCAATACCTCGCACAGGAGACGGAGTAAAACAGCTGCAGACATCCTCCAGACCAGTCAGACACGCCGCTAAAACTTGGGATAGCGACATGGTTTGGGGTCACGAAGCCCTTCGAAACGGCGGCGGTTGTTCATCATCCTCATCATCCTCACAAGAGAAGACAAATGGGAAAAATGAACCTGCAACGTTTAAATGTCGAACGTGTAATGAAGTATTTATGGAACGTGCCGCTCTTAAAAGGCATTCAAGAAGACAACATCGTAATGACCGTCCATGGCCAACAAAGAGCGCTTTCGGTACAACGCGGGAGCATCGTACTAACGGAGGTCACGGTGACGCTGCCGTTGTCACTCTTAGTAAGGAACGCATGCGGACGTTCGCAAAAGAGATGAAAGAAGCATCAAAGGCCGCTGATAAATTCGTTTGGTGCGCTCTATGCCGAAAGAACATATCGAAATTCTATCTAAACACGCATCTACGACTCCACACCGGCCAAAGGCCTTACAGATGCGATTTCTGTGGCTCCTGTTACACGGACGATACCAATAGGAATAAGCACGAGAGGAACCATGTTAAGGGTAGACCATTTGCCTGTGATGAGTGTGATGAGCATTTTATTACACCTAGATCTTTAAAATTCCATCTTCGAAAAGTTCACAATAGAACAAAAGACGTACCAAGTACGGATGAAATTCTTGCGCAGGTAGCTAATCAACATGGGGTAATAAGAGCGATGAATGGTAACGGAAGACAAGCCAGTATGGACGATGCTGATACACCACCATCACCACCTGCACAACGTAAACGTTCTAGTCCAATTCATACAACTGATGATAGTGGAGCCTGTTCGAGTGACTCAGAAGCAGCATATGCTTGTACAGACTGTCCAGAAAATCAAAGAAGAACTTATGCTTCAAGGAGTAGCTTGTATCAGCACTACAAACGTTGCCATAGCGGAATTCGTCCAAACCCTCTTAAGCTATCGAACAACAAGCCGATTAAGAAGGAAACACTATCTTATGAAACGTCTGTTAAACGACGGCGCTACGACTCATCTCCTCAAATTGTGAGAGTTAAAACCGAAAAAGAGGAAGAGGTTCTTGAGGAAGCTACACTAGAGGATATTGAAAATGTGTTTGGCTCAATGGAAGAATTACAGCGCGAGGATTGGCCTCCTCCTCATACAACTGCTCTTGTAACTGCAAGATGTTCTCTGTGCGGTTCTGGATTCGCCGAAGATTCTAAACTTCGAGCTCACATTGAAAACGTTCATGGATTAAATCCGGATCAAGCATCCTCATCTAACGGTTTCTGCCCACCAGGCTACATGGACGCTCAAAATGTTATCTACTCTTTTCAGCAGCAACAGCAGATGACAGATGTCAGTCCTTCCGCTCGTCTAGCCCCACCAACGCCAGCTACACCAGATGATGAGTACGCGTCTTTCCTAATGGGGGGCCAGCAAAGGTCGACCTCTCCCATAGCAACTTCACTAGATATGGATTTAAAATTGCCGAGTTTTGATCAGTTTTTAAAGCCAGTACCAGATGAGGATAAATCAGCGCCTCGACTTCCCTCTTATTCGGAGTCTTTAGACGTTGCAGCTCCTCCATCTACAACCCATCCGGCCATCGTAAGCGTTCTTAAGGCGCCCACTTATCATACACTGAAATCTCCAAAAGCCAAATCATTACTTAGCCCTGCCAGACCTGCACTCTCACCCGTCCATTCGCTGCCACCCTCTCCTCTTACTGTCAGTCCAGCGGCTAGAATTGTTAGTCCAGCAAGATGCAGTACTACTAGTTGTAGTCCGCGAGCTCGGCTCGTTTTACCAACTTCATCTACGCCCTCAGCTCCCGCTACTGCAGCCAACAGCAACTCACGCAAACCGCCGGACATGAGCGTCCCGCTCACGCCAATAGACGAGCCCGGAGACGTGATTAGCAACAAAGCGTTGCCTTCAATCTCGGCCCTATTACCGCCGCTCGATCAAGACTCTACACCCCCAACTTCGCCCAATAACCGAAAGGTCGATATTAATCAAAATCACCAGATGGCGCGAAGAGAAAGTATTGTTTGTAGGTTACGCAAAGCCTTAAAAGGAGTAGGAGCAAAAATGGGACCAGTTGCAGAACTATTAAAAGACGGCTGTTTAGAATCATGGGTCGATGAGCAATTGAATAGTAGTGGAGACGAAATGCCAAACTCTCCACCGCCCTCTCCAGACGGTTTAAATGCGTTTTCTACAAATGAACTACTCGACGAACTAATGTCGAGAAGATCTTCCTCATGCGTGTGCGGCTTAATTTTCAACGATCGCACTCATTTAGCCATTCATCGAGTGCTGCACGATCCGCACAGGCCGGCGTCCTGCTCAATGTGCAACGAACATTTTGCTACCTGGTGTGAATTTATCGAGCACCTAAATACCGGATCGGGATGCAAATGAACCACGTAGCCTTAGGGGATTTTACAAACAAAAGCAAAACAAAAACACTACAAAAAAGAGAATGATAGAAAAGGGGAGAGAGAAAAGTGAATCTAATACGTAACAAAAAGAAAAAGGGACCAAAGAAAAAAAAAAACTCTCACCGACTTGATTCCTTATAATATCTATAAATTTACTTTATTCGTTCGACATTCCAGAAATTCTTCTTTTTCTTTTCTAGCCGTCTTGTTCGCGTTCATATAATTGTGTCGATTTCTATATATCACCGTTAATGCCTAGTCAGATGAAAAGAGAAAAGCTTTTGCACTGTATGCAAACTCTTGCAGGTTGTTTTATTTCTTTATTTTGTACATATCCTTGACGCGTATAACGACAGTATTTTTGTACACATTTTTGTCATTTATATTTTCAAAACAATATCCGAAAAAGAAGTTTAGAAAGCATTTATACGAGTAGATTTTTAAAAAATTGTATACAAATTCCCTGTCCAAGATTATCTATGTTTTCGTACAAAATTTGTGCATTTTCTCAATTTTTATTCAATTCGTTTTACTGTCATGATAATATCTATATGTATATTAAAAACTGTATATATATATATATATATATTTCTACTATATGCAGTATATTTATATATATACATACATAATACACACACATATATATATATGTATATTTTCTGAAAAGATATAATTGTCTACAAAAGCTTATGTATATATCCCACATATATATATATATATATATATTTGGCATATATATTATACGATATAACATAAAATTTTAGTTATGTTGTGTTATTGTTCGCACAATACACTCGCTTCTTTGTGCCTGTTTTCTCGGTACATTTTTCTATGCGCTTTATCGATTGACGGTATGCTTTATGAAGGGCGTATGATCTCCTACATACCGTCCCTCCTCCCCTTCTGAATTGAGATTTGTCCCTATTTATATCACCAATACATGTCCAATATTCGGTACTCTGTCTCGAATCATCATCGTTCACCGCCCACTTGGAATGATCGGATGTATTATTAAAATTGTCGTTGTTGACCTTTAGACCCTTCACATTCTTCACCGAATACTTTGCGCTGCAATTTGATTCTAAAACGTCGCTCTTTTTTTCCAATTGCCAGGTGTTTACAAGTAGATC
Source organism: Dimorphilus gyrociliatus (assembly GCA_904063045.1). Classification (NCBI taxonomy): domain Eukaryota; kingdom Metazoa; phylum Annelida; class Polychaeta; family Dinophilidae; genus Dimorphilus; species Dimorphilus gyrociliatus. The sequence continues at coordinate 1,125,933 of CAJFCJ010000019.1, forward strand.
GGAAGTGAGTGTTGACGCTACTAGACCAGAGTATAAATCATCACCGAAACATTTAGATTTAGCGAATGTCTTAAAGCCGGAAATGTCGGCGACGCGTTCGCAGGAAGAACGATAAGCTGGATATTTGTTATGAACGACTTCGTATAAATATTTAATGTCTAAATAGTTTGGCTTAATGTTAGAAGCGTATACATTCGCTTCATTGTACCACAACTGTTCTATTACCGACGGTAATTGGCTTCGGTCGACGTTCATACATAATAAGTTCTGACCGAACCGACATCCGCTTCTCGGATAAGCGTATCTAGTTGAAAGGGAAGGGTCGGGCGGAAAATGAGGTATACTATGCACAATCCAAATAGCTGTTTTCTCATCAAAAATTACCAAGCCTTTAGTATGTCCACAGCCGATAGCTGGGCGACCTTCGGCTGAAGGCGGTGGCTGATCGTTGTAGATGATGTATTGTAGCTGGAAAAGAACGGAGTAAGAGGAAAATGATACGTCAAGATACAAATTCATGAATGCTTATAAACAATATATATACTGTATATATAAATTTATATATATACAACTATATATAAGTTTTATTTTCAAGCAATTAGCTGACGATGCGCGCGCCGCAAATGGAATAAACAATCGTAAATTATGCAAATATTTACGCTTTTATTTTCGTATATTTGCCCGACGGTGTAGGAGAGAGGTTGTCGACTATCGTTAACGGATCTCTCATTCCTCCTCCAGTAAGTTCTTCCACTGTCCAAATAATCGAACGCCTTTCCTTCCTTCAACTTCCGGTCTGAGCTGTGAGCGCGTTTAGGTAATTTGTAGACGGCGAACCTTTGAGCAAATAGATTAGTTATTCGATTACTCGAGAAAAATAGCGTTAATAAGCGTTAGCATCCCACTTACCAATCAACCGTCTCGTTCCTATTGTTCCGGCAAGAGACGTCGCATTTGTTCGGGGAACAAAACAGGAAAAAAATCGATGCTAACAGCGACGAACGCATAGCGACTGTCTCGAAAAAAACGTATCTCTGACTAAATATAACTTAATGCGATCTGCATGTATATATACATGCACACTAATACACATACATACAGACTTATTTGCTATTTATCCCCCAAAGCTATACTATATATCAAAGACTGTCGACGGAAAGAGGCTTAAAATCGCTCGCCGATCAGCTTCATCGTCGTTCTACACTAGAAATATACAGTTTCCCTCTACTCTTCAGCCTTTAATCAATTTCCTCCTGATTTTTATAACAGCCTGCGCGAACTAAATATCACAAAATCATCCTATATGAACAAATTGCGCTACAGGCCATAAACTTAATGATATTCCCTTATATACTAAGGAAGGCCTAAGTTTATCATGTAACAATGAGCTTTCATGTACTTGGCTTAGCTTTAATAATATCGTATTTCTACGCCACTCCTTCTTATTAGTCTGAGAGTGAAAACCGGCGCCCGCACCACGTCGCCACGATTCAATATTACTCTATTAATGCCATCTATCGACCGAATAAAACACCTAAATTCTCTTTCTTCAATTTGCCTATCTTTCTATTTTTTTTTCTCTCTCTCTCTCTCTCTCTCTCGCTGTCTCTCTTTGCTTATTAAAAAAGTGACACGTTGTTATCTGGTTGCATACGAAGAAAATGTTTATTAAAAGATCTATTTCAAAAATATATGCCCTTAAAAGTATAAATAGAGAGAAAAGCTGTTTTGGAAATGCCTAAGTATCAATTTTTATGGAGTAGGAACATTTTGTCTTTTTTTCCTCTTTTTTCCATTATTATTTGTTCAGGTTTCTTTCTTAGTATGTCGTCTGATGTTTACTTCATATTACTTGTTCGATTTCCTCTCTTCTTCCAGTTCTGTAAAGGTTGGAGGAAGAAAATGGGTAAAGAGTTGTCATTTTATTGGTAAAATCTACAGAAAATACGAATAATAATAGAATCTTATTACGTTCTTTCGTTGGTAAAGGGTTCTTCTCCTTAGTTTCCGTTTTCTTTAATTTACTTGCGTCAAAGGCTTCGATGTCTTTTTGAACATCTAAAAAAAGAGAAAGAAATGCATATGCAAATATATAGTACATGTCTATAAATATTCCTTTATAATCGGCGTATACAAATGTACATCTGTATAAATGAATGTAGAAGTTTACTAAGAATTTGAAAAGCAAACAAACAAACAAAAAAAGTAGACCGGAGAAAAATTGTACACAATTTAAAAAAAAAAAAGGATGACTAATGAACCTAGAGGAATAAAATGGGAAAATGAACATGAATAAAATAGAAAAAAAAAAGTTGCTTATATGCTTTATACATATATAATTAGTTATAACACATCTAAATTACGTTTGGCCTGTTTGTAAAGTGAGGCGTGGCAGTAATGGGGTGTGGTGTATCGATCGATATATGTACGGAAATATAACGAAATGTACCATTCATTTTTACATGTTTTTTTTCTTTCTTTTTTCGTCTATTAATGTAACCTTTTTCTATGTAAATATCTACAATTGTAATAAGTTTATAAGGTTTTTTCTGTATTTCTTGGTAAGAATGCAAATAGTAAGGAATGCTAAATATTAAGAAAGCTATATTATCTATAACATCATAAATTTTGGTTAGCGTTGGTGAGGGAAGGAAATAATATACATATATATATATATATATATATATATATATATATATATATATATATAAATTTATATACTAATATATATATATAGATATATATATGTATATGTATAAAAGAGACTGATTATCAGTAACTAACTAGCCTCTTTGTCTCTACATCTCTCTCTCTCTCTGTCTCTTTCTCTGTCTCTTTCTTTCTCTCTCTCTCTCTCTCTCTCTCTCTCTCTATATATATATATATATATATATAAACGTTTACCATGTCTATCCTTTTTCCCCTCTATTCGTATATGTACAATGTACAGTATTTTGTATCTTTTCATGCATAATTATATTTTTCTCTTATGCTCTATCTTCTTATCCTATACAGTTATTTTAATTCATTTTAGCTCTATTTACGAAACTTACCATCTTGCATTTTTGGGTCGGTTTCAGGCATCTTGCTTGATTTAGTCTTTTTGGTACTGTTACCACAACTTATAGAAGCTGTTCAATCGTTGTATAATAACCAAATAATCCTTTGAAAGCATCCGCTCTAAAATAAAAAAGAACGGTAGATTCCATTTTTCTAATAGGAGAGTCGGCTTTAAGTTTTAGTCATTTTTCACTTTTGAATCATCCAACATTGCTTTTCCATAGCAGAAAGAGAGTGTTACATATTCTTAAAGAATAGATTCTGATTCATCGGCCCTGAGACGAGATGCGTCATCAGCCCCTTATTGCGTGATTGCAAAACATGGTACTACCACTACCAGTAACCTCACCCGAAAATTATCTACACTAATGACTTGTGTTAACAAGGAATATATTAATAAGCTTTAAAAAAAATGAATAGCTATGAATTAATGTTTATCAGTTAGTTTAGGTTTTTATGAAATCTACTTTTTTTTATGAAAAAACAAAAAGTAACAAATATAAAAATTTATATTAAAAAAAAAGTATGTGAATGTACGGTCAAAACTTATATAACTGCAATTTCGGAAACGTGCCGCGATAAGAATCTTGAACAATATAAACGGCTAAATTACCTATTATCGCAATTTGTTGATAAGAATGGAAGTTTTGGTATATTTATTCGATGAAATAATTTCCTAAATTGCTTGGGTGTTGTGCTCCCCTGTGATATGTGTATGTGCTATATGTGCTTTATATATATATATATATATATATGTATAAATTTATACATATATATCTGTATATGCGCCTTTGTTTGTACTTGTACTTGATTACTGATATGCAGGTGGGTTTTGCAGATGTAAGAAATAACCATGTTTGTCATCAAGATTAATCTAACGAAATGTTTTGTTATAAAGATATACCTGAAACCCTGGAAATTTTTCCCTTATCATTTAATGCAATATAGGAAATTAAATTTTCCCAATGAATTCTCTCTTTCTCTCTCCTCTATTGTTGACCGCTTGTGAATTTGGTGATAAATTGATAATGCCAACGTTAATGTCAACTTAATGTCTCGATATCGTCTCGTTTCGCATTACTGCATTGTTTTTTCTTTATTTAATTAAAAATGCAAAAAAAGGGAAAATATCGAACATATGTTGTTATAAGAAAGTTACGCCCATCATATTACCAGACACTAAAGCAACGATTAAGTCTAGCTCTTGTCTGTTTTAAGTAGGCAATTTGAGTAGAGGAATTATGCTGTTTCGTAATAATAATGCTAATAGGCTTGTTAAAGATGTAATTGAGACCCGTAGCTTTATTCAAAGTCTCGCCAACTCTATTTAACCTTTTGCTATACACTTCTACGCCCTCTACCACACGAAATTAGTGAAATTAGTCTTTTTTCCCATTAACTTTCTTTTAGTTTTCGTTTCATCTTGAAAAGAGATTCTGACTAGTGATTTAGTACACTACTGCCATCTGTGTTTCAAAGCGTAGAGAGTATGTACATGTCTATAAGTAAAAATAAAAAGTGTATGCATACCGTACATATACAGTTGTGTAAAATTTCTTTCCACCCACTGTCTTTCGCCTCCTCGCCCACCTCTCGTATTAAGTTAGAGGCAAAAACCTTAGGCAGATATCAATTAAGAGACAAATAAGAATTAAAGAACATACTTCCACTTTTAAAAGCATTTTCTCATTAGAGGCCTTCTTTATATAAATTTGACATACGAATATTTTCTTTCTTGCATAAGTAACTTAGAAGAAAAAGGGTGGAAAAAGAAAAAACTAGGGGAGTTTTATAAGCAAAATATCAAAATATTTATTACCTTTATAAGATAATTAACAAATAAATAAAAAAAGAGTAATAATCTTATGAATAATAAATATTAATAAATATAAATTGACGTAGTTTTTAATGATAAATTATATACATAGTAATTAATATTTGATAAAATCATAGCTTTATTGCGCAATAAGATTTTTTAAATATTGGTAATTTTAGTGTTATAACAATTAAACAATATATAAAAGAAATTGAATTTTTTACAAGGAAAGAACCATTAGTTAGTAAAAAAAGAAGAGATATTTAATTTCAATTGTTAGTTATAAAACAATAGAGTATAAAGGTTTCAGTTAAATTTTTTACTTTGATTAATTATACTCTCTCTCTCTCTCTCTCTCCTATTCCCTTTGAGAAGGAGGTCAACGAATGATAGGGAGAAAAAGAGAACATAATAATAAAAATATCAACACTAATCTTTCTAATCATTTGTGATCGTTATTCATTTTCTTCTGCCTCTTTTGCCTTCTATTCAGTTCAAGTGATAATAGTTTATTCTTTTCGTACGTAAACATTTGCTCAGCTGACGGTAATGAACTTTTACATTCGACCAAATTAATTAAGGAATTTGGTAATTTAAAATTTGGATTATCAAGATGAAATTGATCAGTTTTATCTTCTCTATCATTATCACCTTTGGCATTTATATCCAATGAATTTATAGACATTACTAAATTTACATCTTTCCTTAATTGTAAAAGTTCCTTTTCAATTTTATTATTCTTTCTCTCTAGATCTTCTACTCTATTATATTGAAAGACTTCTTCACCCATTTCACTTAACTGTGACTTTTCCGGCGTTAATCCCGCAATGGCTATTTCAGGAGAATTATTCTTAGTCGATGTTTGGAAACAAGATTCTATTTTTGAAATCTATTAGCAATTTTAATTAAAGTTAATTAATTTGTTCTTTTATATAAATTCAATTAAGTTTACTTTTCGAGCATCACGAAGGCTTTTCTTCTTTTTTGCAGATATTTTACAATTTAATTTCGATGGTGCACTCTTAGATATTCCGTAAATTTTACTCTGATCAATACTAACATATGGCCATTTATCATCGTTGTCGCTTATCGTGTAATAATCATTACTGTTGTCAATTGATTCCCTATCTTCCTCTATCGAACTCGGCAATTCGATATCAGGTTGATTAAGCCATTTAGAAACAGTCGTTTCCTCTTGCATAAGATTATTGTTATTATTTTTTTTTATAAACAAAAAACAAGCATGTTATTTTTATCCTTATTATGAAATTTATCAATATATATATATATATATATATATATTGATAAATAATTCTATTTTTATTACTTTCTAGCTGAGCTTTTATAGAATATTTCGAGTTTATTCCTGTATGATTTCCTGTCGAATTTTGCCCTTTACAAGACTCTAGTCTCGGATAATTGCTCTCTTTATAATAGAGTATAGAGCTTGACATGTCCTATCATAATTAACTTAATATCTTTCATGAAATAATCAAAAAGATGGGATATGCAAAGTTTTTTTTCATTAATTAGAGTTAAATTTAGCTATTTATCCCATTCAATATATTGTATATATGTGTATAAAGATATACAGTATGTATGCTATATATATACACATAAATTTGCTATAAATATATATATTTTTCTTACTAAGTTTTCCTCTGAATGCCAAGCGTCTCTAATGGAGTCTCGTCTAATGATAGCCGACTTAATGATAGGATTAAAGGCATCACATTTGTTGACTAAGGCCGTATGTTGTTCTTCATCATACGTCTGGGTCATTTTGAGCTCTCTTCTCGGTCTTTCTTCAGAAATAGAACGAAAAGAACGAAAAATAGAATACCTCTTCTCCAACGTAGTAGTTGACGTTTCGACATTTGAGGAATTCCTAGAAAACAACACTTTTGTTAATTATAGAGTAATATAGGTGTAGGATAAAAAAAGAAGAAAAAGAAAACAATGCTTATCCACTATTAAGACGACTAGTCTCTCTTTACAGCTAAAGTCTATTTTAATAAGTATATTGTATACTTGTTCTTTCAACATACTTGTTTGTTCTCTTTCTTCGTAAAAAGCCCATAATTGGATTGTGTTCTTTTAGTTTTTTAAATTTTAAATAGTATATATAATGACATATTCAATTAATTATTTTAATAAAATCACCTGCTAATACATAATTCAATATCCATTTCTTCTCAACTAGTAAACAACGCTAATTTTCCCTTAGTAATATGCCTATTTAACTGTTACGTCATTAAGTCAGTTGTGACTGGTATTGAGTAGTATTATAATAGCAAACGAGCATGGCTTGTACTGGTTTTATCTTATTTTTCTTTTGAAAAAGTCCGCCAAATATCCTGTCTAGGACAGTTTTATCCGGTTTGATGCTTTTAAACGTAAGAAAAAACAAATAGTGTACTAGATTAATGAGAAACTCGCATCGTAGATATGACAGAGCAAGCTTATGAGAAGAAAGATATTTTAAGTGATCAGTATGCTGATGGAAAAGCAGCAAAAGTTTGGGAAATGTATATTGGGAGTAAACAAGTCAGAACAGCAAATTATAAAAGTTTCATATGCCAACTATTACGGAGTCATAATTGTAAGAGAGTGCTAGACGTTGCTTGCGGAACGGGGTTAGTACAATTATGAAATATGTGAAAAGGTCATTGAAAAGTATTCCTACTTCTCTCCTGTAGTACAATAAAAAGCTTTTGTAAACGTTTTCATTTTAATAGAGTCGATTCGATTATGCTATTAGAAGAGGGCTTTAAAGTCATCAGTACAGACGCTAGTGATCAAATGCTTAAATACGCCTTGAAAGAACGCTGGAATAGAAGAAAGGAAGCGGAATTCGATAATTGGGGTAATGAGCGTTCTCCCCCTCTTTCTTCTACTTTCCTGTCTAAAATTCTGTCACTCTTTTATACCTTCTTTCTTTCTTCCAATTAGTAATAGAGGAAGCGAATTGGCTCACTCTACAAAATGATTTAGAAGACGTCAAAGGGTGTCCAGAAGAAGGATTTGACGCAGTTGTTTGCTTGGGTAACTCTTTTGCTCACTTATTAGATTTTGATGGGGATCAGAGAGGTCAGAGGTTAGCTTTGAAGAATTTCTGCTCCTTGATCAAACCCGGAGGAATATTGATTGTTGATCATCGAAATTATGATGAAATCCTGCGCACTGGCAAACCTCCCCTCGGAAAGAATGTTTTATATATGGTGCGTAATTTAAAAAAAAGATAATCTCACTCAAGATAGTGTATGATTAAAAGCTGTTTTTCTTATTTAATAAATATAGGGCCAAAGAATCACGGACATAAATTGTTCTAATATGTATGTGAATGGAAAACCATACATGACAACATTCAACTATACAATGGACGTATCAACATATGTCAAGGATGAATCCAAGAAAGCCAAATGGTTTTCCGATGACGGAAAGGAACACTTCCGTTTATCCTATTATCCACATCGAGTTGTTGATTTTGTTAGTCTCCTAAGACAAGTCTTTGGTCCAGAAGCCAAACATAGTATTTTTGGTGATTTTAAGCCAATTGATGAAATTGAGTGTCCCACATATTTTATGCATGTTATTAAAAAGACAATTTCCTAGTCTCTTTTAATATTTTGTAGATAATTATTTTTGCATACATGTTAACGTATTTAAATACACAGTAGATATTTTTATACAGCATTCTCATAAGTTCAGCGTCCCAATCACTCAATAAAAGTGGCAGCATTGTTTTTAAGAATAATAAAATCTTGCCTTATTGCAATCTAAATACGAAAATTATTAATTTTTACAAAAGTAAAAAAAGACTAATTTGGTTGAAGAAAAGAATGTGCTCCTATTGCGTGATCGGCACTGTATTTTAAAAACTCAAGATGATGTATCAACTACAACTTTTATAAATAAGCAATCATCCTTCAAGTATTGGTCTTTCTTTTGACCCAAAATGGTCTGTGAAATAAAAACTGGAGAGCCACTTGCAATGTTCATTTCAGTTGTAGGTCTTTTAAAGCTATTACTAGATGGATCAGGTCGAAATGCATCCGTAACATGCTCAGCCCGATCAGTTTGATCTAAAAGAATAAAAGTCACCTTCTTGTTGAACGGCCATCTTTGTAGAGCATCGAAAGATCCTCTCATTACAACAAAAAAGACTGATAAATGTGTTCCTCGACCATTTCCGTCTCCATTAGGATAAACTCGTATACACATTTTATAACCTGTCCGACTCGTATAAAAAGGAACAGAATAGTAACTCGTCAGTTTATTCATTTGGGCTTGTCTCTTTTTACTTTCAAATTTGTCCAGTTTAAATATTAAGGTACCATCGTAGGAAGTATTACGTAAATTTTCAATTAGTAATCTTTGTTCTTTAATAATTAAATCTTTCATAATAACTTCTTTTTTCCATGAAGATAAATCATCTTCACAATCATGAATCTTCTTTTCAAAGGCTCTAAATGTAGTCTTTAGCTCTCTAATCTCTTCGTCATTTCTCTCAATTTCTTGACAAAAAACGGGTAAAAGATTTTTTTCAATCGATCCATTTGAACTTTGAACAACATCACCAGTTGCTTATAGAAAATCATATTAATTGTAATATTTAAAGAAAGCTATTACAGTATATAATACCTTTGGTATATTCTGGTATTTCGCCAATATCTTTTAAAATTATATCAATACTTTCTCTGATATCTATTACTTCAGTTGTTAATTCGTTAATTTTTTTATCGTATTCTGTAGTTGATTGAGTCGAAATTGGATTTTCTGCCTGTACATTATTATCATTTGTATCAATAGCTGCAAGTTTGTCGTGAAGAAGGTTCATATGTTCATGACAGGCATCGACCAAATGCTTTTCCATATCTTTCCTTTTTAACTAATTCAATTATATAGTAAAGGGAAAAGAAGAATAATATTAAATAAAATTTCACATTTCATAGGCTATAGTTATTCTTATTGCTTACAAATATCCTATGAGTTGTTCCATTATTAAATTTGCAAGGCTCCAGGTCTCTCTTACAAGATCCCGTTAAACTATCTTGATGAGATGAAAGCTATAGTTTTGTAAAGTTATTACCAAAAAATGTATATTTTCTAATACAATTTAATATCCTTACCTCGTCTCTCATTAATTTCTCTCCACATAAATCACAGTTGACCGTCATTTTTGGGCAGTCATTATCATAGTGATTTTGTTTGTTTTCCCAAATATATTCATCTTTGCATAAATCGCATATAGTTTTTCTCTTTATGCATTCATTTGCTCTATGATCATCATATTTATTAAGTTGAATATGTTGTCCACATTCACAGATTACAATTTTATATGAACAGGCTTGTTGATGACTCTAAACACAAATAATATATCAAATAAGTAGTGTTAGATAAGGAAAATTTTAACCTACTTCCAATTCTTTTATTCTTCCGACCCAAGAACATGGTTTATTCATACATCTACTTTTAATGTTACCTATCTCTCTTCGAAACGCCTTGTCAGGAAACGCCTATGTAAATTATGGGATAGTAAATTATAAAATCATTTTGTATCAAGTGATTAGGTATAATAAGAGGTACTGCTTTACATCTCGAAAGGATATCTCTTCGGAAATGGGCTCTCCATCATCTATACAACGTTTACAATGTTCCTGCTTATTCGATCTATATTTTATTAAATGAATTATTAGTTTTGATCGTTTTCGCACTGTAATCCTTATCTTACTTTAAATATTCAATACAATTTTCACAGTATCGATGGCCACAGGATATTTGAATAGCATTTTTTATGAAATTATTACAAACTGGACAAGCATATTTTTCTGAATCATATTCTTCCTTGTTCACTATTATAGAAGCTGGATAGCCAGAATTTGGAGCAGTTGCAATGGCATCAGACGTGGCCATAATAAATACTATGGCACTCACAGTTCATTCAAAATTTTCTTTATTATCGAAGAAATTATAGCTGTATGAGAATTGTAAAGATTAAAAAAGTGGTTAATCACAAATGAATTTAACATAGAAAACATCATTTTTTGTGATTATTCTTTTACCTGGTTAACCTTTTGAAAACGTGGTTTTTGCTTAACTTTAGTCCTACCGGAAATATGGTTAAATAATTTGTATTTTTTCAAAATCGAACCTAGGAGCATTTATTATAATGAAAAAATAAAACATTTTATACTAAACGTTTTTCAGTAGTTTTGATATTTAAAAATATTTTTTGGTAATGTTTAAACAAACATTAATTTCACATATAACCCCTTCTCTTAAGATATAAATATATATGGATATAAGATATTAAGTTGTGGTTATCTTTAATAATTTTTTTATATAAGATTATAATAATAGTTACCTTACTTGAATAATTGTTTAAATCGTTCTGTTTAGATAGTATTTTTATTACCTAATTAACTGTTTTCTATATACTATTTCGCACGGTTCTCTTTTTCCGTGCAAAATCTTTTTTAATCTATGTTTCCAAATTGATAAATAAATTGACATTATTACGTCTTCTATCGTAACAAATTCAGTATAAATTAGCTATGCCTACAATAATATTTATTCTTGAAAACGAAAGAAGAACATTTTGTAGTTCCTATTTTATAAAACATAGATGTATACTATACCAAACTAGTAAGTTATTAGGTTAATTTATATTGGCGAATTCCTTAAGAATAATAGACAAATGATAAATCTTACCTTCAAGCTGCTCACAATTAAACAAGCATTCCAATGATTTTCAAGGGTAAAAACCAATTGAGACTTTAACCAATGGATAAAATTTATAACTCTGGTTTTCCTTTCCAACAAATAAATTACACATTCACTTTAAAACAAAACAGCAAAAATACTATGAAAACTGACGAAAAGTGTGAAATATCAAATTTAACAGATAAAATCAAAGATAAAGATTATAACAAAACTGTCCAAAGAGTATATAATAATGATTTTATAGCTAAAATAATTAGAATTAGTTTACAAACATACTTTTTCCAATAATTAATATATAAAATATACAGCATACAGTTTAGATATTAAAACTTTGTAATAACAATTTAATTTAAGTCTTTTGCTTTGAATTAAAAAAAATCAAGCAAAACTAAATAAGATGTACAATGATATGAGCAATTTCAAGTCTACACTCACAGAAAATATCTGCCTTATTAAAAGCAACCAATTAAGAATGTATATGCATGCTGTTAAAAAAGAAACTCTAAACTCTTTTGATATTTTGTGTATTTTCTATATTTAGATATGTATAACTAAATATATATATTTCATTAACAGTAATTAAGTAATACTTGTAAAACTTATCCAGATGATGTATCAACTAAAACTTTTAAAAATAAGCAATCATCCTTCAAGTATTGGTCTTTCTTTTGAGCCAAAATGGTCTGTGAAATAAAAACTGGAGAGCCACTTGCAATGTTCATTTCAGTTGTAGGTCTTTTAAAGCTATTACTAGATGGATCAGGTCGAAATGCATCAGTAACATGCTCAGCCCGATCAGTTTGATCTAAAAGAATAAAAGTCACCTTCTTGTTGAACGGCCATCTTTGTAGAGCATCGAAAGATCCTCTCATTACAACAAAAAAGACTGATAAATGTGTTCCTCGACCATTTCCGTCTCCATTAGGATAAACTCGTATACACATTTTATAACCTGTCCGACTCGTATAAAAAGGAACAGAATAGTAACTCGTCAGTTTATTCATTTGGGCTTGTCTCTTTTTACTTTCAAATTTGTCCAGTTTAAATATTAAGGTACCATCGTAGGAAGTATTACGTAAATTTTCAATTAGTAATCTTTGTTCTTTAATAATTAAATCTTTCATAATAATTTCTTTTTTCAATGATGATAAGTTATCTTTATATTCATGAATCTTCTTTTCAAAGGCTCTAAATGTAGTCTTTGGCTCTCTAATCTCTTCGTCATTTCTCTCAATTTCTTGACAAAAAACGGGTAAAAGATTTTTTTCAATCGATCCATTTGAACTTTGAACAACATCACCAGTTGCTTATAGAAAATCATATTAATTGTAATATTTAAAGAAAGCTATTACAGTATATAATACCTTTGGTATATTCTGGTATTTCGCCAATATCTTTTAAAATTATATCAATACTTTCTCTGATATCTATTACTTCAGTTGTTAATTCGTTAATTTTTTTATCGCATTCTTCATTTAACATAGTGAATTTGTGTTTATTACTCTTGTTTGACGTCTTTTTTTTAAGAAGAATATTTTGCGCACTTATTACTGATTAAATCTAATCCGTGGTTATAACCGCCTGGTTTTGGTGGGGTAGTAATTAATATTAGCAAGGTCATTAGGTCATTTATAGTTTTGTTAATGTATATATTATTTTTTATTGCATACCTTCCCGCGTTTTTTTAATTGAATTGAACTATAAAGAAAGAAAATATATAAATAACTATATTTTATTTTTGCTTTTACTCTTTAAAAGTTTGTTTATGTAATTAAATATGTAATATTAGTATTTATTGCCAAGTATTAATTAATTGACAAGTTATGTTATACGTATGTTTTTTAATTTGTTTCTACAAAGAATCTATTTACAATTAATTGTTTATAAAGGTTTTAGTAGATGTGCAAATTTTTTAGTAATCTCTTTTTATATAAAATGCTTCTTTCGGAAAAAATAACAAAAATCCATTAGTTCTGTCCAAAAATAATAATAATATGAAGAATATCACCTATGGGCCTCAATGACTTATTGTATATCGGTACTTAAACAGTTAGCCGTTTATTATTTAACAAAGCGATTAATCCAATCTAAAACTCGAAATAAATTAAGAAAAAATATTCTTCATGAGAAAATTCTTTTTTTTTTTTAAAGAAAAAAATTATCGACTTTTTTCGTCGTTATTATTACTGACTCAACCAGATACAAAATATCAAAATATTCTTTTTAGTTACTATTCCAGAATATAGATGGAGCCGCAATTCACTATGTAAGATAATGATACAGGTAGCGTAGCCTATTCATTCAAGTAAGCCGTGAAAGAATTCGGTTAATATTATAAAAGTGTCTTTTTAAATCTTTGAATAATACAATAGAGAAAAATAAAATAATTATAAATAATCAAATATTAAGGCTAATCTTGAAATTTTTACCAAGAAGATAACAATGACATATATTATTTCATTGAGAAAATTAACTAGTTCGGAAGGTTTTAATCTTTCAATATAAGTTATTTTTCTTTAATGGTAATATCTCTCTCTCTCTCTCGCGTCTATTCTTTCCCACCCCCTCCCATTTCTTCCCGAATATAAACAGAGCATGCTTCATATAGTTCTTGTCATTATAGTTTGATATATAGTTAAGGCAATTGATGGGTGAAATTTCGTTAGGAATAATTACGAGGTTACTAGAGTAGGATAGAAAGAATTCTCTATTTAATATAAGAGTAATCTTATTTCATAATATGACTTTTTGTTTAAAATGTTATTTTATACAAAAGAAACGTTTCATTTAAAAAGAAAAAGCTTATAGTTAAGAAGTTTATAATCTTTCTTTATTTCTTTTTCTTCTTAATAACGTATTTGTGAAGTGAATTGGAAATGTTTTAATAATTTCATAGTCGCGATCCCCTCCCTCTTCCCCCTCCCCCCCACAGCCTCCATTTGCTCTTTTTTTTCTCTCTCTTTCTTCTACTATACCGCATTTTTTTTTATATTATCATTACAATATTGTCTTCTTCACTTTACAATTGATTAATTTAATTCTGACACTATAGAAGTTCTCTTTTGTATATCCTTCAATGATCATTTTCATACTAAATTGACCTATATTTCCTGTTCTTCTGCTATTTCTCAGCTAGAGAATATTGCTGAAAAAGTGAATTATGCACAAGATATTTCTACCTTTTAACCTAAAATCTTTTACTAGTAGATATTTGATTTTATTCGGGATATATCCATTAACATTTCCGGTAAAGATATCAAATATTGATATGTCTGGGTTAACGAGAAAACTCTATTCAACGTGTATGAAAGAGAAAAAATTACGGATAAATTTCTTGAATTGCTATTGATATATAATTGTCTTCATTATCTTTCATAAAAGGCACTTCCGGTCAAATATTCTATGAAATAATCAACTTATTTACCTAACCATTCATTCTTTTTTTGGATAAGAACTATCTGTTCAATTAAAAGCCTTTTTTAAGGATAAGATTATTTAATATATAACAGATTCTATTAAAGAACCTTAGTTTACTTCTAAGAAAATATTTGGAAAACGCTTATATTAGAGTTTATTACGTAAAGTACTTCTTCCGGTTTTTGCTAATCTTTTTCCTGTTAAATATATATTTAATATAAAAATAGTGTGTGTTTAAAAAGGTAAAAAAAGAAGAGAGAATGTTGTATAGAATAGGAAAGTTTCTCTGAGATTAACTCTGAGATATCGGTTAATCATGAAAAGAAATTATCAACGGAGAAAGACTAAAATAGAAAAGCCGATTATAAATATAAAATTAGTAATGGGGAAACAAACTAGCCAATCAATTTCCTTCTTGCTCTTTCCTTATACTATATATGTAGAAGAAGAAGAAGAAGAAGAAGAAGAAGAAGAAGAAGAAGAAGAAGAAGAAGAAGAAGAGGAATATGAGGGAAATGCATAACCCAATTCAAGAATCATAAATAGATTATTAAAATAAAGAAAAGACGTATAAAATAAAAAGGAAGGCTTTAGTCATTTGGGTTAGCTATCAAATGAGCATGTTTGGGTAAAGATTAAGATAATAGGGCTAAGAAGAAGCACAAATATGTCACTGTATTACGTTTAAACTTTATACTATAGGTGCAAAAAAATTTGAACATGATTATTTTTGCTATAATTAAAATAGTGGCTACTTTTTGTTTGTCATCTAAAGTAGTTAATTGGCTGGTAGTGGTAGTTTAAAGTTGTCTGTAGTTGAATTGCAAACCTGTAGGGTAATTAGACACGTTATCAATAGTATTTCTATGAAGTAGAAGTGTGGGCGGATAAGCTCATTATTCTTAATGAGATATGGAGTTATAACTGAGAAAACGTATAATAAATAGAAAACAACTAGCTTTGATAAGACAGGATTCGGTCTGCGTTGATACATCTCTTAAAGGCTTTCCCGCTTCGAAAACGTCAGTTGGTGCCGATACCATAGGACCAACTGTTCTTCCTGTTATCGTAAAGTTATCATTGTTTATTGCATCGTCCTTCTTTTTAGAAACTATTGCGTAAAATTTTGGAATACAAATAAGCGTTAACATTCCGGTAACAGCAACCTGTAAGTGGATCCATCGACACAAATAAATAATGTCTGGACCTCTCTGAAAGGCTATAAACCTCCTAGATGGACAAAAAGAAAAAGAATTAGTGACATTCTATTTTAATAAAAAAGACAAAATTACTTACTCTATAATTATCATGAAAGTTCCAAGTATGACGTTATTGTAAATGGACCATGTAATGTATTTACTTTCATTGAAGTGACTCGGTGCTTTCCTAACAATGTAGCACAAATAAACACCCCATAGAAGGAAACAAAATTCAACTAGAGATGTAAGCATATTATTTGATTACTTGCAAAGCTAATTAAACAGTTGTATTATTTGTTATATTACTACTTACCAACAATAGCAATATACTCCCAAAAACCGTAGTCACAACTTTTAAATTTAAGATCTGATGATGTTTTTGACCAAATCACCTCAGGTTTTCCAACCCCTGTCCATACTGCTAAAAAGATTGTAGCGAATAGTACAATTGGTATAAACCCTCTTGCCAATTTTCTATCCGATAAATTGAGTTTTTTCGCTGATTTTACAGTAAAAATTGCAGAGATTCTATAAGAAGTTACATAAACAACATTACATTAATAAACGTACTATTAATATAAATGCATATAACTATATACCTCCAAGTTTTAAGTAGTAACGCTCCATAGGCCAGTGCAAATCCGATATGTTCAGTCCACATGGCGGATACACACGTTGCCCATGTTGGTTCGGGATATGTGAAAAGCGTCTAAATTGACAGGTTGACGACTATAATTAAAAACTCTAGTAATTTAGGTTAAAGGAAACTTACTGATGTACACATCAAGGCTGACCCAACGGCCATAAAGTGTAAGAAGAGAGGACTTGCTGATTTTATAGCCTGTAAACATGTATCAACAAAAGCATAATATGTAAAAGATATTCAATAACGGAATATGCTATTATGTATCAAATCATTATCTTACCCTTGTATTTCGGAATATGGATATTCCAGCTGATAAACATATGACAGAAGCAAATAAGATGACAACAAGAACAAGAAGAGCTACCCGGATAGGTAGAACGAAAGAATATAAGCATGGTGAATCATCTATACACGTCTCACAGCCCTCGGCACACTTTTTACATTGAAATTGAGTTATGCTAGTAGCGTTTGCTAAAGCTTCCTCAATAGACGAACCATTGTAGGATTTAACTGATGCAGAAATATCAGGAAAGTAATAGCCAACGGAACACACGCACTTGTAAGCCCCACGAATAAAGCCTTGACCAAGAATTGGAACGCATGTGGTCGACAGAGGACAGTTATGCGTTCCTCTAAAAACGTCCACGGAAGAAGAGGTAGTTCGAGTAGGATTGTCTTCCAAATCGCACTGGTTAATATCTATATTTGTTAACTCAATATCGATTGTTGCTATTCCCCTAAAAAAGGGTATGTTATTGGGTTTGAAGCCAAATATTGGACTCGAATATGTAACCATCCATATATCACCACCTCCACAATCGTAATACGGAGCTGTCCAGTGCCCATATTCCATGACGGACATGGGCTGGTATATTAATTTCTTGGCGCTATGAGATGTTGAATTATGTCTATAAGTTACCTCGTTAACAGAAACTCTAGCCGAAGTCCAATTCTTGAAGCGAAGTGTATGATACCATTCTGTGGCGTTACTCAAGTAGTTGTAATTTAATGAAATATCGTGAGCAAAAACTCCTTTCTTCTTGTACGAATAAGGACAAAAAGTTTTAAATTTAGGATAAACCCATTCTTCAACAGCAATTGCTGAACCAAAAATAGGGCTGTCGTTATCGACGTTGTTCCGAACAAGATCGAATAGAAATTTTTCTGTTGTATCTAATTTATTTGAATTGGTTATAACAATCTTTGTTAGCAAATTTGCCATTTTAATAGCGACATGAGCGTACTCGGCCCAGATGCGATGATCAAACGAAACAGGTAAAGTTTCTTCGGTACCACCGTTACAAGATGACGTTCGAACACGTTCAACATACTCTAACGCAGTTTTTGCCTTTTGATATCGCTCTATTAAAGGAATTGCAAAGGAAAAATATTGGAAAGACGATAGGAGAAATAATATTAAATTTAAGAAGACTCAAAGCTTAAAACTATTACCATCAATAGTTTGCGTTGAAGACGAAAGCATCCCTCTAAAAAGCAAAAGGAGCAGTATTCCGTTCATATCTGAAACAAGGCAGAAATATGATGCGTTACTATCACTTAAGGATTGGATAAGATTCTTTATTGTTGGGACATACGTATAAATATATAGATTTGCGTTCTCAGCTATACTTACTTGACATCTACACTACTCACGTACGCTGGATGATGTATACATATACATATATATATATATATATATAATCTATATACCACGCCTCTCTTTGATAATAAAAAAAAAATTAGACTTTTATCTTCCTTTTAAAAGACTATACACTTTGAACTATTTAGCGGACTTATAAATTTTTTATATCAGACAAAAGGTTACATATGATAACAAAAGGGAAAAATGTTTCCATCAGAAAGTCTTTTGTTACTTTTTAAGATGTAATGAGTCGACTATCTATAATCTCTCTCTAAGTGAATAACTAATGATGAAAATAAGAGAAGCGGTAAACGGAGTATTGAAAATTAGGAAAGAAGAGGAAAAATGGGACGGGAAAGAAAGGAAAAAGGATAATTAGAGATGGAAAGTAAAAAAGGTGTTAGAGAACACAAGACCTGAAAAATAAGACGTCAACGGGTATCTGAATATATAGAAATTTATTATATATATATGATAAAGGTTGACGTAGAAAAAGACATTGCTTGTATTTAAAAAAAAGAAAGCTGAAACATCTTTCCTCCACATTTAGAATGGAAGAAATAGGTTATATTTATTTATCAAATATATATATATATATATATTTACATTCATATATAAATATACCCTATACACATATATAGTGAAAGATGGAATGAGAGAAGAATGAAGGTAGACAGGTATTGCACTAGTGTTAAGCTATATACTTGTCATATGCAGTATGGTTTTTGATTAAACCATGCAATTTTCTGAAAGGGTCACTCTTTTCAAACAAAAAAACTGTATTCTTTAGCAAATAGAAGCATAGTTTTTCTACTTCATATATTGAAAGTAAAATGGAGTTTTTAGATTATCGTTTAACTATGCTTTTTTTTAAATCATATGTGTTATTTTTTGTTTTATCTAAATAGAACAAATTTTTAAAGCTGTCTCATATTATTCCCTCTCTTGTACTTCTGGGTTTCCGGTTTCGGAGTCTCGACGATGTATATTATTTCTCTTCCTCCATTTCTCTCCACTTCTTCCTTCTCTTCACGAATAAACGAAGAGATTGCTACTCTCTTTTAAAATTAACAATCATTAAGATAAAGTATATGGATAGGGTTAATAATAAATATTATTTCACTAAATGAAAGTTATGTTTAATTAATTCCATACTTTTTTTTGTTTAGTTGATTAGAACAGTTGTTATTTATATATGTATATTTGCCAATGGGGATTTTATCGTCCCTTAGATAGCAATATTAATTCTGTTTTGTACTGGAAACATCTTTTCTCTTATTCAGCACGTATCAATATAGTTTTTTTTTTATGCGCCATTCTTGTCAAAAATTTGTTATTCATACATCCATTTCTATTCTAGTGTATTTGCAAAGGACATACTTAACATGTATTTCCATTAACGTATTGTGGAATCCTTTTCCAGTTTTAGATTTTTCAATTGATAGTATAAATGTCTTTTAGAGATTCTTGATGCATCAAAATGTATAGTAATTGAAAGAATTGTGCGGTCATTTCATTGATAATTAATGATAGAAGAGAGGAATAGAGAGATAGATAGAGTGAGAGAGAGAAGAGAAGAGAGAGAAAGAGGCATTTTCCATTTTCTACATCTCTGCGAATAGCTATTGTTTATCAACGTAGGTAAAGTATTATAATAATAACAGTAATAATATTACAATTGGTAAAAGGAAAGAAAATATATTTGTTTCCTCATAACCAAAGTACAAATCCTATGAACCGTATGCAATATACACAGTATATACTGTTTATACATACATATTATAGATATTTATCGAAAACATTTGTTCTTACCCTATAAACTATTAGCAACGATGCGTAACAAGTCAAACATTTACTTCTTTTATCATCAAAAGATAAGAAATTATTAAATACTTGAAAATTAATATAACAAAAAAAATAACTTACTCAGCAACCAAGATCTATAAAAAAAAGTAAATTATTGTGGTAAAACTTTATGGAAAGACGAGTGTCAATGGCGGCTCACAGGCAAGTGACTTTCCTGTTTGCTCTTAATTACATGCCTAAGGACTTGAGTTGTAAAGAATCAAGCTGAAACAGTACGTACAGAGATACAAATCATTTCAAATGTATATGCTTGTAACTACACAGTTTGTTAATAATTTACTCATTCACCTTTCCTTAATTAATAATGATAACTAATATTATTAGTTTCTGTTGCCAAATATATAAAATGTATTCATTGTTACTTCCATCGTTCTTTTTCACTTTACCTCTCCTAAAAAACCAATAACATCTTTTACATCTTTTTGTTTTCACTTATTTTTATATAAACAGTCTTTAATGCCTCTTATAGAAATACAATACAATACGCTTTTTAGAAATTAACAAAGTTTTCATATTCCATTGAATATCTTACAAACAAATCACAACCTTCCTTTTTCCAAGTATCAATGCGACGATCTATGAGACCGGTACAGAAGATGTCCGTGATAATCTATAACCAGATATAAACTGTATTAAGTACATATTGACAACTTTCTACCCGGTTGCACATATATTCTAACGTACAGAAAAAAATTATTTACTTATCTACTATTACTTATTACCCTCTTAATATTACTAATTATTCATTTACATTATTTCAAGATATATTAAGCCTACTTGTAATTCCGGAAATATGATTATAGGCCAATGACAAAATCAAATTTATACTTAGGGTAATTTAAGAATATGTTTCTTTTTTCTCAGTATAACAAGTATTTTTTATTTGCACTTTACACAAAGAGTATCAGTTCGAAGCGTAAAAGAAATCCTTTTATTCTATTCGCTTTCTATTTTTATATATATTCTTAAACTAAGTTTATTCTCTTTTCGATTTGGCCTAAGAAACTAAGGGAAGAATGAATGAAATCAAAAAGAAAAGAATTTTTAATTTTGATTTTTTTTAAAAAAAAAAAAGATATTAATAGCGTTTTCATATAGATACTGTATATATATATACTAATATATATGCTCTGTATATGCGAATAGTATAAAGTTTCAAAACCTAAATTTAATTAAGAAAGAATTAGGGATGTAATTAATTAAGTAAACGATAATTAGATGTAAACTTTTGATTTGTTAGTCGACTTTTTCCCAACGATTTAAGTGATTAAAGCGCAAAAACTGTTAAAACAATTACATAATATATGAAAATTACAAAAGGGGCGAGAGAAGAAGGAAAAACACTCTCAAAGGATAATTGATACACTATTTTAGTTTATGTTTTATTCCTACATTCTATTTATCATTTTTCTTTGATATTATTATGTCTTTCTTCTTCAAGTGTGTCTGCCATACTTCCGGTTGTTATAGGCTGTTCATTTTCTGTTAATATGACATTAATGTTTGAATTATTTTGATCCCACAACCAATTTTCAATTTTTTTGGATCTTTTATGCATAAATTTAATTTTCATATGAATTAATTGCTTTTTAATAGTTTCTAGTTCGTCTAATATTTTCTCCTCTTTTCCCGTTGATCTTCTCTTTTTCTCCTCTTTCCGACATTCGTTCAAGATTTTCCGCCAAAATTTTTTACCGTTTGACATCCGACAAGCTAAAGGACGTTGAAAGCGAATATGATTCGGGTTTGTGCAAAGATACTGCTGATGATTTAGATAGGTTTCATTTTGATTAAATTGACGATTTTGCGATTCAGTATCGTTTAACTGATGAATAGCTGGCGGTTGTGTGGGTTTTAAATCAACGACACGTGGTTTAATTGTTTCTCCACCGTCAGTTTCCTGTTTAACAATTATTTCTATCTTTGTTGGAGAAATGTCAAGTTGACGCTGATGTTGATAACATTTACATTTACTTCGACAGTGCCTTTTTTTCATACAGTTCGCTTCTGCTTGATCAATCAAATTTTGTATAAAAGAGGCGGTAACTTTAGGGCTATTTTCTACCTCTTCTGTAGCGTTTTCTCGATTCAAGTGTGAACTTTGCTCTTCTTCTTCGTCTAATACCTGCTTTCCGTTATTTAAATAATGCTTCTTAGCTTCTAATCTATTCATAACGTGACGAACAATTCCATCTTCCTCTAGTTGATAAGCTTCGGGAGATTTAAGTGTTGATTTGACATCATCGAAAATTCTATTTAGCACCTCTTTTATTCTATTGTTTCCATCTGTCGTTTTGTTAGACGCATGCTTAATAGACGGTGACCTAAGCTCATTTAGCTTAATATTTGAATCCATTTCGTATTGCTCGTCCGAACTCAGAGCTCGATTTTGAAATTGAGAGAATTTCTGAAAAGATTTCACTTTATAAATATCAAGAGAGTCTATTACTTTTGGCCAATGAATTTTTGATATACTAGACGATTTATTCTTATTAATTAAATTTGGTTGTTGAGTCCAAACTGATTCTAAATCAACGAGAGGACCAATAATAAGATCTTTCACTTTCGTTGGCTGATAATTAGAGGGTTGGATTTCTTCTTCTCGAGTTGAAGTACAACGTGATAATCTCCTTTTTGCCTCCTGGGCGGCAACTTTTGTTAGTATTTCTTCGTCTTGCTTATAATCTGTTTTTGTCTCAACGGGTGCAATAATCTCTTCAACAAAGCCCGATCTAGAGGGTTTAATACTAAATTCGTCCTTTGAGCTATTGGGTTGAGGATCACTACTATTCACTTTATTGTTATTATTGTTTTGACCATATTGAAATAAATCATTCAAACTTCTAATTGACTCGAGTATCTCACTCTCTTGAATAAAATCTTTTTGATTTACTGCTCTTAACTGATTAGGTACTTGCAATAAATCAATTGTACCATTCCAGGGTTCATCTCCACTATAACGCCATCTTCTGGATTTCATCACCTCGTCAAACGATGAATTTTTCGGGCACCTTTCCCGTCTACGTTGCCTAACCGATTTGCATAGAGAACGTAATCGTTGATGATTATTGCTGCAGGTGTTAGCAGGTGTCAGCAGCCATTCTAAAGTCATTTGTTGTTTATGATTACGATTACGATTATGATTATGACCGCGATTATTGCTATTGTTATTGTTCGGGTTAATATTCTTTAATCGTTCAATAAAATTCCTTAGAGCCGTTGATAGGTACGCGTCATTCATTCGTCTTTTAAGTAAATTAAACCGAAAAGGGACGCTATACAAGCGATTTTCTTTTTCCATTGAGGGAAACCAATTACAACGATATATTGGATGTTCTGTTGATTGTTTGTACTTCATCTTTCTGGGCAGTAAATCTTTAAAAATTCGTTTCCTACTACTTATTTTTCGTTGATTTTGATTGGTTAGTTTGTCAATTTTGCCGTCGGCGGATGTATTAAGTTCCGTCGAGCTAATTTGACTGCTAGTCGATATGCCAGAATGCGAACGATGTCGTTTCACATAATTTCCTGCTTTGTGTTCACTAGACAAACATTCATACGTCTCGATTTCCTTTGAACAAATTTCCGTGCATGTGTAGCCACACCGTTCGCAATTTTTCAATTCATCCTCCGAATTCCAGATAAAGTTTACATCTCTTGCGTCATCACCTTTAGCCTTCTCTCTCATATTCTTTTCATTCCGTTTACGCATTTTATTAAAATAATCTGGTTTTTGGTCGCCTTGAGCGTTTTCTTCCAATAGAGTTTGCGTGTATTTGTTCAATTTCCTTTGAATAGCTCGCTCAGGAACTTTATGCTCAATTTTATCTTTCGACGATCTTGCAATAACAGTTAAATGATCTAATAATTCTTTAGCTATTTCTCTAGTAATCTTTCCATTATCTTTATTTAAATTTAAACAACCCTCCAAATCTGTTTTCTTCTGAAATTCTTTAATTATTCGATCGGTGGTTACATCATTCAATTCTTTACAGGTGAGAATAACTAGAGGATAAAGATTACTTTCCCGCCGAGGCTTACCCAGGGCAATCGCTCTATTCGGTTGATTAACCTTCAATAAGTTCTCCCATGACTTAGCCGCCTTCGTTCGTGGCGAAGTTTGTTTATGTTTGAATTGTTTGTTGAATAATTTATCAACACAATATGTCGAGGCGAGTGGGCAGTTAACAGTTCCAAGAGTTCTATCCTTAGTTGGATTTGTCTCTTTAGTCCTAATCAAATTGGATATGTTGCTATAACCCCGTTCCCTTATGGGTATATATTTCTTATTTTCCTTATAAATTTGTGGGTCATAGGCCTTAGTATAAGCACAATTAAATGGTTGTTTACGATTTTTTCTCCAATTAGTACGGGCAATCTTACGTAACATCATTAATTATTTAGGTATATACATTATCTTTTATGTTGTATCAAAGTTTACACAATTATTCACATACTTAGATATTCAAATATGTATTTATATTCCTTTTTAAAAGTATTATTGATTTGTCTTTTTTTTTTTTTATTCAAAATCTTCACCAAAGAATTGTTTCTTTTCATTCTCTCTTTTAAATAAATCGCCCCATTTCTTTGTCCTTTTATTCGCTTTTTACTCCGGCTTCGTTAAGTACTGCAGAAAAAAACCCTCTCGGGCTTTATTTTTATGACGTCATTCAGATTTAACTTCTTTTCTTTGCTGACCTCGTATAAGCGTAGAACGAGTAAATATAACTTTTCCCCTCTTCTGACTAATCCGCCATTGTCCACCACTTCCTTCTTCACCTTTTATCACCCCCTATTCCTTTCGTGGTCGGCTAACGTTAAATTCAAGATGTCCTCGATAAATTAAGCGGGTCAACGTCGATTTTTATTGATCAGCCTTGATTTTTTATTGGTTCTTACTTTTAGGTTTGTCGACCTATTCGGAAGTGCACAACTCTAATGTCTGTGTTTTTGTTAAGTCGATAGATCTCTCAGTCATCCTTTAAGAGTTTATGAAACGGATGACAGATGGTGTAACACACATTATTTAAAGAAGAAACTTATATTACATTTGTAGACGACTTACAGATGGCGTCACTATTACAGCAAAGGATTAGACGTCGATATTCATGATTGAACACCAGCGTTCGTTATAATTGAACGCCCTTCCTCCTTATTCTCCTTTTCAACTTTCTCTTTCTTTCTTTCTATCAGATTATTTACCGATAGTATTTTCTTATATTCAGAGTGTATGTTTTCTACCCATTCTACAACTAATTACTACTAAAGCCTTTGAAAGAAAAAGCTGATAGTATTGTAAAATAAGCATATGAATCTCTTTCTCAGTACTACCATTCAATGTGGTCATAGAATTTGTAAAAATTTTTGATGCGGGATTACCATTTCTTACTAAGGTGAATAATACGACTATTTAACAACTAATTTAATAGAAATTATGCCCCACTGAATCCTTTATACGCTAATCGTTCACCATTTGGAAAATGTAGTTGTCCGGAAGTGTTCTAGAAGGCTGCTATTTTCCCGCCTTTGCCCGAAGCGAAGCGAATTGCGCTAATCCAATTCGAACAGTTGCCCGCTTTGTAAAACTGTTGCTTTGAACGTGAAACTTTGAATGAAAAAACAACAAGCGTCGCATTGTACAGTAAAGCATTATACATGTGAGCAAACATATACCGCAATAGGAGTCGCGGCCATCTGTAAAATTCGATTTCCTTTATAGCTTCATACTGCAAAGAGTAGCGTATGAATAAAAAAAAATGAAAAAAAAAGAGTATATACTAAGAGTGGTATTAGAGTAACACAGTAAAAGATTGAATATAACTGAAGTAATCCGTTTATGGCGAGTGGACATTTTGTTTACAAAGGCCTAAGCTTAGAGTTTGTCTATAGGTTGAGTAAAGCAAACGGGTGGCCGAGTTCTTATGAAATGAAGTGTGAACGTTGAACACCTGCGACGCGAGCACCTAAATCCTTACCCTACGGCCATTTTCTGAATGCAAAAAAAAAGAGAGCAGTGCGTTAAATACTGTCGATAATTATTCGTAAGAAACCTGCATACAGTGTCTGTTGACCGAGGCTATAGCTCATACAAACAAGAGCTTGAATAGAAACTCAAACAATCGTCTTCATAATGTACGCGTTTGATTGTAAGGAAAATTACATTGCTAATATTTGCAATTTGTTGGCGCGGTAAATTTACACTGTCTTTATAGTACGATGATGCGTTTGTCAACAGTTTGACGCTAATTAAATGAGCCGGCGGACGATTAAAGACGACTCGTGCCGATTTCAATCCGTTGTTACACGTTTTAGGCGCCGTTAGTTTTTATTATAAGCCAAGTCTCGGCTTGAACGACAATTATTATTGTGAGAGCCCATATCTTTTCGCTCTTAATACGACTGCTCTGACCTTAATCCTTAATTCGCTTTTATTTTTTTTTCACATATAAAAAAAGATATCGGTTAGGTACTTTATTTCTTTATTATTCTATTAATTCCTCAGATATTGTCCTTTTCTCTGTCTTTCTCCGTTTTCTCACTCCTTTTCATTATAAATTATATATACACCTACTTTTTATTATTCAATTTTTTTCTTCTTACCAGTTTTTCCATAAATATTTTATGCATTCCTCTTAATCGATTTTTATTCTTTGAATAGACGAAAAAAATGAGAATCTTAGCAAAAAAAAAATAACGCAACAAACTTCTTTAAAAAAGCCGCTAGGAATTCATTCCCGCCCCTAGCCTCTCCTCGCATCCTTCTTTGGCCAGCCAGGCATGAAAGCCGCACTCTAACCGCCTTTCAAACGTACTATTTTCCAAATTGTTTGCATTTCTTATCAAATCATTGGACCTTAGGTGAGCCACACAGATTCTTTTTATTGCCGCTATTGTACTCTTAATAGGCCTGAACCTTAAGAACATCTCTACAATTATTTGATGTGGCGATTTTAACACGTTAATCTTCTCAAAGGAAAAAGAATGAATAAAGTGGAGAGGGAGGAAGAGAAAAGAGAGTTTATCAAAGTAAAAATGTTTAAGGAACAGATATATATATACAGAGTACATATTTTTTATTTATATACAGTATATAAGTCTCTTTTTATGTATATTTATACATCTAATATCTTATAGCAAACCTTAAATATCTATTGTAAAAATTTACTTAATCGTTACAAATACAACAAACACAGAGTATACTGTGTTTATTAAGAATATTGAGAGTATAGTAAACTATTTATTGTTTTTAAATAAATGTAATTGTATTTGTTGTTGTTATTGTTATTGTTGTTATTTTGTTTTTTTCTTTCAAGTATATTTATATATGTAACCAATGTAATTAACTAGTATTTGTTATACATAATAAATAGTTATATGGCTGACGTTAAAATCTTGTTATTATGATTGTAGTGATCGTATAACAATGTTCCCATTTAATATCAATTTGTATACGTCAAAATCGTTCAAACGAGGAAATAGGCGGATTTGTAAAATTTTACGACTGTACACATTGCGGCGATTAGAAAAGCGAAACGGCGTCAATTGGTTCGACTCTGTATATAAGTAAATGAGGCGTAATTTACAAATAAAGAATTGTGAAGGTTCTGTTTGCCTGAGCTAAACAGCATTCTCCGTCGCCTCCATACAACAAGTAAATTCGAATGTCAACAAAATGTTCGAACGTAGCGGGAGCGAACAAATAAACAACGTTCATTCGGCGGCGAGGAGGCAGAGCAAAAGCTTCTTCCTTGAGACACACCAATATCTTGTGACTATTGATCGCCTTCGATTTTTATATGTCGTCAGGTGAGCGTGTATAGACAGATTTCTGTTGTTCACATTTCACACTTTTCTCTGTCAGTTTCATTCTATTATTTTTCTTATTTTCTTTAGTTGAACGCCCTTAGAACGGGTTCATTTTGTGCGGATATTTTAAATAAGGGAGATAACTCTAGAAGAGAACCTTCCCTCCAAAGTATGTGGGCGTTATAGTACAAGTTATAGGCGTATTTGGGTGGAGCGGTTTTTCTTGTCGGCTAGTTCAAAGTACTGACGTCTAGTTAGTCTGAAGTGAGATCGATGGCGAACGCTTGACAAACGACACGTTGCTGACGTCGCACCTGCGCGACTCGCCGCTAATCCAAAGTCGCGGCTACAATGCGGCGGAAAAGCACTCTCAAATGCGAGCTTTTCGCCACACCTGCCCCTGGCCTCAATTGATCCAAGTTGGCGGAGTGATCTTCACCCGATTTTCGTCCTTATCATCATTATGTTTCGATTGCCCTTTCGCCAGATGGCAGCACGAAACTTTGCAAACAATGACCGCACCTGGTTTGTTGATGAAAGTTGCAGCTATTCTCTATAGCGTATAAGCGAGCCTATATAGCCGCGAGTGGCTACACCATCAAGAGAACAAAAGCCTCGCTAGATTGCTGTTTACCTGGCAAACACGTCCTCGTCACATTTTGCACTGAAGCGCCAAAAGCCTCGCTATCGTGAGACTGTGTGCGGGCGAATGTTGTTCGATTTTTGTCCGTATTTTTTCTATCGCTTCCACTTTATATTTTCTTTTTGAGTATAGCCTACGCGCGAATAAAAATTGCACGCTCGCGCGCATCATTATTACGAGCATATTGAGATAAGTCGTTTCATTGTTAAAACGCCTTTGATCTTGAACCGACGCGGATTTAGCAGCCGACTAGGAATGTATGAGGGATGGAAACGCTTTTCGTGCCATTCCTTATTCATATCAGTTATATTATCGCCATTGTCTTCGCAGGCGAATACATAATAGCAAGTAATATTAAGGTTCCGTCCTGATAAGCTGCTATTGGCCAACAAAGATGGTCAACTAAGATTTAGATTTTTTTCAAATGTTCTTTTTCAAAAGGAAAGAGAAATGCAGTACGTTAAAATAAGCTTCTCATTGGTTGGGAGGAGCATAGTTTCTGGTCAGTGATTGGCTACCTTGTTTACAGGAAGTGTAAGGCGGAGTCTATGACGTTTGAATGGCGCTTCGCCTTGTGTCGCGGCAAATAACGTTCGGACTTCGAAGAGACAACGTGGCTTATCTCGGACTTTGAAAGACTTTTTATCTAGGCCTATAGAATGCTGACGGCAAAGCCGACCTATGAAAGTTCGACAGGCGCTTCGAATACACTCACGTATTCCTCATATTCTCCTATGTCTACGCCGAACCTTACTCCTATGAGTGCACCAATGCCGCCCTCTATGTCTTATCATGGTCAGGCACCAATGGGTGCCATGGGAGGTATGAACTCGATGTGCGGTATGACCGGTATGAGCAGCATGGGAATGATGAGCGGAGGAATGGCTTCACCGATGAACGGCTCGTTTGGAGCGTCTCCCTCAGCTCCAGGCTCAATGATGGCTCCTCAACCGGGTAGTATGTCACCCATGAGCATGGAACGCATGCAGGCGCTAAATAGGGCACGCGAGAAGACTTATCGCCGATCCTATACTCACGCAAAACCGCCATACTCCTATATCTCGCTCATAACTATGGCTATTCAACAAAGTCACAATAAAATGTGTACCTTGAGCGAAATTTATCAGTTTATAATGGATCTGTTTCCTTTCTACCGTCAAAACCAGCAACGTTGGCAGAACTCGATCAGGCACTCGCTCTCATTTAATGACTGTTTTGTCAAAGTTCCACGTTCTCCCGATAGGCCGGGAAAAGGGTCATACTGGACTCTCCACCCGGATTCGGGTAATATGTTTGAAAACGGATGTTACTTACGTCGGCAAAAACGCTTTAAAGACCCAAAAAAAGAGGCTCTCAGACAAGCGCAACGCGCATCGGGCGTCGATGAACACGGAAATCCTTTACCGGACGACGAAGATGACAATCACGACGGTGGCGAACACTCTTCGCCGGAAAAAGATGATTGTGAATCAGGAGGACCGGGGCCGCAAACTCATCAGCCGCATCAACAACTGCAGCCAAATAATAGCGCCGTTCACGACGGCTATTTAATGGGATCGACTCTACACGATCTAGCCGGAGATGGACCTACTGGACAACCAATGCAAGGTAATCCCGAATGTGGTGTAGCAACAAAACAGGAACCTCCCTCTGTAACTTCACCACACGATACAGATCTCGCTCTACGTCAACAAATGGTCTCCATGTCGGAGCTTCAGCATCCGGGCATGTTGAACGCCTTTAATCACCCATTTTCGATAACGAACATTATTTCGTCTGCTGAACAAGCCAAATTAGACCTGCGAATGTACGACATGCAAGCGTATCATCCGTCGAATTACGCCCCAAACGCTTCAACAGCAGGTCCAATAACGAAGGATTGTTTAGGAAATGGCCAGAACGTCTCCCCCATGCACGATTATTATAAATCATACGCCGGTCCGCAACCTCTCTAGGAAGAATGGCGAATAGAACTGCTTCTCTCGTCTGTGATGTTCTCTCGCTGGCGCAACATTGGCGGTAATCTCGAAAAAATTTTTTGTATACACTTTTTTTTCTATTAATATTATATAAATAATAATTGCATGCATGTGTGCAGGCGCGCTGTCGTGTATATATATTTCACCTGTATTCATATATTTATACATATGTATATACATACATATAAATACGGATAATGAGACTAACCCATACGTATTTATATGTATTCTATACATAATATAAATATCTATGTATAGATTGTAAGAAAATTGATAATGTCGATCTAGTTACCTAAATTTTGTGGTTACTTCGACGACATACTTCGTAATCATTCCAAAAAGACCAGTCAATTTTTTAAATATATATATATATATATGCAGTACATATATTTAGTATATAGATATCTATATGTATATATATATAAACTAATATATATATATATATGTATATATATTTAAATCGTGTACAATGCTTAAACGTTTACGTATATTTATATAGATCATAAGAAGAATTGTATATTTTTTACTTATTAAAATAATATATATATATATATATATATATATTATATTATATTATATATATATATATATATCCGAAAGAAAATTTGCGTCTATTTATGTCTGAAGAATTACGCTAAGATCAAATGCAACACCTGGGCGCGCGTAGCTAAGCGGGGGGTACATTGTACTTGATCGTTGTACATAAACTTGGTACGATTACCTCCATAGCGGTAATTAATTGGCCATACTTGTATAATTACAACCGAAAATACTCTCCATTTTGTTGATTGAATTATTGGCCTAAAGAGCAAATCTTTTTCCCCCCTTATAAATAACTGCCAGATAAATTCACCTAATATTGTATTATTCACACATTCACAGTATAGATACAATACAAGAGCTAAAATGGCATTCAGTTTTCGAATTTCGCCATTATGAAAAGTACAGTGGCTGGCTACGACAAATGCACTATATACAATTCTGAATTATGTTGTTTTTAAGAATTTATTCCTAATTCCTCAGTATAACACCTGCGAAATTACTCCCTTCCCCCCCACTTCTCTCTCTCTCTCTGTCTCTTTCTCTCTGTCCCCTCCTAAACCATTCTTCTCTTTTCTTTTCTTTTATTCTTCCCCATAACACCTCGATTCTCTCATCTTTTTTTCCCGTTTAAATCGAATAAGATTAATTCTATCTTTCAATTTTCCTTTAGTATTATAAAAAAGACGTAAATTTTTTTGCACAATATAAATTATATGCTGTTTATCTGCATCATTTTACAATATAAAGTCGTCCGTATAATATATAATATTTTTACTGCTTAAATGCAATCAATTTGGAAATTTATGTGCAGTAAATATAAATATATATATATAATATGTATGTGTGTTCAAAAACCAAATATATATAATTTAATATATATTGGTATGTAGGGTTGTGTACGAAAATTTGTATATAGATTTTCTGTGTATATATATATATATATTAGATTTTCTTTCTGGTATATATATAATTGTTTTCTAGTGTTAATTTCATACAATATACTAAAATATGTACTTCTACATGTAATTTGCAATAAATATATATATATATATTTATATATATATATATGTAACAACATAATTTCGTTATTTTTTCGTCCTATAGACCATAAAAGTCGATAAAAATGAAAGTTTTAATAAAAAATGTTAATATGAAGTACGAAAGAGTCTTTTTAAGAAAATTTTTTTCACATAAATTTTGTGTATTTTTTTTTTTTTTTAAATTAAAAATTATGAATATTAAATTATATGAAATTATATAAAAGAACACCTAATAATTTACGCTTTCGATCAAATAAAGGTATCAAAGTCGAGAAATTAACACCGATAATTTGTCAAGGCGATTTTAAAGGTTTAGTAGAAAGAATTATAAAAGCGCAACGGTCCGTGAAATTGCTAAGGAAAATACGACACTTTTGTACGTAGACGATATAGCGGTCAATATATATAAAGCATTGACGTTCTATTGCAAAAAAAAAAAAAAAATAACTCAGAGAGTCTTCGTTTCATATTTCTCTTCGCCATTTGGCTGCTCACATCTCGCCCCCTTCCCCTTCCCCTATATAAAGTTTGAAAGATGAGAGAGACGAGATGAGTTGATGAAGGGAGCTGTAATAAAAAAAAAAGAAGAAAGGAGAGGAATAGGAGAAGGAGAAAGAGAAAGAGCTTGGAATATTACTTCTCTTCTCACGCCTTGCTCTAATCAGGTTGGAAGAGAAGGTCGAGCGGTTTGCAATCCGCTGTGTAAACATTCGACTGACTGATGTGTTCTGCCTCGAGCGGCTCCTCATCGCTTTTCTTCTTCCCGGTGCCCACATGACGTTCATTTTCACGAGTCAATGAATAAAGAGACGAGTTCGATATTTCCTATAATCGTTACAACTTCCTCGTAATCGAATTTTTCTAAATTCGAAGCGATTGGCTCTTTTTATATTTGTAATAGATATATGAATAGTTGTCAATATATTTGTATTTATTTATAGTTCGCTATCAAAATGCATACATATATAAAAGCGCTTCTATAGGCCGATGAAAAAATGATACGCCGCCAATAAAAGCCGTTATATTTGATAATAAAATTTGCGGTTTTTTAAATTCTATGCGTTTGAACTTCAAACAAAAGCAATAAATGAATCTCTATCGTAATCGAGTACTTTGACATTTCTTCTATCAGCTTGATTGTAAAAGCTAAAGAGCGATTACTCTGATAACGCGTCTCCATCTTCGTTTTTTTTTATTTAAAAAACTTCTTCCTCTGTTTCTGTCTATCTATCTCACTTTATGTCTATCTGCCTATCTATATCTTCATATATATATTTATGTTTATTTATTTGAATATATACATACATACTGTATATATTCGTTTTTTTGTATCTGTGCGCATATAACCTCTACCTTCTCGTTCTCTCTTTCCACTTTTCTTTCTGCCTCTCTCTGTCTCTTTATACCTGTTCGCTCCGAGTTTGTTTACAGCTAAGATTAAACGCTCGCTTGTAATAAAGTATATTGAGCCGTCAGTCTTAACGAGGGAATATAGGTTGCTAGGAAACATATCATCAATATATACGCGGTCTGCCTGCAATCTGGACGTCGCACCTGTTCTCACCTGCGTCTCGTTGATAAGAATATTCGTCGCACGCATGCGCGATGACCCGCTTTCCTCTCGCGGAACGCCTTTGTCCTTTTTATATGTACGTATTGTTTATACAATGTGGACGCTGTCTTTCTTCTTTATAAAGCTATAAAAATATATACATATTTACGAATATATCTTTATAGAAATATATTTTAGACTATTAAATAAAAATGAATATATATATATCTATATATACTGTATATATTTATATTTATATTTATATATATATATATATATATACAAATGTGTGTAAATTTTTATTATTTATGTATTTAATATACAAAAAAAATAGTGTATAAAGCTTATTATATTTATATGCGTTTTTCATTAAGCTATAATTATAAATATTCACTAGGAATGATTTGTACTTAAAAAATGCTTTATTATTGGTGTTTTACCTCTTTTTCTTTTGTTCTTGTCATAAAATAGTCGTAATACGGAATAGTTAGTACTTTCTGATAAGAAATGAATAAGCTTTAAGTAAAATAATATACGAAAGTACAATAAAACGAGCTTTTGTTTTTGGTCTGGTATCTTGAATACGTAAATATAAATAAAATATATATATAAATATATGTTTATATGTTTATATATACGTATAATATAATGTAATAAAAATAATATATATATATATATATTTGTGCCTTTATATACAGGATGCATGCATATATATATATATATATATATATATATATATGTTGTTTTCATCCATATTGAAAGAGAGAAATTACTCTCACGAGAAAGAAATATATGGATATCGATAAGAAGTATATATTACAAACCATAAAAAAAAAAGTGTAATTCTTTAATCGAATGAAAAAGTTCTTGCTAAAAAATGTAGTGTCAGCATAAATCAGTCGACGATAAGGAATTGAAAGGTCCGACTATGCTTATAATGAATGCATTCAGACAAGCATCGCCTGATAAGGCTTATCGTAAATGATATATGCATTTCTCTTGATGCACTTGAAATTGTTGAAGCAAGTTATGTTCAATTTACATTTGCACAGTAGTACTATGGTCAACATTCTCCATACTTTATGTATACAAAACATAAACATTGACTTTTCCTTTGTTTTCTTTCTCTTCCACCTCTTATCAGGTGAATGCTGAACGATATAATTTGCTTGCATTCTATCACACGATTATTTATAGGCCTAAACATACAGCCGGAATCGTTTGCCAAATATAATTCGCAATCCGTCTTCAGCGTCACGTTAACAAATCATCGGACAAGTATAAAGTAACGCCCTAGATCGACGGCTCAAAGTGACGCCGGATTAATCGAGCTAAAGGCGTCGGTCTGGGTACGGGTCGATGCGGCAATCTGTTTAGCGGCCGTTTAATCTGATCAATGGGTGGACGACATAAAGGGGCGGTTGTGGGCGGATTAGTTTTTCGTTATCTACAGAGCACACCGTTCTCTTTTCAAGAGCTAGACGCCGCGAAAGTTCTTATATATTAGAGATAAGACGAGTCATAAATTTCTGAAATCGGTCTAGAATAACGCTGAAGCTCTATATCTACCGGCTTACAGGCCTTATTAATTCGTCATTAGAATTCGGATAATGGGTGGCTGTTCTTGTGAATAGGCCTATTCCGACTTATACAAGAGTCTTCCATTAGCACATTCTCAAAAGGCTTTAGATCGAACGAATGGTGAATGTTCTAAGACTTCGCGAAAGTAGATGCCAGTTAGGAGGATTTCAAATTTTTCAACGACTCTCCTGCGTGAAGTTTTGTTGATATTTGTAATTATGGTCAATTAATCAGTCTCTTTTCTTCCTTCCCACCCCTCTTTCTTCCTTCACTGCCCCCTTCTTTATGCGATTTTATCATTTCCTTCCCAATTCTTTCATACGATTAACCGTTCAAAATCCACTCACCTTTTGACGTTTTGTTGATAAAAAAAGTAAGGCGCCGTACTATACTGTATATTACACTGCGAAGAGATAAGAGTGAGTGAGTGGGAGAGTGAGAGAGAGAGAAAGAGACAGAAAGAGAGACAGAGAGAGAAAGGAGAAAAGAGGCAAAGTAAAAGATATAGATAACTCGACCGCGCGGACTGTTGAGAAACGTCAACGTGCGCGGACCACCTAGTAGGCGACCTGCGGAAAATGAGGAAAGTGAACGTGATAGTCGGCGACATGGGAGGATTCGCATTTTTTCGGTATATGCGTGTCGTTTGTCAGAATTCTAATAAAGTAAAGCGGCGAATAAACAGTAGTGCGAAAATAAGTAAACTAGAAAATGTTCGTTTACTCAAGTTCTGTGAATAACAATAGCGCCATTAAGCCGTTGGCGTCTCAATCGCACGTTTACCTGATGCGTTTCGTGATCTTTCATTTGTAAAGCGTTATTAAGCAGATTGAGCCATAAAACTCACTTATAAATTGTTCTCTTACGTCATCGTTTTTCTTTCCGGGCAGAAATAAGTAACTAATGTAATATATATTTAGGGTGTTCTGCAAAGTTAGCCAGAGGCTTGCTTGTGCAGCTGGTCAACCTATAGCAGCAGGAAAATTACATGATTATTGTAATTACAGATCTCTCTCTCTCTCTCTCTCTCTTTCTGTTATCTCTATGATATATATGCAATTTAGCTTGGCTCGTCTCTTTCCCCCAACCAATATAGTAGACATCCTCCAGCCTCAAATAAAGACACGTACGGTAGACTTTCATATATTTTCCTGTAGCCGCCGGACATCTGCGTCCTATTTGCATACGAGCGTCACGTGACTAGCCTGCGTTTATTGCATTCGTCTTAGGAATGCGTTCATTACATTTTGTTTTTTTGAGAGAATCTAGCCTCAAAGGAGATTAGGAAGAATTCGCTTTAATAATAAAAGTGATGAGAGATGAAGAAAAACGAACGCGCCTTATCACGTTTTCTACGAGACAATTTTTTTCTCAACGGAAATTCTCTTTATAGGCAAACGTGGGCTTAGAGATGAAAGAAGCGTCACCGAATGCCGACTGGCCTCTCGAAAAAAGCGGTCAGGGCGGCGCCGACCCGCCAGACCAACAAGTTTGT
Organism: Dimorphilus gyrociliatus; assembly: GCA_904063045.1. Classification (NCBI taxonomy): domain Eukaryota; kingdom Metazoa; phylum Annelida; class Polychaeta; family Dinophilidae; genus Dimorphilus; species Dimorphilus gyrociliatus. Next base: position 1,162,947 of record CAJFCJ010000019.1, read on the forward strand.
TCAGAAAGCGTTCTATTCAAGTATAGCAAACATTTTTTGTGAACATTAGAAGGCGCCCTTATTCACAACCTCTTCAAATTGCACGTACACTCTTCTTGCTCTTTTTGTTCGATATAGAAGATTATTTACTGAGTGAGGCGACGTTACGCTTAAAAAAGACAGCGTTTACTTTATTTAAAGCCAATTAAGATTTTGGGTGAACGTACCATGGAAAAAAAAAGCAACAAGAAATTCATGACATTCTCATGCCCATGAGATTAAAGAGCCTATCCCCAAATATCTTAATAGATTCTTTATACAAAAGGTAAAGAAGGTTATCTAGGGAAAAAAAATTTTGTATGCACTTATGCATACAATAAATAAATGTATCAATGTACCTATGTATCTACAAACTCAAGTCTACATGTGTTTATGTTAAAAACACGTGTGTATTCGAAAGTTGGACTGCTAAGTCGACAATATATATATATATATATTTATATACTAAGGATAATTTCTATTTAAAGCAAAGAATTTATATAAGTTTATATATATAGATATAGATATAGATATTTAAATATACATATATGCGCATACGGCTACTAAGTAGGTCAAGTTTGCCAACACAAAGAAGCAGAACAAACAAGCAGATGTTTGCATCAGACACGTTGAGCAAGTTTGACGAAGATTTCAGCTACAAGTCATCTAAATATTAGTGTACAAGCCTCCTTAACGCGATCGACAAATTTGTTCTGTGAAATGTAGCGTGCAGAAATAACGCCATTAATTCCATCTTCTTCAAATTTACATTTCGACTTTATTCTCTCGCAATATTTTTATTTGTTGACGTCCTTTTTACTATAGAATGTATAGATAGAACGCCATATATAACGTGTATGCGTTTGGCTTTTCGAACTGTTTATTCGCGGCTTTCACATTCCGTCCGCCCTCCGTGTTCCTGCATCGTTTTTATTGCGCGACCTACTTTTTAATTTCGCCCGCCTCGATTGTTTGCTTTCAAAATATACGCGCTCGTTTCCAATTAATTATTCGAACGAGATTGAGAATGAATTATATAGATGAATTTAGATATGCATTCACTTTCCTTCTTAGTTATTTTCTAATTATTTATTCGTAATGGAAAAGAGAAAAACAGAAAGTATAATCGCTTTTTCTAGTTTAAATACCATATTGGTTGTGAGAGGGAAAGCTACCTTCTTCACAAACAATATAAGGTCATCTGACTTGATGCAATTTTCGACGTAGAACTCCCACTAGGCGGCGTAATCTGCAATAGTATAATCGTGTTTGTCAAGCGTCTTCATTTCCTGTGCGAGCCTTAGGCGATGTGGGTGGCGCGTACTGTGAGCGAATGTTTGCGCTCTACAACTTCAATATGTACTCGAATAATATTCGACTTTATATAAAAACGCGAATTATCTAAATAATATTATGAAAACCTTGCGTTCTCCACCCTTAGTTTATTCAATTCCCCTTCGTAGTTGGCTTGTTCAACGAGCGACTTGTGTAAGCTGAAAATGGAAAACGACATTCGAAACTGCTGTCACTCCTATAAGCAAACATTGAAATAAGAACGCTGAGTGGAATATATTCAGTGCGTTCTACTTTCATGCGCCATCACGCCGCTTCGGCGCATATATTTATTGAAAGATTTCTATATATACCTGAGTTGAACTTTTATTTCTTGTAGCTTTTCTTCCAATTCGTCCCGAACCTGTTCCGATGCCGCCAATCGACTCTGCATTGAAAGGAAAAGCACGTATACATACTTATATTGAACTGTTTATGCTCTCCGATATTGCTTTGTACGTCTCCTATAAACGTCTAATATTCGATTAACGACTTGATCGAGCGTCTAGAAATTGTAAAATTAATTTACAAATAAAAAGCATTATGAAGTGTGCTGATTCCATAGCAACCAGTAGGGAGGAAGTGAACGTCTACAGACAATCAGGCATCAATTTGCAAGCATTGATTGTTCTATATATTTAATGCGAATATATGTATAAATATATATATATATATATATATATATTTCTATGATATAAATATATATAACCTAAACGTTTAAATGATGCAGAGAAAAATTGTGCTTAGCCTCTTCTTTTTTGCCATTATAAGATAAAAAACAATTATGCTCCTATGAACGTAGCTTCCGCTACAAAAACGTGTATGAATATAAAATTAAATAATTAATTATGATATCATTTGCATACAGTATATAAACATTATGCGTGAATTAATTTATGAAAATAGCGTGTATAAATACTTATCTCTGAACAGACAGGCATGCAATGAACACTTTTATTAAAGCAAACCAGTAAATGGACACGTGCGATGTCTAATGGAAAATGATGTCAAAGCCCAATTAATTATGTATATATAGCCAAGAATCGATAGTGGTCTCGTAAAGTTGGCATAGACGAACACGCATCTTATGTTAGACAAATTATTAAATTGTTTATACTTTTAATATAGATGTATATACATTTATAAAGATGAATTATGTTTTATATAAAAGTTATTCTATTCTCCCAATATTATCTATACATATATATATTCCTTTCATATATATATATATATATATATAACTTGTAAAGAAGAACATAAGGTCATTGTATGCATATGTGTAGTGGGAGATAATAACACGCACTCACAAATATTAGCTAATTCTATAATTGACAAATTGCTGTACAAAATAATCAGTTTGGCCTTATGCAATTAATAACATTTTCCCATCCAACACAATTTTTGCTCTCGTATGGAAAAAAAAAAGTGAATAATCGTCGCAGCTTATAAAAAGGTGAGCTAATTGCAGCACTTCCCGTCGGCCGAAAAACAAACAAATCGACGTTTTGTCATGCGGCCGTTTAATGAGGTATATTCTGAGTGAGAGAACGGCATGTGTTCAATCGGGCGTCATGAATGTTTTATGGTTTATTCAGTGACGTCTTGTTGGTTAGCGCGTCATTTCGTTTGATGGAAAACCGACATCTCATTTATATATTTGTTTTATAATATATACGATATCATAGGCCTAGTTCCCACTAAACGGTAGCGGCGTTGTTCGTCTATATAATTTCGCGTAAAAGACGTTTATCAAAAACATAATATTTTCTCAAACAATAAAATCAACACATTGATACACAGACTGGCCAAACACTTTAATAACCGTGTAAATACTTGATATGGGCATAAGTCAATTTATATAAGCTATTTGTCTATACTCATCAACATACTTTTCAGATGCTAGGATCTGCCGAATCAGTGACAAGAAAGATGAAGAAAAAACAAAACAGAGTAATAGCAATAAAAAGAGAGAGCGAGTGAGCGAGCTATCGTCATTCAATAATACGTAGGAGTATACAGTCATCACCTGCTCAGCCAGCATTTTTAGTGCAATTTAGAGCCGATAAGTTTTATAGTTAAGATAACGCACATCCGCAATCAATTATAGATACAACATCGACTAGGGCGGTATACGTTAATATAGTATAAATAAAAATAGTATATCGTACATAAAAGATTCAAATGAGACGCTAATTATTAGTACAAACATCATATAAAACATTTTCCATACAGTTGCACATGCAATATGTGATTAGGCCAATGAATATAGTATTTTAACTTTGGATAAATAGTGCATTTATATATATATATATATAAAAATATATAGTATATATATATATATATATATATCTACTATATATACTACACACATGAATATGTGTGTAGAGAGACAATATTGACTAATAACTATACAGTTTATAATCTATACACACGCGTTGATGCTAACGTAAATTTGCGAGGCAAACTCGTGCTCCTAGCGCACTGGTTGAGTGTTTATTATATTTGATCAAGTGAGATTTTCGTAAATATTGATGCTTGACGAACGATGCGCAAATAGACAATATATATACACTAGCTCGTCTATATATAAATACAGTATACATACGAACACGCTACACTCATTCCCTTTCCTTCCCACCTTATCGATCAAAACCGTCTCCCCTTCCACTCCCACACAAAAAAATCAGTCTTCTCACCGACTCATCCCTACGTCATAGAAAATCTCGATAAGAGATTTAGAACAAAGTCAACAATTCTGTCAAATTTAATTGGATTATTCAATCTGATTTGCATAAGAATAAAGAGCTTTTGATGCGAGGACAAATGACAGCTGTCGGGACTTGTCATGTAAGTCGGTTTATTCATTCACTTTTTTTTAAAAGCATATCGCACCGGAAATTTCAATTGTATTGAGATAAAAGTAGATAGGAAACCGTAGAGCGCAAAGAGGGGAAAAGGGAACGTGCTATGATTCGATGGAGAGAAAGTGTAAAAGGCTGAGCAAACTTGTCGGCACGCTTCAAACGCCACACCTGCGGCTTAGAATGCTAATTAGTGTTTGCTACACCTCACAGCCGCTCCAAACTTCACTGATAAAAGCGTATAGAAACGCCTGCGCTTTTTTTAAGGCCGGACGTCGTAAGTACACTCTCAACTGACGTCTTAAGAGTATTATAATATATATCTGCCGTTACTCAAATCTTATAATACCTTAAGATGTTGAATGTTCGAATCGCCTCTCAGTCTCAGGTCCGCTTCGAGTTTTCGACACTAATGAACAAACATAACGTAAATTAGCCTAATTAAGGTTGGAGCGTGAAAAGTTCTACAAACAAACGCTTGTATGCCTTCTAATTACGTATAAGTTTAAATTAGCCGTGACACGAGATAATATCGCAAAAGCTTACACTTTTACGCCTCGTCGTTGAAAAAGATACAATTTAAAAGTAAATAAATAAGCAGATAAGCAAATATACCTTTCGTAAAGCTTCATCTCGTTCCTTTAAAGCCAATTTTAATTGCTGAGCATTCTGAGATCGCCGCCGCCTAGCTGTCCGCGCAATCACATCCGATAAAGCATTACCATTTTCTCCAATGTCGCTTATCTCGGAAAACTTTGTAAGTATTTCGTTTATATCCTGAGAGCAGGCAAAAAAAATAATAAATGCATTGATATGTATATGGTTTATAAATTGAGATGCATAAAGAGAGTTTATATAACTACTTATACAAAAAGATAAATTTAATATATATGTATATATAAATGCTCATATACATAGCGTATATATATATATAGGTATATAATTTTTATATAATACATAGTATATATACCAACTATACCTACATCAATACATTTATATATTTTTATAAATAAATCAATAAACGTATGAACTCTCTCTATATATTATGTATATATGTACACAGTTCTGTGCAAAGCTACATTAGAATGGAATATCTTTTATGAAAAAAAACAAGGAAGAAAAAGAGAAACAGAAAGAAATTTAATTAAGGTTTAATGAAAAAAATCTGTCGATTTAACTAATAAAAATTTCATGAATTTTTAAAATATATATAAATAACTTTTTATTAATATAATAAAGTATATTCAGAATATTAAAATTTTTAAAATATACCACTTTCGCTCAAAGTTTTACGCTAACAAAGGGAAGATTGTCAAGTTGAATATAAATACTTTTTAAAATGTCTATGCACGTTGCTTTCGTGCTTTTTTTTTAATATATTATCTGTTAGAATGGGAAGAATATTGAGAGAGAGAGAGAGAGAGAGAGAGAGAGGAACAAATTATAGATTATAAAGTTAACTGAGTGTTCGTTAATTAGATAATTTTACATAATGTGTTTGTAGATTATAGTCTATTGTAAAAATGTCTGTCCTTCCGGTGTCCTCATACAAAGAAAAGGTGTTACCTTTTTTTTTCTCTATTTACCCTCTCGCCCAATTTCTCCCGAACAACCAAAGTAGACTTAAGTAAACAATAGAATATATGGTCACACTCATACTGTACGCTGCAGGTGTACCCATTCATTTCACATTGATCGCGCCCAAAATTCTTCAAATCTCGTAAATATATATTTATATATAAAATATATAAAGTACATATAGTACATTATGTAATGTATATTATATATATGATATATGTACACACATATATATATATATATATTATAAGTTTATATATTTGTATAAATTTGCTTGCAGGGTATATATCGAACCGGAAGACGTACTAGCGTATTCATACTGACATAAAGATATATAGTATATATACTATATGTATATGTATATATACATATATATAAACTGTATATTGTATATGTAAATGACCTTGCTCTATATGGGTGTGGGCGGCAGAGCTTAAGTTCTAATACATATATGTGATATATAATGAAGGTGTATTCGTGACATCAATTAGATTTGAATAGACGCAAGGTGTTAGTGCGTGCGGTTTCGCAGTAGGGGCGCCATTGTTGTTCAATCATACCGCTCCACGTTCACGCTGTGAACAAACATCGCTTTTTATAGCATAATTGCCTAATTATATACTCTCGGTATACCACACCAACTCAAAAGCCATTGACAAGATCGACGTATAGGACTTCATCCTCCATACGCACAAAATACACGCCAAATTCATTATAAAGAGTAAATGTATATACTATGTAGGTTTAAATATTAATGCGAGCATATTTACCATCATACATAAACGTTATGCATACCGGTGAAGTCGTATATAGTTTATAAGATATATATCTATTTATATAATTTTAAGACGCATATATATTACATATATTCACCCTGAAAATGCGCGTTCTGTGTGTTTTAATATTACATTACGCCCTTCTTCAAATAGACCGACGAATATGAAGGAGGATGACTGCTATGAGAAGAATGGCGAGAGATATATACAGTATGTATATACTGAAAAGTAGACGAACACTAATCAAGACTAGACGCAATTCGTACAGCGTCTATTTGTTTGCCATCCCCTTGCGTCCAGCGTTGTCATAGAGACGCAACGTTCACATGCACAAATGGGAAGTTGGGTGCAAATTGAAGCGGAATAACAAATATTCTTAATTTTTCTTTTGATGTACAATGATTAGTTAATCCCTTAACGATATATAAGTTAGCTACGTTGTCTTTCCATATACAGTATATATATATCTAATATATACTAATGTATGGCTATAATTTTATACAGTTCCTTGTATATGTACGCAATATATATATATATATATATATATATATATATTTCTTTATACTTTTACAATATTTATGTAGATCTTGATAAGGATGTAGAACATCACCGTCTCTATAATGTCCTTATAATAGAAGGAAATATTTACCATATCCTCAACATCATTCAAATGTATAATCCTTTTGGTTCTGGCAGCTTTTTCCGGTTCGGATGTTTCGACTAGTTTAGCAGTTTTAATTCTCTGTTCAACTGCCTCATCTCTTTGCTTTTGGGCTTCGTGGACTTCTTGAACAAGATCTGTAAATGTATAAAAAGAAAGTATATATACATATTAGGTGTGAAATTGTTTTAACAGTACACATTTCTCTCAAAATATATAAATGTTCAATGTGTGTGCTTATTAAGCGAAATTCTATAGATTTAAAGCTTGGAAGCGTGTACTGAAAAAATTTGTTGTTGTAAAACAAAACATTGACAAAACAAACGATAAAGTTAAACAGAAAATATTATGCTATTGACTTTATGCTAGTTTGTTCAAAGTTACCTTTTGCATCTAAAGCTCGTATTTTAGTAAATATTTGGTTGTAAAACAAAGGCACGTTTTTGTTTTGATATATACTCTATTCTTATCGACTTATGTTTATATACATATGTAGTATATGCATTATAAGTTAAATAGTTACCATAAACTAAATATATCTAATTTATATATATAAATTTGATAGATTGACTGGAAGAACGTTCGGTAAAGTGCCTACAAGGCCAATATTTTATGTTATATGAATTATATATATATATATATATATATATATAGTATATATTTTATATACAACATATCTGTAATAGTAATTGAATGACCTGTCAGTTGCCTTGCTGCTTCCGCTCGAATTTGCTTCTCTTTCGTTTCGCCATCGACTCGTAAACTAATTAGCTCCTTCTCGCAATCGGCTAGCCTTTTTTGTAGCTATAATTGGAAAGGAGTATAGGATAACCCATACTGAGAACATTGTGTAGGCCTACTACTAACCTGCTCATTTAGATCTCTTCCAATATTTAATTCGTAAGTTAAAATACTTATTTGGCGGCGTTGTTCCTTCTCGACGTTAGCCCTTTCCAATAGCTAAAAAAAAGTTTAATTATATTTGTTTTCGCGTACTTCAACCGTTTTTCCACCGCTCAATCACTTTAGCTAATTTGCATTTTAAAATTTGAACTGAAATTCAAACCGGCTCTAAGCGTTTATCCTCCTCAAGAAGGGAGTCTTTGATGCGACCGTTCTCGGAGCCTCTATGAGTTTTGGCTTCGTTTGATAAATTCCGACCTAAATTGAACAAGAGCCTTTTTTATATAAATATTTTATGCGTATACTGTATATGATATATACACTTATATATCTATATGTTTAATAGTCGTTAATAAAAGTACACAACTAACCGGCAGGACTTTCGATTTTCTTGTCATCACTGTACGACTTATTTCTAAAAAATTTCGATAAAAAGTTTAGAGTTTCATCATCGATAGATGGCAGCACAAACCGAATGTAATCTTTATATTGTTGAATATTGGTTAGGTTATCCAAAGTATTATCCCGTCTTTTATCACCAAAACTATGATCTCTGCTATCACCGATATTCTTTTGCCTAGACGAAAATAAAATTTCCATTATAGTAGGCCAAAAAATTGCTTAGATAGTAATAAAAAAAAAGAGAAAGCCTACTGCAAAAAAAAGAGAGGAGGAAAAAATCAATATTAATTTACAGACTGGGGTCATATATTCAATAATATTGATTAGAAGGTACATTTTTAAAAAAATGATAAAAAACTTACTGATCGTGTAATGCATCCCTTAATTCGCCCATCCTTAGTTTAGTCGCTTCCATAGCACTTCGAAATTCAATTACTAGTTTTTCGTCATCGCTTGGAAGAGTACGAGAACGTTTCTCTTCATCGGATCTACATACACGCAGACGTTCAGTATCGGCCATGTTGATGATGTGAAAAAAAAAAAAAAAAAAAAAACGATTTTTTTTTTTCATTTGCCAGTATCTATTTATAACCCTTATATGTGTACATATAAGCGTATATATAGGCGCTTTATTGTCAATAATTTTTATTATTTACGCGATACGTAGAACGCATTAATCGGTTGAAAAAAAATTGTTATTGTTAATTTATTTTGAATAGTCTATTCAATTCCACCAGGGCAGTCGGAAACTAATTTCAATAACGACCTCATTCAATTCAAAACTTATACCTAAAGCCTGTAGTAATGTGAAAATTCGCCCTTCCGGAACAATTCTGATATAGTCACCTCTTCCTCTATTCAAAATTTCGACAGGACTATTTAAAGGCTCGAAAGTTGGCATGTGAATAATGTTGATAAGTATTATATGGAATAGTTCAAAGATAATCCATAGAAAGCAAAGTAATAATATAAGTAATTCAACATTTTTCATACCATAGTTACCAATTAAATGAAGGAAATTCCTTAACCAACTCTCATCCATTAAAAAACATAGAGAATACAGAATATAAAAGAAATGTAATATTCCAAGAGAAATATATAGTCCAACATGGGAAAAACTAGCAAAAAGCTTTGTTAGATGCGTAAAAAATGGTAATTTTGATATAAAATATTCAATTATTGGAGATTCTTGACAATTTGTTACTTCTATTATTCGTTGAAGAGTACAATTAATTGAACAATTGTCACCTCCTTCTTGTCTTATTAATACTGTCATTCTGTCAATTATTTACATCTTATTCAATACTTTTGTTATATTGTGTTGTTTTATTTTTAAAATATTTCAAATTATATATGCAGTATATTGTATATATATATATATATATATATATATATGCTATTAATAGGATTACTTTATTTTCTCGGTTTTATTACTCCCTAGTTAGTATTAAATGATTATCCGGCTCATTTTCCCTCATTTACATATTGTATGGTATTCTTTCTCATATCAGATTCATTTCATCGATATTTTGACATTTTCCTCTTTTAAGTCAATCAATGACGTTTAAAGGATTAAATATATGTAAATGTAAGAAAGAGAGATTGTATTGTTATTCAATTATTTCTTTATAAATCATATACAATTTGTGCTGTATGCGTATAACTTTGTGTTTTATTTTGCATTTTACGCTTTGTTCATAAATATATGTACAGTTTATGGATTTATATAATTAATTATTTCCATTTCTAAGGAAAATTGTGATAATAATGCAGTAGTTGAGCTATTATCGATTTATCAAAAAAAAACTAACTATATCATCTATTTCCACTCTGGGAAACATATTTTTTTAAATATATAATTCAACAATTCTCTTGTATCAACAAATTGAATGAAAACTAGCATCGCAATTTTTTTGAATTTAGGTTCAGTTAATTGAATTTTCAAAAATCTTTTAAAAAAAATAGGTTTTTTTCATTCTGTCACTCTTCGAACTTCTCTCGAAGACTAGAAAAAAAAAAAGCAGTTAAGATTGGTTTATTTTCTTCTGCATGATTTAAATTTTTCAATATCTATCTAATCTAGTATACTGAGAGTGGGAAAGAGCTGATGGCATTGGAGCCGTACCTCTTTGGCCTGTCAAAGTTGGTGTAAAGGCCGATGATGGATTAGTTTGCGTTCTTACAGGATAGCCGCTTACGATACTTCCAGCGTTAGGCTGTTGTGGAGCAGGTACTGGACCCCTTTGCAACTGCTGTTGCAACTTGTATTTATCGTCGGCAGAAAATCCTGCTTTGCTATTTGCATGTTCCAATTGCTGTTGTAGACTCTTTGTTGTTGCTAGCAAGTGCTGACTGGAATAGGGCGTTATTGAAGGATATTGATAGGCATGCATTGATGGGTAGGCAGGAACAAAAGACCCCGTAGTACTCGTAGCTGCAGTTGTAGCCATTTTTGGAGCGAATGGTGTTTCTTGAGAAAATGCTTTATAAGCTTTACCGTATACAGGTGAAGACTGATCAGGGGAATGAGGTCTCTTTGATAAAGAAGGCTTATTGAGCATAGTCGGGATAGGTACAGCTGGATAACCAGTCACTTGAGGAGCAAGAAGACTATGACTTAAGAGTTGCTCATTTCTTTCCTGTACAATTCGCTTTTTATTCTCATCCTCTTCGCTGATCACCTTTTTCAACTGACCAAATAGCTGAGTTTTTTCATTCTTCATTTCTGTTAATTTGTTTCTCTTCTCATGAAGCTGCTTTGTGATAGTTTCAAGGGATATTCGCTGTTCCTGTTCCTTTTTTCTCCTTTCCTCTTCCCTTTGACGCCTTTTCTTCTCCTGTTCCTCTCCTAGTTCCAACTCTTTCTGTTTTCTGCGACGTTCACCCATTATATACGTCTTCAAACCTTGATATTGGTGTCGAGTCATTTCGACTCGTTCAATACAAACACTAGGCATGACGTATTTTATGTATATCGCAACAAATAAATCGAGCTGTCTTCAAGATTCAAGATGGCGGCGCGACGGTTTAGGTTCGCACTAAAATTTTTTCATATCATTTACAATATACAAAATGCAAGTGTAAAATGTCAGTATTGATTTTTAAGTTTAACAAATAATACTAGAACAATGAAGGCTTTCATGATATTCCCTCCAAGAACTACGCATGCGCAGTAGGTCAGCAGACGAGTAGATGACTGATTATTTATGTTTCGAGTAGGGATGAAGTTATTGTGAATTCCCTTAAATTTCGTTAATTTTCGACCTAATCGATAAACATGGGAAAGAAAAACTGCGTAGCGTGTCGAAAAAATTGTAAGTCGGGAGCGATCCGAGTACCAGAAGACCGATATTATCACGAAAAATGTTTCGCCTGTGCCGAATGTAAAACGCCGCTCTCCATCTCTGAATTTTACTCTCATGATGGCCAATGCTACTGCCAAGCTGATTTTAAACGGTTGTTTGCTGCCAAATGTTCTTTCTGTGGTGAATTATTTAATGGAGATGAGGAAAGAGCAATGGCACTTAATAAATACTGGCATCCAACTTGTTTCAAATGCGCTTTATGTAATAGACAAATGAAGGCTGGCGAGAAAGTGACTTTCGATGGTAAAGTATTCTCATGTTTTCAATGCAAGATACAATCTGGTGGCCCTAAAGTAACGTCAACCCCTTTAAAACCGATGCTTGGGGATGTAACACCAGTTGCTGCCAGTCCGATTGGTGGAAAAGAGGTTAACAATATAGTAAAGGACGATTACACATTAATCATGAATGAAGCTACGCAGCTGGAACGTGAAGTTCTTCCTCCCGAAGCTGACAATCCCCTAATAGAATCAGAACGAAAAGCTACAAGTGAGGCTCTAGCAAGCAGAAAAATTCAATTTGGAAAATTCTACAATCAAAGCTATTTGAAAATTGATGTAAAACCAGTTGAGAAAGGTCCTCCTCAGAATCCAAATATCAGAAATCAATATCAGCACTTTCACAGGCCTGACAACTTTTCTTACAAAAATGTTAGAAGAGACTTTCAACCAACTAAACAGAATTCTGACTTCCTTCTTAGAATTCAAGATAAAAGAAAACGAGAAGCACGACCAGCTATGAACAATGAAGAAGCGATTAAGTTAGCAAAATGTCCAGATGGGGATCCTGCCACTTATGTTGCTCCCATTGAAAGAGTTGACTGGCCCTGTCCAACTGCTCAAGCGGTTCTGCGCAATTCTGAACCTCGTATAAGATCCAGTAGTACCGGATCAAAATCGACTAGGTCAGCTTTATCAGATGACGAGGACACAAAATATAACAAATCACTGGACTCCACTAGAGAGATAGCTTTCTTAAGACGATATGGTCAGTCGTCCAGTGTTGGTAGAGCATTATTGAAGTCTTTCGAAAAAGAGGAGCGCTTGAAGAAACAGAGAGCAGAAGATGACCCGGAAGAGGAACTCGATCCGGTCAGTGCTTCTAGAACACCATCTGCTAATAAAGAGCCACCTTTTAGGACACGTTACGAGTCGCATAAATTTGCGTCTCCATCGAGAGATTTAGAATATAGACCGAGATCAAGTTCCTTAGACGAACGACCCAGTGGTTATGGTAGAGGACGCTATGTGGTTTCATCTAAGTCTCCTCCTAAGCCTGGATATAGTTTAAAATCATCTACTCATCCATCTTCGGCAATGAGCAATGGAACTAGTAAATTTTCTAGAAGTCTAGAATGGGAAAGAGCATCTCTTTCGGAGTATGATCCAGAAACTGGATTAAGAAGAGTGCCTAGATATCGAATGACTCCTGGCACTAGTCTAAAATCTTCAGCTTATACAAGCACAAGGCATTCATTGCCGTCTATGTTGAGACCTGACCAGGGACAGGCAAAGGTAACGAAAACAAAGCAATTGGTCTTATCTCTTTTATTTAACAATTGTATGTTTACGCAGATCTATCCATACGAGCAACTTAAACTAACAAATCATTCTTTGCCACCCGGCGTCGATCGTCTGAACCTAGAAGAACATTTAAGTAAAGAAGAATTCGAATCTATCTTTCATATTGGTCACGAAGAATTTTATAGACTGGCCGAATGGAAAAGAAACGATATGAAGATGAGAGTTGATCTGTTCGAATGTCCTACTTGAACGTCGGTATCGAGTTGGTTAGACTTTTTAAAAAATCGCGTGTAGTGTTTATGCAAATGGCAAAAGTTTTTCGCGCTAGAACCGCCATTCTTGTGATGATTGAGAAATCTTACTAGTTTTTAACGCAATATCCCCAGCTTGAACGATCAAGCTTTTCTTACTTTTTTTTGTTCCTATTTTGTTTTTGGTGCGTGAGTCATATCGGCCTTGTCATATCTCTTAGATAAAATGATTTTCTAATATCTAAACTGAATGAATTTAGATTTATCCTGCTGGTTATTTAGTAATTTGTAATTTTTGGGTTATATCATAATTAACGTTCTGGTTTTTGTTTAAGGCATCGTCTTTCGCCGCTATGATCACGCTCTCTGTATGTATACGTTAAATAAAAATGACCGCCTTTTTTTTATTAAATATAATTGAAACTGCTTATTGTGCTTACAACGCTTTTTGTTTTCTTTCTTTCCACTAAACAAAATCCTATTCAAAACGGAATTTATCCAAAAAACAGATAAATACACAATTGTTCAGCTTAAAGGAATTTGTAATTTAACATCTCTGTAATATGTCAAACCATTCCGGCCTACGTACGCATTTTTCACTGCCTCTCTCTCTCTCTCTCTCTCTCTAAGAATAGATATTTATTTCTATCTAAGATGTTTATTGTAGTTAGAATCATCTTTGTTAGTAACGATTGACGACTTAAGTATTTTGAAGCAAAGGAAATTCTATATTTTGAACACACCCTCTAAGATTTTTTCACGTTTTGTTTTTTTAATTCTATAGATTGTCCTTCTTTTTCTAACACTATATATCAATATTATTATTCTGTGATGATATTTGGTTGAAATTCATCTAGCACTGCCTCACCCAAACTATTGGCATACATATCCAATCTCTGAGTCATTCGGAATCCCCATTTATCTCTAACTTGCCTTGAAAGATTTAAATCAATCTCGGAAAATATTAATCCGTCTCTAACTCTAGAAAGCCCTGGCGTTCGACTTCCGTCTGGAGCGCTTATATAACTTGAACCGTAAAAGTGTCCAAAATTCTTGTGCGCCGGTTTACCGTCGCCTGATGTAAATTCATTAGGAAATTGCTCGCTTCCCACTCTATTAATTGCAACAGTGTAATAACTATTAGCTATAGCAGCGTTTCTTGCTTCTATAGGCCACATTGGTTCGGAGAGGCCACCCACAGTTGCGCTAGGATTGAAAACGATTTCCGCCCCGTTTAAGCCATAAGTAAGCCAATTTAAAGGGTGATGTCTACCATAGCAAATGTTTATGGCAACTCTTCCAAATGCAGTTTGAAATACTCGATGACCTGTATCACCTTCCATATAATACGTCGACTCATTAAAGTCGCCAACTCTTGGTATATGATTTTTTCTCGATTTGCCCATATAATGACCATTATTCGAAATAACAACAGCCGTGTTCCATATAACATCGCCATGAGCCTCATCCCTTTCAAGAATTGGCGAAACGATAACCATATTGTATTTCTTTGCGTAATCTTGCAAAAAGCAAGTTGATGGACCATTTTCGGCAGATTCAGCGAATTCGCACCAGGGATACTTTTCCCTAGTGCAAAAAGCAAATGGCATTGTCCAAGCTTCTTGAAGGCATAGTACATTTACACCGCATTCTCCCGCAAGATCAATTATTTTGCCAATTTTCCTGTGCAATGCATCCCTTTGATTCACGACAGGTTCATCAGTACCAATAGCTATCGAGTTCTGGATGGCTCCTACTCTGACAAGTCTAGCAGCTCTACTCTGTTCTTTAGGACAATCAAATTTATAGCCTTCCACGTCAACATTAATCGATTTAGCTTTTTCTTCTACATTGCTATTCAAGGGTAGTTTAATCGGCGCATTACCGAAAAGTATTCGCTTGACCTCCTTTAACTGATCAGATGGAATATGTTCATCAAGAACATCTTCTAATCGATTTATTTCGGCTGCCATGTCTGTAACCCTTCGACTATCGACTGTCTGACGATAATAGCAGCAATCACGTGACTAATATTTTTTTGGCGCTTCTTGTTCAAAATTTAATGAAATGTAAACAACTTATGCAAAAATACTTAAAATTTCGTTTATTTATTGATTTAACTCGATTTAATGGAACAAAGATGGTTCTTTTTTTAAATATTACTAATCACAACAAGGTTTCGTTTGGTGCTCATTCGTCAATAACTGACTGACAAATTCAGTGCTACTCTCTCTTCTGTGTAATTGCAGTGCATCGTATTCGTGTTTTCTATTACGCAATACCAGCTTAGTCATTGAGATGAAAGCTTCTTCTATATTCTCGCAACTAACATTACTAGTCTCAAAGAAAGGTATTGATAATTTTTCGGCAAGCTACAAAAACACAAAAACTAAAGTATGAGACTGTTTCGGCCATTTTTTCAATTATTACGCAATAATTAAAAAAATAGTAATAAAATTAAAACCTTTTTGCCTTGGCTTTCGGTTACTGCCCTTTCAAGATCAGTTTTACTACCCAATAAGGTTAAGGCCACGTCTTCGTTAGCGCACTGTAACCAAAGTAAAGTAACAATAAAAAATATACACTTGTTTATAGTTTACAATTCAAAAAAGGTGTTAAATTATATATCATATATCTTTTATATGGATGTATGGTTGTTATTTGTTACATATGCTTGCCTCTCGAACATTCTTAAACCATTTTGCAATGTTTCGAAAGCTTTTTTCGTTGGAAACATCATAGACTAGAAATATTCCTTGAGCCCTTCTATAATATTGTTTCGTTAGAGATTCGTAGCGTTCTTGGCCGGCTGTATCCCTAATTAAATTAGCGTATGAGTAAAAGATAAATAAAGTTTAATTGAGTATCGAGTTAAAACAGCACGTTTTTTTTTCCTCTTTGCGGAAGAAACAGCTGCGGATAAATCGTCTCAGCTGCTTTTTTTGTAATAGAAAAAAACTAATAATTGATCTAGAATTAAACTATTTAACTAGAAAGGAATTTTTAGTTTGTTATAGGCCTAAATTGATGAGAGAGACAGAGAGAGAGAGAGAGAGGGGGGGCGAGGAGGAGGAGGAGAAGGGAGAGGGAGGCGGGGAAGTAAAAGTCCATCTTTATTTCTTTCCTCGATAATAACAATAATAATAATGGTAATGAAAGAGTGAGAAATTGAATAATTTTAATTGGCCTACTTTTAGATAAATATAGAATAATAATTCCATTTGGATATTAATAAATAAGAATAATAACTAAATACTAACCATATCTGCACACGAACTTGCTGACCATCTAAGTCGATGTTTCTCATTTGAAAATCGATTCCTGAACAGAAGGTGTAAAAGTAATAAATCATTTCATATAAATTATGTTATATATATAATATATATATATATAGGTAATAAAAAAAAGAGTATAATTTTATCAAACCTATAGTCGAATGATAATCCTTTCGAAAGTTATGATTAGCGAATCGTTGAATCATGCAAGTTTTACCTACTCCTGAATCTCCTACTAAGAGTAATTTAACGACAATATCAAATTGTTTGGCCATAATTTAGTTTTTATGATTTTGTCACACTCTCGTTTATTTTTTTTGTTATATATATAATATAGGTTATATATATTAAAGAAAATAAACAAAATATTTAATTGACTATTTTATCTGGAATAAATACTAATCGTCTCATTTTGCAGAAGATTTTTTTTTTTTGCTGTAAAAGACGTACGGTATCTATACAAGTGCGTTTGTGACTGCACGTGTGTATGTATGTATGTATGTATGTGTGTCTGTATGTATTTATGTGTATGTATTTCGAACAATCTATACTGGGATACACACCTTAAATTTACAAACGCTGATTGGTTGTTTAATTTGCATATAAGCAAAAAAAAAAAACTGCAAGAGCTTAAATGAGGTAGAGATAGATTGATAAAAAATAGGGATATAGATGTATGTAGATAATGGGTGAAAAACTGACAGTTGTATGTCTATGTGGTTGAGATATAGGAAGTGACAGTGAGAGAGATAGAGACTGAGTGAGACAGAGGGAAAAAGGGAAGAGATAGATAATGCGAGAGGTAGAGAATTCAATTAACGACGTCTGTTTCTATCCATTATTTCTTCGCGTCTCAATCATTTATTTATTTAGTTACAAATTGCTTAAAATATCCCAGACTATAAAAAAACAAATTGTGATGATGTCTTTAAGTAAAAACTACATTAATCTTTTTCTATTATCTGGAACATATCGACATAAAAATGCAGCAGCGATCATTAAGATGGCACTGATGATTGCTGATGCTGAAGATGGCGCCTCACGAAAAGCGTTAACTCCTATAGACGCTCCCAAATGCTTTGATGCCCAGAGCAATCCAAGACCCGTAGTCCTGATGAGAATAGATGTGTATGATAAGGGCATATAATGCTCATTATGACAGTGCTTATTATAAACTTACCGAACTTCAGTCGGAAATGCCTCGACGCCGTGAAGCAGTAGAAGGGTAACGAGAAAGGCTAAAAGAGCTGAGAAAATGCTTTGAACTATAAAAGAAGACGCCTCGTTGACGGTGGTAACGAATTGTAAAAGGGAGACGAAAGCCGAGAAGATAAAGACCGCTTCTGTAAACGAATAAACAACGTTTTAGAAGCTTTTTCTCATGTAAAAGGATTAGACACCGTTTTTCGTCTAACGTTGATATATATAACGCACGCCAGCGTTAGATACTCACGCAGTAACTTCACTCGAAAGCCACTGTTTAATAAGAGAGTAGCGAAAAACGCCCCAGAAATCGCAACGGCGTTAACGATGACTTGCATAGTTAACGATTCCACTCTATAACTATCACTATGTAGAAAATCTCCACAATGCATCCTATCCCCAATGAATTTAGCATCTTCAAAGTGGCAATTGTCAAACACTGAAGCAGAATTAAAATCAGTATTTTGAAAATTCAGTTTCGTGAATGACGATTCAATAAAGTGGAGTTGAACACTTGAGATATCGATAAAAGATGCATTTCTGAATGAACAATTAGTAAATGTTGAAAACATCATCTGAATAGATTCAAAACGGCAATTCTCGAATGTTGAATTGATGAAATTGTTATGCGAAATATCGTTTGAAAATCGCTTGTCGAAGTAATTTTCATTCAAAAATGTCGTATACTCCATCTGATTGAAATGTGATCTGATTGTATTCGATTGGGCTGACGACAGGAGAGCGTGCAAACTGGAAATTAAAGAAAAATATACGAGAGATAGGCGGATCGAGGCTAAAAGCGGCTTACCCGAGGGAAGAAAGACAGAATATTGCCGTCAATGATAATGTGCTTGACGTATGAGGTTTGTAGATTACCGACAAGAACGACGGCCAAAACTGTAATAGAGCAACAATAAAGCAGTTCATCTTAATTGATAAGAATTTAAAGCATTCATATTATATTATATAGGTATGCAAGTAAATTATAGAAAACTTATTACGTTCTCGAGAGCACTCAATGTCCTGGAGAGGGACCCTGTCGACGAATCTTTGCTTCTTATTGCCGTCTTTCTCGGATCAGCCTCTTCCAATTCGGGCAGCTGTAGAGGAATAAATTTTCTTTCCTTTCCTGCCTTTCATATATATTCTATCATTGCTCTTTTTAAAGACTTACCCAAATTATCGATTCTATTTCTTGAATAGCCTGATTTTATAATAGGAAGAGAAGTAATAAGAAAATATATTGTCATTAAAATATGCACTAATTTAGATGAGGGAAGGGGTGGGAAACTCTTCTCAGAAAGAAAACAAGAGCGAATTGGGTCAAGATATGCAAAAGTATTAAGAAAGTCATTTAAAACGAATTAATATTCATTAGAACTTTATTTACCTTGTTCACCTGATTCTCTGATTCTCCACTATTATTCTTTGTAAATAGCATTCTATAAACCTTTTTCGCTTCCATATCTCGTCCAATTTGCAATAAGTAACGCGCACTTTCGACGCCGCAACAGAAGAGGAGAAGAGCGCTGCATAAGCACAATATTAGGCAAGCGACGAGGAGCATTTTCCAAGCGTCTTCAACTTCTCCTGCATATTGACGAACAATTAATAACCATATCCGGGGTTAAAGGGGTGGGACGGATGTGTTTTGTACCGATTGTAAATATTAAGGTTAGGGAGGATATAAATGTTGAACCAACAAATGCGTTTAATACGTAGAAGCCGACCAAACTATCTCTTTGGTTCTGAGGAGTAAATTCGGCAAGTAGACTAACGGCTAATGGCGTTATTGCAGACGCCCTAGAAGACGAAAGGTTGAGATATTTATTGTTGATATTTTTAGAACGTTAGAAAGGGTTAAGGTCAAACTTTATATACCCGATAGATGAGCAGACAGAGAAGAGGATAAATAGGGTAAAGTTGGATGAGATTGCCGACATTGCTGTGAAGAAAATGTGTATTGCCAGCAGGAGAAGAAGAGATTGTCTTCTCCCCGTTCGATCTGCCAAAGTACCCGCTGTACAGCAAGACAGTATCATCATTACAGTAGTTGTTGCGCCTGTTGGAGATGAAAGATATAAAATGATTAATATGTGTGAAAAATAAATATTCGTATTTCTCAGCGCGTACAGTATATTACATATAGGCCTATGGATTAAAATATAGAGCCTAAATGACGGTACACAGGAAACGGTCTCCCCCGGGTGTTAATGACAGTGCAATCATTCAATTCGAACAGAGTAGGTGGCGCTGCCCACTCGCACTTTGAGACGGCGTCACTTCCTAGCCGAACGATGGGTATAAAACGTCATATTGTATACTGCCAACTGCTATTCGGATGGTTCATATTAAACGCAGCGGCTTTTTGGGCGGTATTCACACCAGCATTTGCCCATATGTTGGATTTAGGAGATGCTCTAATCGAACGAAGAGAAAAGTTTGTTGTCTTTGGCCTATGGGTATTGGCCGAGGTCATTGTCTTCTTTGTTCTACTCGTTACAGCCACCGTTTTATTATGCGCGTGCCGAGATCTTCCATCATCCGCTCCGTAAGTACATAATTCGATAAGGCTTGTTTCTTAGGAGAAAAACGGATTTACGAAAAAGAAAATAAAAAAAATAGGATTAAAACAAAAAAAATGCTTCTGCAAAAGGTAGGAACTTAAGCTGTATAAAATATAGTAGCAAATATAAAAAATCTAAAGAAGGAAGGGTTAAAGGAGGAGGAGGAAAAGAGAGTGGAAAACGCCCTTTCATCTATTTTCCGCTTTGATTTCGACCGAGACGGCGACTGACCAAGATCTTAATGCAGTTTGAGTTGTTTACCGTAGGCGCGCTTCGATTCTCGCCTATCCGCTTCAGAATCTTGTTCGTCTTAATACAAACCTATAAAACTCCGCACGCATCTCCTTTAGTATATTCATTCTTTTTGTTCGTTTATATTTATCTTATCCGTGTAGCTGTTATTTTGAGGTGTTTGGTGCATTTGTTTAGCTTAGACTAAGCTCACTAGACTTTCCTTTAGAACACGGTCGCTTTATTGAGACAAGTTGTATAAAGACTCATTATTATAATGAATGCAATAGAAGTAATAAACTTTGGAAAGGACAGTCGATGAGATTTCTTTCCCACATCTTCCTTTGCATTCCGTATTACTCAGCAGGTGTGAAAGTACTTAAGGCAATTAGGCACTGGGCTAGTGTATTTCGGCCTTTACAAGATTCTTATGAGGGAGGATATTCTTTTCTCTTTTTTTCGGTGCCCCCCTGACGAAAGTTCTTAGGCGGAAAACGATGATTGATGGTGGAGGGCGAAGGGAAAAATCTATCGGCTATAATCGGCCGGAGCTTTGCTTTGGGTCGGCTAATGAAATAGCTAAGTGAATTAGGCGTCGGCGAGAAATTCGAACCGACGCAACATTTTCTTTCCGTAAAAAGCGTCTCCTCGTCTTTACGCTCCGCCGAGCGAAAAGAACGACGAGAGAAAAAGAAAAAAGGGATGATCGGGATGTAAAGTATAAAGAAAATATCAAGAAGAAAAAGAACTAACACACAAAGCGAAAACGAAATACTAAGAAAATGGGAAGGGGAATAGAAAAAGAACCAAGGAAGAAAGGAAAAGCACTGGAAAGCATTGATCGCCTTTATAGTTTTTTCCATATAACGAGTCAACGTTCGCCTAGGCCGGCAAATTGCGTTTTTTTCGTAAAGCGAACCGGCCCTGCAAACAAAACGCCCGGATAAAGTAATTTATTTAAGTCGTTCAATGTAGTTTTCCAAACGACTGCGTCATATATTCGACGCTCTCCTTTTATATATATATATAAATTTTTTCCATATTTTCTCTAGTTTGGCCCATCTCATAGCCGATCCGTCAATTGCTGCTTTGGCAACAAGCCTTTTTGTGGTTGTCAGAGGCATGCCGAAGGCCACCCAACTACAAAAGTGTACAGCATTAAATGGCAGTAGTAGCAGTGACATTGCTATTGGCGGAGGGAATTTGGACGCTTGGTGCTCTCTTGTATTACAAGGCGGTCAACGGCCAAGGAATGGTGAAGTTTACTTTTTGGTAAAAAAAAACCAATTTGCCTTGTCGTATTATCTAACGTATCTGGAAATAAATCGTTCTTTTTTTTTTTACTCCCTAAATAGCGTCACTGGATTACTGTAGTCCAACTTGCCGTCCTGCTTCCACCAGCCATCCGATTCACTCACTTTCGATGGCGTATGAAGTTCGAGCAATTCGTCGTTACTGCCTTCTGGAATTTATTGCACGCCATTGATGCAGCGTCCTTTGCCGAATCGCTCATCCGTTTCGCCTATGTCGATCAAAGTTTGAGCAATGCGGGCAGAGTGGTCTGTTGTATGACTGTTTTAATTATCTCAATTGGCAGTATCTCAGCTGCCATTCCTCCTATCTACAGAGGTGAGAAGGCCTTCATAGGTTACGTGCAAATTCTATTGGCTTGTGGAGCTGCCTTACTCGATCTACCACTATTTTCGATACGGTCCTTATATCTTTCCCGTTTACCGCCTGCAAATGGACTGTTTTTCCTTTTTCTTTTTAAAGAGTTTGTAGGGGTTGTTGCCGGTATTGCTGCTCTCACTTGTACAGGAATAGAAAGGCTAGCGTCGTCTCATAAAACTCCTCCACAGGATGAGTACGAAGCTCTCATCGACTGCGAGGAAGAAATGGCCCATGACGGCTTAGAGGATATAGAGGGAGAAGAAGAGGACGATGATGAGGATGATATAGAGGATGACGACTCACTTCTCGATAAGATTGTAGAAGAGGATTACGTTTAGAAAATACTTACTATACGCCGTCTGCCGAGAATATGTCAGACATAAAGGAAGATGTCCGAGTAGCTCCAGAGATGAATGAAAAACGTTGGAATGTAGCAGATAGGCTGAGAACGATAAAGCGGTTATCAGGAGACACTGTAATCTCCCGAAACCGGCGGCCAGCATAGCTTTTTCGTGAACTTCGCTGATAACGTCGCCGTTGCTGCTGGTTTCTTCCCGTCCATTCTCCTTTCCACCATAATCACTTTGTTTACCACGTTCAAATAGCGCTTCTTCTTCCCGTTCCTCCGCCATTGATATTAATGTTTCTCTCTCTGGCTCACGCAGCTGTTAAGCGACAGATGCGATTGAATCAATTTTTTCTTTGCCAAGAGCCGGAGAGACGCGTCGTATATTTTATTTACCAATTCCGTCTTCCTTATTTTTGCTTTCACCTCGAACTTGTTAATAGTTATTATTAGAAAAAAAAGAACGAAATATGAAGAGGATATCAGATTAGGAGGTGGAGAACACGCGATCCCCAATTTGTCGCTACATTCATTATTTATAAAAACGTAAAACTCTCTTAAAAGCTCGATCTCTGAAACGTCCACGCTGTTGATTTATTTTCAAGCATCTTTATAAGTACTACTCATTTTTTCAAAATAATATCAATGTGAACTGATACAAAAAATAACAATAAAAAATGATATTTAAATCTATTATTTTTCGTCTTTAAAATTTGCAGAAAAAATTGGACGTTAAATACATTAAACGTCTAAAGTTGATTTTACAGTTCTCGACGCAATAGACGTGAAAATGTTGACGAAGAATTTAAGTCCCGTATGACCACCGGGAATATAACTAATAAAGTACCATACTAAAGCAAGTAGTTGCGATGATGCGAATATTACTGTAAAGATGGTGCTCTTCATCCAGGCTGCACAATAAATTGTCCCTAGCAATGTAATGAAATAGCTTAGAGTAAACGGCAGACGTTCGACGGCAATCAAATGTTGGAAATGTTTGCGAGGTCCCCAAAGACAAGAGAAACTGCCTATGATGAATAAACTGCCTAAGGTATAGAGCAGTGCGAATTTTCTAGCTTTCAACAATAGAAACGGAATATATAAGCTGGCTAGAGAAAGGCAGAAGGTCCCCAGCAGGAAACACAAAATGAAACCAATTGCTCGTTGCTTTCTAGACAAACTTGGGCAATCTAAATATGAAGGTGAGTTGTAGACTGAAGAATCTTTTTCTGAGCTAAACGCGCTCTTCACATTCGATACTAAAGCAGTTCCCCCAACATTAAAGCTCGGTAATGACGATGATTTCTTTGAGGAA
Source organism: Dimorphilus gyrociliatus (assembly GCA_904063045.1). Taxonomy (NCBI): domain Eukaryota; kingdom Metazoa; phylum Annelida; class Polychaeta; family Dinophilidae; genus Dimorphilus; species Dimorphilus gyrociliatus. Next base: position 1,187,225 of record CAJFCJ010000019.1, read on the forward strand.
TCGAAATAATTTTTTAATTTATCTATATTTGACGTTTCTGCCATCGTTCTATACGAAATAGTACGTTAAGAACTCTGCGGAAACTGGTATTAAAACTTGCACTAAATACGAAAATTGGCAAATGCGGTGGGCAGCAGCAACGACAGTAAAATAAAAGAAGCAAAAAAAATGTCTGTAGGAAATAAAATATTAAATAATATATCAGTTTATGTTTCTTGAGTAGTATGTGACTATGTTTCAGAAGGAAGAAGAATCCTTGAGGCGATATCCGAACGGCACAATGGACAAAGTATTAACGGCTTAGAACAAGCCTGACAGCAGCACACATGTCCACAGTTTAAGAATATAATTTGGGCCTAATTGAATAGAGAAAGAAGTAGAATGATGATAATAAAAAAAAAATTATTTCATTAAGACAGATGAAATCTTACCCGAGAATCCAGACAAATAGCACATTGTGCCGTCATTCTCGTAACTATTTCTTCTGGTTGTGATGGTAGTGGATCGCTAGAAACTACTTGGTTTAATCGAGGAGCGCTAGGAAGGGCAGGAATCGTCGAGATAGACGTTGTTTTTTCGCTAGCCTTCTCTTTTACTTTTGATTGATATTGGCGGGAAAATTTAAGAATTGTTCTTCTGACTTCTTCCGATTCTATACCGATCTGTTTTGTAAAAGGAGAAAGGGAATTTTTTCAAGCAGCAATAACAATTATTTGCTCCATATTTACCCCTCTCAAGTCAGCATCACCCATACCAAGTAGGTTGTTGAAATTTCTAACATTGTTCTGTGCTAATAGAGGCACGTATTCGCTTGCTCCACATTCCAATAGGAAATCCATAAGTTGAGGATCCATTTCTAGTTCTTTATTCAATATTATTTCCGGTTTCCTTTGTAACAATCTGCGAAGTGGTCACAAAGTGATATAGCAGCTCAGCTTTTAGCATTTTTAAGTCTACCTTTGATATTGTACAAGCCAATAATTCACTTGATTGTCTTCCTTACTTTCTTCCATTTCGATCAGGCGTTGTCCGAGTTCGTTTTTGCGCTTATCCCTCTCGGTGATTAGCGACTGAAGGAGGTCTATCATATTCTTGCGTTTCAACTCCAAAGTGTTCTTTTACAAAAGACAAATTAATGCAAAAGCAGTTAATAATCGAAGTAACCTTAGTAACGTATTATATATGCTTATTCTAATAATATGATTAAAACTTTATAAGAGGAAAATATCTTACTATTATATTATCCGTTCTCATTTCCTTTTGCTTCATTTCTAACCAGGATAATTCGGAAAGTTCCTTTTCAATGGTTTCAATTTGTTGTGATATACGGTTATATCTCGTATCATTTTGCAGTTGTAAAACCCCAAAAAGTCTCTTTTGTACACTTTCCTCCTCTAACAACCCACGAATGAATTTATCTTGATCGTTATCTTTCTCCTCGTAGAATCTTTTGAGTTGATTATCAAAGTTTGAAGAACTATACGTGTTAAAAAAAAAAGGGAAATAAGAGTAACTTTCATAAGCATTTCTTTTGTTAAGGGGACAATTATAAGAAATTGTATTACTCCTGTAAGTATTCATTGACGGTTGCACTTCTATGCGATACGTTGCTGTCTAATATACTTTTCAATAATGCGTTTTCTCTAACCATATCAGTCATAGAGTTTAATATTTCATGTCTTCTTATTTTGTCAGATTCCTCATTTTGAACGAGAAACAAACTTTCTTTCTCTATTCTGTGAAAAGATTAATTAACGTCCTTAGAAAAAATAAAGAGACTAGGATTAAAGATAAGGTCATCACCTATCTTTTTCTAATTCTTCCAGAAGACTTTCTTTTCTTCTAGACTTCTCTCCCATTTCCATTAGTTGGTTTAAAACGTCATCCGAATGCTTTTCAACTATTTAATTAAAAGTTGTCAACGAATTAATCGTTGTCATGTTTTTATTTTATAGAATTACCTTCGCCCAAAATTTTGTGCCAATCGGTTCTCTCTTTATCTTTCGTTTCGTGCAACATATTTAGTTTTTCTTCTATTTGATTATTTTCCTAATAGTATAAATCTATTTATTATGGAAATGAGTAGAATATTAAAGAGAAAAAAACCTGCAAAACACTACTAAGTAAGTGTCGTCTCTCTGAAGCAGAACTGGTAAATCGAGAAACATGCAATTCTTGTTCTTCCTTAATTTGTCTTTCCAATTCAATTCTTTGTCGCCTTTTCTCGTCGGCGTCATTGTATTTGGCTCTAATAATTTGGTCTACCTTGGTTAAGCCATCATTCATAACGTTACTACTCGATTCGCCAACGTGACTATTTTTCAAAATAGGTAATAAAACTGTCGTAGGTTGTACATATTCTATTGAGCATTCGGCGCATAAAAATTTCATAATAGGTTCAGTTCCACTGGCGCAGATTTCAGGGGGAGGATAGACAAACTTGTCGGCATTTAACAATAAACTCTCAAGAGTCTTTATATAAGCAACAATCTTAGGTAAACGAGCAATAGACTCATTTTCCCGAATATCCATTAGCCTTAGACTCACCAATCCGTCGAGCGAGTCCGGTAACTGCTTTAGTTTGTTTGCTGGAAAGGTTTTATGTGACGATTTAATAAATGCGTGACTGAATTGGAGAATGCTTACATTTTAAATTTAGAGTTTGCAGAGAACATAGTTTTCCTATCGATGGTGGTAATTCAATTAGTTGATTATTCTCTAAGTTAAGTATTTGTAGTGAGGTTAGATAAGATATTTCGTTTGGTAACTTAACCAGCCGATTTTGATGCAAGTCCAAAATCTGTGGAAACAAAATGGGACAAAATGAATCATTGAGAAAATTAATAATACAATAGTGGACTTTTATACAATAAGCAATAAAGAATTGGTACAATCCAGATCTAACAAAAGATTGGGATTAATTATTTTTTCACCCACCCTAAGTCTTTGTAAATCTTTCAATGAACCTCCTCCGTCTAAAGACTTGATAAAATTCGAATGAGCCAGAAGCACCTGAGACGTAATTAGAAGTGATTTTAATTAATTTATCAGATTATTTCCTTATGCTCAACTTACCTCTTTCTGCAAAACTTTACATAAAGGGTACACCCCGGATGGAACCTGCGGACGTTTTTATGATTATTTCATATAAAAATGTTGAATAAAAAACAAGCATATAAAAACGCAAACATGGTTGATTTCGCAATCGGATATGTCGTAGTTTCCATCGGGATTTTCTCGTGCCTGATGTAAATAAAATTTGCAATTTAATATAGTTTCAGTCAAAATAATCTTTAATTTATATATAAAAAAGAGTGATTTATATATACATAAACACTTACTAAAAATAACTTATGTTCTAATTTTCTATTTGATTTTTCATGTTTCTTTTTACCAAACAGCGGCATATTGTTTCTTTAGAGCTTATTAAAAAAATATATTATTATATCATTTATAAACATTATCCTATAAGAAATTATCGTAAGATAACTGGTTTTGGTTAATATTAACCAAAAGACCAATAGCGACATCTGTTTCCTATTTTGTTTTTAGTATTAGGTTGGAAATCTTGCACGGGAATTTTTTCAATACGTTAAAGCCACAACCTTAAGGAGTATTGAACTTATATATTGACGTTTGAATACGATTTTCTCACTAGAATGGTTGGAGTTAGTATGAGTACACGTGTCAGCTTTCTCGTAAACCGAATAAACTATGCCCTGTATTAGGAAGCGATTCATTGCCCGATTAAGGAAATACTTTATTTGGATTGCGGCAGCAATTTATATATCAATTCTTCTCTTTATATATCTCACGACAGCGCAGAATGACCAAAGAACGATTCGTGACACCCAAGAGATTGAGGCTGGAATTAAGAGGCTCAGAAAATTGCAAAGAACTATGTTCATTAACCCAAAAAGACCGGACGACTCTGTCTATAATATAAACATAACACTAAGCGAACAAATAGCCTTGGATAGGGAAATTCCGGATGTTAGACCGGAAGGATGTTCGTCTATGCGTTACGACATTAGTAAAATGCCGAAAACAAGCGTCGTTATAATATTTTATAACGAAGCGCTTTCCATGATATTGCGAACGGTTCATTCTGTACTAAACCGAAGTCATAAATCGCTTTTAGAGGAAGTAATTTTGGTTGATGATGCTAGTACCAATGAAGACTTGAGAACCTATTTACGGCCTTATATAAGCAATTTACCTAAAGTGAAATTATTAACGAACAAAAAACGATTGGGATTGATTAAAGCAAGATTATTGGGCTTTCATAATGCAGTAGGGGAATTTGTATTTTTTCAAGATGCCCACACAGAAGCTAATGTCCAATGGTTAGAGCCTCTCTTGAACGAAATATTAAAAAATCCACGAACCGTTATTCAACCTTACGTCGACGAAATCGATACAAAAACATTAGAGTACAGAGGAAGCACTGGCAGAGTATCAAGAGGAGGATTCAGCTGGGATCTTCGATATACTTGGACTGATATACCCGATCATGAATGGAACCGCGTCACTAGATTGGCAAACGAGGAAAATATTCCTCCTATTTCCTATCCTTTTCGTAGCGCTACTTTAGTTGGCTGCGCTTTTGGTGTTTTAAAGAAATATTTCATTCATCTTGGTACTTTTGATGAGGATTTTAAGATTTGGGGTGGTGAAAACATCGAATTAGCGTGGAGAACATGGCAATGCCATGGTCAAGTTTTAACTCATCCCTGCTCTAGAGTAGCTCATACATTTAAACCATTCGCCTATAAATTCGACGGTGACAGAGAAAAAATTGTTCAGAAAAATCTCATTAGAACGGCTGCAACATGGATGGATGATTACGCCAAATACTTCTATGCCATCACTTACGCATGGGTTTCAAAGAGAACCTATCTTACAGACGATGAGAAAAAAACTCTACAAAAAAGGAAAGATTTAAGAAAGAGATTACAATGTAAATCTTTCGAATGGTATTTGGTAAACATTGCTCCCGAAGTAAATATTCCTCCCGCAGACGCAATACATGGTGGAGAGATATTTAATACTAAAACTGAATCTTGTTGGCATGTTAGGTCCTCTGGATATATCGGAATAACCACTGAATGCTTTTTTCACAGAACTGTACCGGAGAACGAATTTTTTATGAAACCTTCCAGACACGTATATATTGGTGACAAAGTGCTAAGAGTAGACAAAGGCTCTTGGTTATTATATATTAGCGACAAAGAGCCAAGCAGTGATAATGATGAAATATGGTCAATGGAGCACGATGGCTACTATACTGGTAAAATAGTAGTAAATTATAGCCATTTGGGAAAGGCTAGAAAAGCTTGCGCCACTCAAGTCACGAATGTACACAAAATACACCAGATGGAACAAATGGTCCAAATGACAGACTGCAGCGACACAGACAGATTTCAAAACTGGCGTTGGACATATAAATTCAATTGGAATTATAAATTTGACAAAGATCATGCTCAGCCAGAAAGAGATGAATAAATATTGAAAAATCAAGCAAATTGATAAATTATAATTTATTTTTTATTTTTTTTTACCTTCAAGGACTTTATTCCCCGGTTAGTTGAGAACTGAAAAGAATGTTGTTTTTAGAATTGTTTTTGTAAAAGGCAAGTAAGAGTTACTCGTCGAACAATGATCGATATAAAAATGAGATAATTGTTTTTTGTCTTAGTCGGTAAAGACACTATAGATAAATATATTATGTATACTATGAAATTGATTAAAGATGAATGATGTTTAATTAGAGAGATTAGTTAACTAAAATATTTATTAGCGTTTAGTAGTGGAATAATAAATTAATAAAAATGTTCTAAGCTTAAGAATAGAAGAAAATAAATGGTAAAAGAATTTCCTATTATTTTTAATCAGTCTCTTTTTTAGCAACTACTTCCGAGTCCTGCAAGTCGTTGTTCTTTTGATTTTCTTCAACGACAGTCTCACTTGCAGCTGGACCGTTTGATCCATAAGTCTGTTGGATATACTCGGCATAATCGGCATTCTGATTTAGGGAAGTTTGCAAAGGCAAATCTAGAGGAATTCCTTGCAGCATTCTCAAATATCTAACTTCCTCTTGTAACTGCTCAATAAGATGCCCTTGCTCGTGCTGTCTCGTTTCTAAACGTCGAATATATTCTTTTCTCCTCATCCTACTCTGAATAGCTGCAATTCGATTTCTTTGTCGTCTTTGCTCAATTTTGTCACCTACGGTTGGGACGGGTTTACCATTTTCATCGACTATAGTCGAAGATCCCCTGGGTCTCCCCCTTCGCGATGGAGGAGCTATAGGTTCAATCGACGTTATGGGCGTCGGTTGACAACCATAACTGGTTATGGCATGTATAGGCTCAGTGGTGTACTGTTGATGGGGCCATTCCACCCAATTTGAATAACCGGGCTGTTCATAGGTGGTCGGGTAGATGTAAGGCCCTTTATCCCCATTTGATATATCGGAAAGTACACCTTCTTGAATGTAAACGGCCGCGTCATTTCGATCAGCCGTCTCTGCCACCGATTGTTCCATAATTCTGTTTTTATCTTAATCATTTCAAGAGAACCTTTAGCTGACTCAACTTAAACTTAATTAATGACGTTGTAACTTACCTAATCGATGACAAAGTGTTATTTAATATAAGTGACGAATTTTAAACTTTAAAGCATTCGTTGACGCGATTCGACGGGCCTATACGAAGGATTTAGGCCTAGGCCGATTTATTTTAAAATCGGCTAATTAGAATCATTACATCTTATCCGTTTGACAAACAAAACTAGTGATTGAAATCTATAATCATGACATTAAAATACATACGGGAAAATTACATGTCTCTATCTTATCAAGATGAACACGGTTTTAAGGTGAAGGCGAACGCGAGAACTTCCGTTTCCGTCAGAAATCGATTTTTGGCGCCGAATAAGCCTACCGATTTAAATGGATCACTCTTTAAGACGCTCCTAGGGGCAAGCTCTTGCTTTTTTGTTAACGAAATACATCAAGGCCAATTTCACCTAACAAAGTGTTCCAATTAACTTAACCTATTTCTCTCCATATACAGCATATATATATTTCGTAACATAAGCATCTTTTCAATGATATGATTTAATATCCATAAAATCAAATGGAATTCTTAACTTATCTCTACGACTATTAATAATTCGGAAAAAAACTTGCTGATATGACAACGTGACAGCTAGCACCAGCATTTTATTGACGGCTTCTGCCGAAACTGTATTGAGTTAAAAGGCGACCCAAAGTAAATTAGGCCGTCCGACAGAGACGATAACAAGCGTTGCCTACTCGAAAGCGTCACATTAGCGTTTCTGCATTCCGATCGACCATAACTGAGGCATCTTTGTATTTATAAACAGTACAAACAACTTTCACAGTAAGTGCATATTTTTCCCTTATTATTATTTCACTCCATTCCTTTGAAAAGGGTGAGTAGAATGCGTATATAATGTCTTTAGCAAATCGATGTAAAATTGGCAAAAAAGGAAATTGCAGATAAAGAAATAAAAGAGACTAGAGATGAACGAAGTGGAAGAAAGAAGTAACATATATGTGTTTACTGATGATAGTGCAGCCGAAGATATTTGCAAGTATCAAGTAAGTTGAATAAGACATTGACATTTAATAAAATGCCCATTTTCTTGGTGTTTCTGGACGTCTCTCTATCATACAAATGTCAAAACCGTCGAATTGGTTTACATGACAAGCGTTAAGATTTCATTTCACACTATATCAATAGATTGTTTGTCGACTTTTCATTTTATATTATGAATACAAAACAGGGTCCTACCAAACCGATGAATAAATACAAGAAGTTAACTAATGATAATATAGAAAACCAAACTATGAATGGGGTAAGTTTAAAAAACAAACAAACAGATACATACATAGATCTATCTACTGTTTTATTTTGCATATATTAATAACTTTACTCGGCGTTCTTTATTCTTTAGATTTGCCAATGTACAAACTCAATTAACACAGTAAATGACACTACTACATCGGCAATAACTGGATCACGGACAAATCTCGTCAAGAAGGCAATGGAATCAAGCTCTCGAACTGAACGTTTACAATGGTTTGCAATCTTCGTTCTTGTAGTTATTATGATTCTAATAATTCTATTATTATTTATATTATAATTGTATCTAAAAGATATAAAGAGAAGTATTACCAATGCAATATTATTAAATCATATATATATATATTTTCATATTTGAATTCAATAAATAGTTCTCCAGAATACAAAAAATAGCAAATTTTTTTCATTCTATTACAATTTAAATATATTTAAATATTCATGTTTTCCTACTTTATCGCAAAAATGGAATTCGACGTTAAGAATCTTCTTGGGAAGAATTAGGAGTGGGTGGGAAGAAGCGAAAGGAGAAGGACTTTAGAGGCTTGTAATCCGATTATATATTTGAAGTATTCACTCTAAAATCATTCTTTATGTATATACAGAATTTATATATATATCTGAATTACGTATTTGGCTTTATCTCACTCCTTATTAGAAAGAAACAAGGAGAGAAAGCGTGGGATGCCAATTATGGACTGAAAAAAAATACATATAAAGTGTTGAACTATGACTCTAATTAACATTACATAATTAAATTTCCCTTAATTTCTAATTTACTCATTTATTTAAGTAATATCAATTATAAGGTTAATAGAATAACAGTTTCTCCTCCGTTTTAATATTACGCTATCAGTATCTGATATCCTGCAACTAAAAGCTTAGAAAATTTAACCAGTCTAGAGACCAGACTAATAATTGATAAATCGAATAACAAATTTCCTACAACAGTTGTATTTCACCAGAATACCAACCTTACCAAACAAATCGCTTTATAAACTTTTATAAAATGGCGACCTCGTGTGAAACAAATACATTGTCATGTTCTGACAATACTCAAGGAACAGAAGCAAGTTTAAATCATAATTTTAAGACTGTTATATCGAAAATGATGATGGATTCGATAGAGGTTGAAGCTAAAACAAGAAAAATATCTTACATTAACCATCTAAAATTTAACCCATATCGAAACAGAAAATAGACAAAAAAGTGAAAGATGATACATTAGAAAAGAGTCTTATCAGCATAGAAAACTTAGTTCCTAGTGAAATTGATGGTAAAATTAAATTGATAATTTAAAATCAAGATTATAGATAAATCGTTTAAATTTAAAAGGTGAAAATTCTCAAGAAAAGAAAGATTTGAAGCTAACGGAAGATTTTGCTATATATTTAAAGGTATTTAATAAACACTCCAAAGTACGCTATTTCATAGGAATATCTTTTGAATTTAGGATTATCAAAATGATTTTTCTGATAATGCATGGGAAGTTAACAATGCAACTGATTTTGTATTTAAAAGTTTAAGGAGGGTTAGAGAGACACAACATTTCAAAAATATGAATTTTAAACATTATATAGCTGATTTGGATGAAGGGTCAATATCTTCTTTAAAATATTAATTTTACTATTTCCACAACATGTTGTTTTTTCCAGAATTTTCATGTTTATGACATTATTTAGAATTGTAATTTCAATGCATGAAAAATTTTTGAAAACGATTTCTGACTTGAAGGCGAGGCGTTGGAGATCAGATATGTATTCTCACAAATTAAATCAACTGTATGAAGAAATTAAAAGGAACAGAGATAATATGCAAGCAAAACTTAAACCTCTAATTGGAGATTTATTATTTATTGTGCAATTTCCGAAACCGTTTCTTAAGGGACAATGTAACGACATAGTACTCAGAATATTAGGAGGCAAAAAAGCAAAAACGCAATTCAAAGTGAAAGAATTAGATTGTAAATTAATATTTTTCGGTAACAGCTGGAAAACTGAATGTAGCAGTTCAATGCAACTAAAATATTACATTCTAAATTCATCGACACAAATAACAAATCTTTTAGATTCATTAATTGTAGATGACAAATGTATCAAAAGCCAGTTTTCAGTAGAGGTAAAGCATTCTCTATTTAACTCTTTTAACTTAGGAACTTTTCTAAAAGTCATATATATCTAAATAGCCTTATGAAGAAGAAATTGGAAACTTTCAATTGGATAAATCATGGTTTCGCTATCATTTAAAGTTTACCGCAAAGATAAATATATTTGACGAAGATTACGTTATAGAAACCTTCTCTCCAATGACAAACTTTGAAGAGGAAACCTCCGACAGTTTAGGAGCTTTATTTTGGTATGAAAACTTTTCTCTGGTAAGAATTTTATGATTTAATATTATTTTTCTTTAGTGAAAATTCTATTACTTTTACAGAAAGATTCTTTCAACGGATTATACGATGTAAAAGAAACAGTTAAGGAGGATCTATTCTTAGAATGTTTGGCGAAATATTTCTCTGACAGAACTCAGTTAAACTTATTGGAAGATCATTTGCAATATCTTAAGTGTCAATTTAATGTGGTAAACCAAAAGATTGATCAAAGGCAATTTTCAAATGTTAGTTCTCTATTCCCATGTCTTTTTCTATAAGAGGTTTAAATAACTAGGTATGCATACGTCAAAAATTTAAGGTCTGGTACTGGTTTTTGTCTTGTATAAATACAATACAACATCCACAAGTCAAATACTGTTGGGAGCGGAAGTAGGAAAATATACTATTTCTTTAAAAATTTAATAAATACTTAATTTTTTCAGGTTAATTTACGGATTTATATCAAAGGCGAAGGTTGAAAACTTATTGAGATTGAAGAAAGCTTGCAGATCAGCTATTATACGATTTTCTGAGACGTCAATCACAGAGAATCATGCATCAGAATCAGAGTGTGGAAATGCATCTAATCATCCATGTTGTAATTTAGCACTGGCAGTAGCTTACAAACAGGCTAATAATGGTATTATTTAGCAAATACAATTAAATAAAATATTTAATGTAATTCATTTTCAACAGAAGTGAAAATTGAGCACTGTACTGGCCCAGATATTTCATATTTGACAAACACGCCTTTACTCAAATTTGTAGAACTCCTTTTTAAAGAGAGGAAAGGTGTTGACGATTCAGTACCCTTACTTGTCCCCTTTCCCGATCATCAGCATTTCGATACAGGAGTTGATATAGGAGCGTATGACTCGGACAATGGTTATTTTATTTTGTCATATCACATATTACATAACTATTAAATTATAGAATTGCTCTTTTATTTATTTAGAGTATGACGATAATCCAAGTGACAGAGGCCTCAGAAATTTTAAACTTATAGAGCTGTTTTAAGACATTTAAGCTGTTCTCTAACCTTTAACAACCAAATAAACAATATTTATGTATTAAAACGACTTTTTTTCCTTTACTTGGCAGGATTAGGAATAAGACTAGCCTGCAAGTAAATCGACAATCTATTCAATTAATTTTATAATTAATTTTTAATGACGAACGCTAATTTGATTTACTTTTAGGCCAGAAAGAGATTTATCAACGGAATCCTGAAATGGGTAAAATATAAAATTCTCAAGTCCCAAGACGATTAACAATTTTCGATTTGAACAAAAAATGTGATGTAATAGAAATAGTATTGAGTGTCGTAAATGCAGTTAAATACTATATAATATAATACTCTTGGCACATCTACAAAAAAATAACAATGAGAATGATCGTTTATGAATAAATATAACGTCCTTTAAGCATGTCTTGAGTGTCTGGTCGTGTATTTAGACAACAGGTGGCAGATTTAGTGAAAAATGAATAGCCTTTTTTGGGTTGCAATCAGAATTATCGTTTACGAAACTATCCTTGATTATTAAAAGCAGACATATTGAACCTTACTTTTCCTCCTGACGTCACGTGACACTTAGCGTTGTCCGGTAGTGTGGCACGTTTCTTGCACCTAGAAAATTAAAAGTAAGTATTAACCGTGTTTTTATCGTTAAAATCGAATCTAAGTAAGCTTGAGATACTCTTTATTTAGTTAATTAAGATTCTAATAACAGATTTAATTTATTGAGTTTCTCTAATGGCGCTACTAGCAAGTCAGACATTCCGTACCATTATTGATTTTTCACGCTGTACTATGGCGATAAAGAAACAATTTCTTAATATGCTTCCCTTTTTTAGATATGAGTCGCGGGAATATTCGAGACGCACCCCTCGATTGCAAGGTATATGTAGGAGATTTGCCGAAGGACGCGACAGAAAGAGAATTAGAAGAAGCCTTCTCCTATTATGGAAAATTACGTAATGTATGGGTAGCAAGGAATCCGCCAGGTTTTGCCTTCGTCGAATTTGAAGATGCGCGAGACGCTGAGGATGCTGTTCGAGAGCTGGACGGATCGTAAGTAGACAAGTATTGAGAAGAAGTTAATTAATCAACTTGACATTTATTTGTTTCTTTAGGAGAATATGCGGGGTAAGAGCAAGGGTAGAACACTCTAATGGTAAAATTAGGCCAAAACCTTGGCTTAGGGATGGGAGAGGACCTCCTAGAAGAAGATATGATCCTTATTATGACAGAAGAGAATCAAGAAGAAATGATAGGCGGTTAGTACGATACTTTTTGATCGATAGGGAAAAAATTTTACACTTATCGTTAAAAGCAAAATTACTTTTAAAACTGTCATTAAAAAAATCGTTAAGAATTAAAAACAAATAAACACTGCTATGAATGGCAGAATACTGCAACATCTTCATCCGCCAACTACTTCGTCTGTCCTACACATCTGTGCATAAATTGATTAATCCTACACATGTAAATTCTACCCAAAAAGCAGCTTCGCAACCCCTTTCGTACACATTTCGTATACTTACTGTGGTACGTAAGTTTTTTAGATGCCACGTGTTTTTGTCATATATTTTATACTGTGTATTTGTGATTCTAAAAGGAGCTAACTAAAAGCACAGATGTTCTTAGATACTTCGTCATCTACTATTTCTAATGACGAAAACAATGGTCTGGTACAACTGGTAGACGGCATAAGCTATATTTGTGACGTTCGACTAGTCCTATAACCTTACAGCGCCGTTCACCTTTAAATTTGTTTGTTAAAGTCACTTTTAATCACAGTAGATCGCGGTCGTATGAAAGAAGAAGAAGCTATTCGAGGAGCAGAAGTCGTTCCCGTGGTAGAAAAGAAAGGTATTAATCATATAAATGATAAATACAGTTTTAGAACTTAATCCATTAAAAGCAGATCAAGATCCGGCTCAAGAAGACGATCATACAGCCGATCTCACTCCCGTGAACGCACCCGAAGCCCAGAAAGAAGGGAACTTAGACGTAGCCGCTCTCCTAATTATGAAAGAAGTAGATCTCGCTCTCCCGGAGCAGATTATGTTAGGGAGGGGTCTGAACATAGTGACCAACATTGAGGATCTTTTTTATTTTGTGTTGTATAGATGTTATAAAGGAGTGCGAAAGGCTCAACTTGAACTTTATTTTCCCTTTTCATACTATTCTTTTTGTTTGTGTGATTGAGATACAAAGCATTGCTTAGATTTACCGTATTTGTGAAATAAAATACTTAGCTAGTAATTTTTTTTTGGTAATGTATATGTGTAAAGTAGATGGCGTGATTAATCGCAATCTGAATTTTGCCGGTTTTTACATTTTCAAATATAATATCGAAAAGTTTCTGTTTCCATTAACAAAATAAATTTTATAAAAATATAAAGTTAATTTATTTAGACATTTTTTTTGAAGTATTGTTAACAAGACAGTGATTGGATTAAGCGGTAATATCAATAGGAAGACCTAAATTTCGAGCGATCCTTTAAATTCGTTACTTGAGGGAACATGTCTCAAAGTGATAAAGAGCTAATTTCTGATGCATTATATGTATGGAACGAAGAGAAAAGAAAAGTAAATTATGCATCAGTTTTACCAGAACTGATTAATTTAGTTCAAAGCACCGAAGACATTGATTCTTCAGTAGGTTAGAATGTGTTGCCAAATTTTTTTACTCTTAAGGTTCATAGTTAAACCATTTTCAGAGATTTGCAGCTTGATCATGGACCGATTTTTGGTTTACGTTCCCATAAAAGACTACGAAACATACTATAAAAAAATTGGAGAACAGATTCTTAAACTTGTATCCCGTCTGCTGAAGTCATCAGTTTCAAGTGCTAAAGAAGAATTTTCTCAAAGTAATGGAAAAGTAGAAGAAACTTTACAAAAATTAACGGTATATAGTAATGCCTTTATAAGAATAGTTATTAATATTAATCTATATGCAATCAGTTTTGCTCAGACTTGGTTTCCAATCAAATAAGATCAGCGGATGGATTATCTAAAGCCAACGAAAAATGCGAATTTAGTTGTATTCATACGTGTTTGCGAGTAAATCTCGACATAATTTTTCAAATTTTTTCCCATTGTAAAGTAAGTTTTCCAATTCGAATAAAAAAATACATATAACCATACTAACGTTCTAAAATAGAACATGAACGACATATATGGAACACGAATAAAATATGTCAAAGAAACTTTACAGAAACTGTTTAAAAAGTGCTTTACACTCCTCAATGTTCGTGCCTTATATATATTTTTATTTACCGATTGATCTTACTATAATTTTTTCTTTTTTCCTCTTAAATAGTTAATTGTGAGTTTAATGGAAAAAATCAGTTTAAATCCATCAACGGAAGGAAAGTTAATAAACGAGTTGGAGGAAGGTAATTTTAGCTATTTCTTATTCTTCACCTTTAAATTTTTTCAATTAGCACTAAATATATCTTAAAAAACGGTTCAAAAATATAGATTTACAAGTCTTGTATAAAATCTCTAATACGGGATTAACTATAGATGTCAAAATTTCAATAATTTCCATAAAGCATATATTAAAGTAAGACTTTCTTTTTATTATTTCTTTTTACTTTTTTAAATTTGATTAATCTTACTTTCAGACTTTCTCAGAATTTAAAATGGCATCTTGGCAATTTCAATGTTGGAAATCTATTGAAAGGCATTAGTAATGATTTCTCTTTCCTATTAGGCACGGCAATTTCTGCACAAAATGTAATTATTTTGTTATAACTTAATTTATACTATATATTTTAGATTTTTAAAATGGCTTTCATTTCTATCTAATGTAATTTTAGTTTGCTACTGAAAGTGATGCTGAAAAAATGAAAATGAAGAAAAAAAACTTTGTTGTGGTCTCATTTTATTCGCAAGTTATTCATAAATTATCAGCCTTATATAATAATCGATTAGTTGATTGCGGAACAAACATTGCTAAATTGATTATCAATTACTACAGGTAGGTCTGTTAAACTTGAAAGATATTTCTTGTGGTGATTGTTTACTTTCTTAGCCAAAAGAAGAAAATTGATGAAGATTATGGAGAGTCCTTTACGAAAGAATTAAAAGATCTTAATGATAATTTTGAGAATTTAATTCAAGTTTTTTTCCCAGTTCAAACGTTTACAGACGAGCTTTGCCTCACTTCAAACTTTGATGGTATAAAATATTAAATAGTATATTTATAGCCTTTGCCTTTAATATTTTGTAGCAAAAGAAAGTATTTCGAGATTAAAGGTTTTACTGATCATTTCAAAGCATCTTCAGACAACCTCTGGTACTTAATCTAATCGTAAATATTTCAAAAAATTTCAAAACACGCTTTTTATTTTTAGATCAAACGTTGAAGATTTGGTTTGATCGTGATAAGAACTCAAGAGGAATTATAGAAACAATATTTTTTCTTTATGCAAATGGCAAGTATTTATTGTATTATTGCATAAAGTGCTTTATTGAATATTTATCCAAATTGCATTAGATCTGTCCATTGGTTTATTATCAAACCAAATAGATTTTACAGTTGAGATAACCGCTAATCTGCAAGCATTTGTTGTTTCTTTGAACGAAGAGCATTTTCCATCAGTTGTTAGTACTTGATATTTTACTGTGAAAATAAATTACGGACGAACTAACCTTTATCTATATTTATGTATATATTTTAGGAACGTGCTCTTCTAAAGGGGTTACTAAACAAGAATATACAGGTTTCTCTCTTATCTTCTAACATTTGGGCGTGTCTTTTTCGGTAAGTTTTGCTTACTAAGGACAATCAGATGATAATAATTTTTTTACCCCTTTTAGCATAGTCTCCAGCAAAATTCAAAGTGATCATTTGCAACTATGTATAGATCTCCTTTCTCATGCACCTATTAATTGTCATTGCCCAAGATTTGTCATTCTTGGTTGTCATTTTACTCGGCTGTTTTCAATTTTATCAAACGATGAACAGGTTTTAAGAGGATATGCATCAAGCGACATAATTTATTTAAGCGTTTCTTTTAATTCATCTTTTGTCAGGCTGCTTTCATACAAAATCATTCCATTGATAAGTTTCCGAATCTATGGATATTTTTACCTTTACACCATCTTTCTGAAAATACTTTTATGAAACATTTACAAGATATTTTAGAACGATGCCTGAAATTTTTTGAGAAGCTAAACGGGAATAATCAATGCAAAATTGATGATATAAAGCAACTTGTACGTCAAGTCCTTCACTTTTTTTACTTTACATAGCCTATCATAGACTTTAAAGAACTCAGTTAAGCATTTTTTTTTTCAGTTTTGTACAATTAATATCACTGTAAACATACTACAAGAGTGGATGAATACTGAGTATAAGTGTTCTGGGAATGTTGGAGAAAAATTATCTAAGCTCTGCGAACAAATCGATTTGTTCTGTGGTAAAAATTCTCTCGAATCGTCTTATATCTTAGAGTTATGCTATATCAATGCCATACTTCTTTCGGCTCATATACCACATATCTATTGGAAAAATAGATCAATGTTTAACGTAAGTACTACAAATAATTAATTTATTAATTAAAAATGAAAGAAAGTGAATTCTTCTTGTCATCTCTTTAGCTGTTATCGAAAACTTTGAAGTCTTGCTCATCGTCATCTTGCCGTGAACCCTCTAAATTAAAGAATGTCTTATTAATTCTCTTGATATCGTTACGATACGCTAGCTTTGAAAGTGATTCTCACGTAAGCTTATTTTCTTTTTTGACAGAGATTTAAAAATATGTAGTGAGATGCCACGAAATAAATTGCAATTATTCTTTTTCAGAAAGAAAAATTAAAAGAAATAATATCAGATTGTTTTTATTTCTTATTTAAGGATTCAGATCCTCTTGTAAGCACACCTAGTTTGCTTGATTTTTTCAGATTCTCAAGGGTTTTTAAATATGATGATGTCCTTAAAAACTCAGTTCGAAAAGATACTCGAGTTCAAAGAGAACTCTGCGATAGCTTTAAGAGCGTCAGTATTTTACTGTGCCATAATAATAATAATAAATTTAATCAGCTACATAGGTAATTGAATTGGTTTATTCACAGCACGACAATATGAAGAAAGAATTGTCTCCAAAGGCGTTCCAATCTGCCAAAGATGTTCTTGATAACTGTTGTCCAGATAAAACCTATAATCTACCGGAATTGAATGATAAGGTATCGTACTAAACTGACATTGGCTAAATTAAAAAATGCCTTCTAAAAAAAGTAATGGCCAAACGATTACTTTGAAAAAGTCAGGGATGATAGAGAATCACTGTAGGGCAAGAGTAAAGTTTAATTTTTCATTGATTGGTTCCTTGGCAGTTTTAAGCTTAAGGGTTGAAAGTAGCAATTTGTATGGCTTACTATAGCCTTTAATTGCCTTAAAGTAGACTGAATTTGACTAAAAAAGTCATTATTTTATTATAATTTTATCATTAACACTTTATCCTGACTGAGAATTATTCACCGGACGTGATTCTATTATCAGAAACAAGTTAAGGTCAAAAGCCATTGTAATTGAAGTTAGAAAAGTCATTCCTGTTTCTTATCTATGGAATTTTTAATAATATTTCAAGGACGTTATAAGTTATTAAATCTTTTGGTAAAAAGACCTAATCTAAAAAAAAATTTGCGAAAAAAAATGCACAAGGGCTAAAATAGTACATGATTGATAGTATATCTATCCTTCTTTCGAGCACGCACGTCACGATTAAGAACAATCATGCAATCAATCACCCTCAATCCATTCCAGATACTCGATCATTATTGGAATAACACTTTGTCATTTCTAGCAAAAAAATACAAAAAAGCATTTATATTCACGAATAGGCAAAGAAAATGAGATTCAATATTTATGATTCAATCGTGGAAAAATTGGAATTATGTCTTTCTGAACTGCAACGGGCTTCTCTACATTCTCGGGCTGACGATCGAAATTTGAGGAAACTTCGTAATTTACATGCTCAACTTGGACAATTTTGTAAGACTTAGAACTATTGATTTTCAGAGTCTTGTACCATATGTTCTAAGACAATTTTACTCCATTTATTTTACATTAAACAAAAATTATCATCAAGCATTTGAACAGAAAAAAAACTTTGAATTTATTTTTACTTATAATTTTCTAATATCAAATCTGTAGTTTTATATTAACGGTGGTACATCAGGATCGTCAACAAAAGTTTCGCTATTTTCCCTTTCTATTATTTCTACTTGTTTTGCAGCTTTCGGTATGTCTTTGGCAGAGTTCACAATATTCTTATAATCCAAAAGTTTCTTCTCTTCGAACTCTAGAAATTGAGAAGTTTTCGGTTTTTCCTCTTTCTTATTATTTCTTGTATTCTTGTCTTTCTTTACTTTCGGTTTGACAATTCCATTAACTTTAGGCATAGTTATAAGCAGATGGCCGGTTGTTTGGGACCTCTTGGCAGACGATGAATCAGGCTTGACTTCTTCGGTTAAAACGAGTTGTAGAACTCGACCTTTCAAAGTAACTTTGACGTAGTTTGGTTGAACATCTACATCACAAAGCGATGTATCCATGTACCTGTAAAGAATTTGTAATGAATAATTCAATATATAAAAAAGTTTCTCTTTATTGATGTACAAACTTGAAAACGGCTACATCTAATAAAAATTGATTGTTTTCTTCATCATCGATTAGTGAAAATTCCACTCTGTGTTGAATATTTAAATGAAATATTTTGTAAGACTATAAATTTATCAGTAACATACTTAGCATCATTAACATTTAAAATACGTCCATCTTCAGCTGTTAATCTTTTTTCTCGCTTTTCTTCCTGATCATTTTGACTGAATATGTCGATAGAAAAAAATTAAATCATGCTAAAATTGAAATTTTAACAATTTACCTTCTCTTTTCATCTCTCTTCTTAACACTTTTCATATGTTCGTGAACTCGAACTCTTGACTCTGGAGTAAAGGGTACTTTTTCATTCCAAAACTCTTCTTCCTTCTTATGAAATTCCTCGTCGTCTAATTCCTCAATTTGCACTCCTTCATCCTCCTCCTCGTCTTGTCTTGAAAGATGAGCATTATCAATATCTGTATACCAATCTGTATTAGGCTTCTTCTTCTTATTTTTTTCTTTTTCCTAAAAAAAAAGTAATTAGGTAAAAAAAAACCCTTTTAATCAATAGAGCATAATACAAACTCTCTTCTTTTGATAAATTCTTTGTTGCTCTATTATACCACTTTTCGTTTGCTGTAGATTTTGTAAGGCCAAAATTCTTTCAGATTTTTCGATTGCAATTCCATCTAAGGTCTATAATTATTTGAAAATTTAATATTCTTTGAAATATTTTGCAAAAATATAGGAAAAATTATCTATTATACTTTCAATTGTGTTAGTGTTCCAACAACATATTCTCTATATCCGTGATATTCTGTACATGGATTACCGGTTAAGTACCTGAAAATAAGTTAAAGACAACTTTTTTTATATGTTTAATTGAATAAATAGTTCTAGTAAGAAATTTACATTTCTTTTAAGTGAATATTTTTCTTTAAACCTTCTATGCTTGTAAGTTCTCCAATAAAATTCACAGTTAAATCTAATTTTTGTAAATCTTCACAACCTAAATATAAAAATAAAACGAGTAAACCTTAGCTGGATAGAGTTATTAAGATATTAATAAATTTGTATTTTAACCTTCTAAATTCTCAATTCTTTCAACGTTATTTAAAGCTAAATTTAAATATTGTAATTTCTTTAATCTTCCAACATTTTCTAAAAAAGAATAGAATATCCTTTTAGAACAATTTCTTAGACACATTCTTTTTTTCTTTTTATTTCGTACTTACCAATTTTTGGAATAAGATTACTTTGAAGATACAAAATTTTTAATTCTCTACACCATTTGTCTATATGTTCTATCCTATTTTTTAAAAGTTGATTATTTAAAAATAGAATATTTTATAATCCTTTCAGCTTACTTTTCTATATCTTGTTGATGTAAAGAGACTTCTTCTAAATTTGACAGGCAACATTCATTATGTTCCGCCCTTTTTCTTATTAAATCTTCCGTAACTGTAAATTTTATAATTTTGTTTAAAAAACTTGGATTAATCAAGTGTTTTTAATACGATAAATCAGATTTATTCTTACTTTGAACCATGTTAGATACCGCAGTTAGGCATTTGTTTGGAAAAATTGTTTATCGATCTACCAGTTTACTGTGGGGAACACCTAGGAATTCCGACTTTGAGAAGGTCCCCCTAATATTTTTAATAACTGACTGTTCTAATGGCGTTATGTATGCAATTTGTTATAACCTACATAAATTGGGAAGAAAAAAAAGCTGAATCTGAGAAAACTACAGAAGCGCCTGATCCTGTTACGCCCGATATTCTAGAGGCAGACGACACAATTCTTGATACTCCAACACAGAATCCTCCAGTTGAGGACTGGATAAATTCATCAGATCCCTCATGTCCAGCTACGATCTCAGCCACCCAGTCCATATCGTCATTTAATGGTTCCAGGTGTGCTAGCCATACAAGTTTAGATTGTTCAGAAAAATTATTAGAGCCTGTTTTAAAGACATCAGTTTCGAAATTGAAATTAGAAGAGGCAATTATTAAAGAAGTGAGCAAGTTAAAGGAAAAAGAAAATGGAGAAATATCTCCAGACGATAAATTAAAAACTGTTAAATTTTTTTCATTTCAAGAGAGACTAAGGTATTTATCCTTATCTATTCATGAAATTAAAAATGTGTTTACAATAATAGCTGAATTTTCAATAAAACAATCGTTTGTACAGAATTATACTTAAAGAAAATGGAATTACTTCCTCCTTCAGAGTAACATCGCATTTGGATCAAGTGCCCTACATTCAAGAATCATTTCTAGTACCTGTAATAGGAACTAAAGTAGATGACGTATATTACGAGTTGCAAAATATAGGCTTTGGAAAATTAAGTGGAACAAGTATAAGGTTGATAAAATTTCTTTCATTATTCTAATAGCTTTATCGATAACGTCGATTATATTAGTATATTAGATTATAAATAAGAGAGAACAATGAAAGAGATTAACATAGGTATTTTTCAGTGTATTTTCCCCCTTTCTGCACGAAAGTTGTTTAAATGATGGAAAAGTTGAAGATAATAATGAAGAAACTGAAAATACTATTAATTCAGAAGAATGCGCTCCAACATTTACTGCAGGAGAGCCGGTTGCACCTCTTCAGTAAGTAGGGAAAGGAGGGAAAACTAAGAAAAGAGAATATTATATATACACTGTATATTGTTTTTTTTTCTGTTGAATTAATTAGGTTGGATGAAAAGACAAATGACGAAGAGGGAATACTTTTAAAAGATATGTCTGCTATATCACAAAAAGAAACACCTACAGAGCAAAATGAAATTTTAAAAACATCTTCCAATTGTATAATATTCGCCCAAGTAGTTAATGATATGGCCTCCAAAGTCGCTCTTACTTCAGATTGTATTTGTTTGATTGTTTTAGCAAGGTAATGACCTTTTTTTCTTCAAACCCTTACAATTACTTCTAACGCACTTTTCTTGCAGTATAATAGCTGCTATAGGCCTGATAGAGAATAGTAGTGTTGTTCTGGTAGCTAGTATGCTAGTGTCACCTCTTATGGTACTTGAAAATAACATAAATAAACTTAACTCAAATTGATATATATATATATATATATATATTGTCTTTTTAAGAGTCCAATCCTTGGTGGGACGTTTTGTACTGTAATAGGAAAATGGGATCTCGTAAAAGAAGCTATATTTAATGCCATACTGCTTTTACTCATTTGTATTTTAACCGGATTTATTTGTGGAGTTCCCACGGCCTTCATTAATCAGAACGGAGTGAATACAGGTACTGATTCATGGCCATCAGCAGAAATGACTAATAGGGGATTATTACGAGGATTATGGATTGGAGCGTTCATTGCCATACCATCAGGCGTGGGGGTTGCCGTTTCCAGTCTTAGTGCTAATATAAGCAGCCTGGTTGGAGTTGCTATATCGGCATCATTACTTCCTCCAGCAGTCAATTGTGTTCGTAATGTTTTACTTAAGAATTTGTTAGCAATTATTCATAAAAAGGATAATTAACTCTTAAAAGAAAAGTTATTTTATTTAAGAGCCTAAATATAATAACAATAAGTAATTCTAATTTATCTTATTAATAATATAATTCCAATAGGGTATGCTTTGGGCAAGTACCATCGTCTATAATTTTAAGTCTCCGCTTGTGAATGAAACAGGTAGGGGTAATTAATTTCGATTTAAAAATAATTAACTTTAATTGTTAAAATCTTTTCTAAACTAGATTTGAGATTAACTAATTCCACAGAAATGCTAAATTCATCAATTTCAAGTCCAACTAATTTGGAATGCAGTTCCTTAATCAATAATAATTATAAAACAACTTACACCTGTAACCTCACGAATGATCTAGCAATATTGGGAACAATAAGTCTACTTTTGACATTTGTTAACATTATCTGCATCTGTTTATCGGCTGTATTCGTCTTTTTCGTTAGTTTTAATTAGTTCAAAATTTCTCCCTTATTTATCTATTTCCTATTTTTCAGTTGAAAGGCGTTACCATCTGTAATAGAGATCATCATGTAGCAAAGGAGACTATTTTCAATAAACCAACTATAGCAGTAAGTAATTATTAATTGGGATAAGGAGAATTTAATCGCATTTCCCCTTTTTCACAGTTTGCTAGAGAATATAATAAAACAATTAAGAAAGGTAGAAATTGGGAATTAGAACTTGTTGCAAAGAGTTTAACAGAGAAGAATAAAGTTGCCACATTCGATATTTACGAGGTTATATTTCTTTCATGCGTCTTGAAGATTATAACTAATAAGTTAATTTATTTAATATTCTCAAACTGTAGAACTTGCTAAAAAGTGGACACCCAGTGGTAAGTTAATATATAATTTTGACAAGAGGCACTTTTTATCTTTCTCCTGTTTAAACAGGCGGCCAACGTTGTAGCATCAAATATTGAATCTGCAGTCCCAACGGATGATATACTTCATCCACAATATTATGAAACTCTTGGTTTACACAGCCTATTTGAAGGGCGGCAGCTCCGTCGAATAGTATCTGTTGAACAAAGTGAACACCTTCCAAAAATATCATCGGCAGGTCGTTTTGTGGTTTTACGACAAGATTCAAAAAATATATCGGACAGTTTAAAATCACAGCCGAAAATTAGTAAAGTTGAGGCAAAAATATTGAATAACTTTTTACCCTCTAAGCAAACAGTAAGTTCATATACAGACAAAGAAACTAGCGAAAGTATTGTATAAATATAAGAAATTAAAAGAAAAATAATTAAGTTAAAGCATATTTCTATCCTAAAGAATAAGGAACCCTTCTTTCTAACGTCTCATCAAAATAATTCTATGGCGTAAGTATGGCTTACCTACTGAATGATGTATGAAAGAAAGAATTATGATTATTACGGCTTTAGATGTAGTATAAATATCTCTCTTTTTCTATAAAAAAAAAAAAAGCAGAGAAAAAGCATGGGGAAAAGGGAAAAGGGGTGAAAGGGATATAGGTAAGGGTCGGGAGGTAAGGCAAATAGTTATAAACATAGCATAAAGTGCAAATGATCTAAATGCCTTAGATACGTTAATTTTGCTTATTGGCTGAACTTCAATACTTGTTGGCTTTGTTTAAAAAAAACAAAAAGAATATTAAGCTAATGTACAATGTACATAATGTAGTATTATCTAATAAATATAATTGACAATATGAAATGCAGTGTTTATTATTTCGGTGAAATAAAAACGAAAATATAATAAAATAATAAACTACAAAGAAAATTATTGTATTGTTTATTCAATTGTTATTATTCGGTTTTTGCACATAATTTATATTTCTCATTATACTATTATATAATTAGAAAGAAATACTTAATATATGTATATATATACATAAGAAATTAATAGATATAGACTCTATATCTCATATACAGTATTTGAGTATACAATCCAATTATTAAAATTTATTATACATTAATCTGCAAAAACGTCAATTTTATTTGACGTTTAGTACTTGGAAATAAATTACTAACGATGATATGAGTAAGAAATGCTAGTTATTCTCCCCGATTTAAGAAGATAAAGGGAAGCATGAGAGGAAGTAATAGGAAAAATAAAGGAAAAACTTTAACCCATTCATACAATTGCATTGGGGCATAATTTGATTAAAAGTTCAGATAATTTAATCTCTATAACACTTAATACGATAAATCTTGTCGAAAGATAATTATAAACCCTTAAAATAACATTAATAATAGTAAATATCGCTAATATCCAAATAATAAAAGCATAAATATACTATGCTCTGACATTATCTATGCTCTGAATTTTATACAGACATATTAGCTTTCTGATCAGATACTGCAGATAAGATATCTCATTGGATAAGGAAACCTTCTATCAACTAAAATGACAGTTGCGAAGCAATGCACCAAAGTCTTAAAAATGAAAGAGGGAGAGAAAGAGAGCATGAAAGAGAGAGAGAGAATCTAAATGAGAAAGAAAAAAAATCTGCCAGAGAAAAGACATAATACAAATAATAATAAGTCATATATTAAGTATTTGAAATTGTCTTACATTGATAAACGTAAGTTTTATTATTTATTTCATTATTTAAATTTATTTAAGGATTTCCGTAATTATAATTGGTTTTCTTCCCTTAAAAAGAAGCGTTAAATTTTATTGATTCTTTCCTCCTATTTATTAACCTTTTGGTAAAGAATTTATGTTCTTTTTACCAAAGTTAATAATTTTTTCGTTCTTTTGTTATCTAAGAGAAGAAATACTTAGATTTCTTCTTCTTCTTTTCTTTTCTTTTTTTTTTCGCATAAATATCTCTTTATCTTATACTTTTTGCGTGTTATTCTTACTAAGAAGGAGCTATATCGTTTGTTTTCTTTATATTTCGTTCTCTTTCTTTATATAAGAGTTTTATCTATAAGAGATGAAACTGCTAAGGGAATACTTTTCGTCGCAATTTAGGAATAAGAACCATCGATTTTATAATTCTTCTTTTAAGAGTATTTAAGAGTTGTTTCAATCTTACATTGATATTTTGTGCATTGTTAATGATATTCTGTATATACTTTCGTTAAGTTTTCTCAATCGGTTATTTAATTTAAAGTAATTTAAAAATTTAAGCCGTGTTCCCTTTTGTATTTGGCGCTCCTAACGTCTAACGTGTAATTGCTGCCGCGTTATATTCCGGTTTTTTTTTTTACATTTCTCGCGCATGCGCATGAATAAAATTTTCTGAGGGGCCTCTTCCTTTTCCGGTTTGATCAATCAGCCAACATGAGGTACGTGAAGAAATCTTTTAAAATCTTCGTTTATCTGTGCAATAATTTGTTGAGAGTTGTTCTAAATTGAAGAACAAGTTCTTAAATAACATTCTGCCAGAAATAATCCAAAAAATCCACATGATTTTCAATTTTTAATGATATATTTTTTGATGACAGCAAGATTAGCAAAGACTCGCTTCTCGAAAGTCTCAACACTGTATTGAAGAGGTCCCAGGAGAAACCTCGTAAATTCACCGAGACAATTGAACTCCAAATTTCTTTGAAGAACTATGATCCCCAAAAGGATAAGCGTTTTTCGGGAACCGTCAAGTAATGGAATTTACATTTGTCTTTTACCTCTGAAAGTCAGAGGAAGCTGAAATGTCAGCGGACCTGTACCCAGGGTCTTAAAATAATTGGGGAGGTCGCAAAACGATTTATCGTTTTGTCACCAAACATTGTAGGCGAAAAATTTGCGTTAATAATTGCGTTAAACTTGTGTAATACGACATTCTTATTACTGTTTAAGTAGTATATAGTGAATAACGATTCACAACTAATACATATTTATCGTTTTTAGGCTAAAGCACGTTCCTCGTCCCAAGCTCAACATCTGTGTATTGGGAGATGCCCAGCATATTGATGAAGCTACTGCTAACAACATCCCAGCCATGGATGTTGACTCATTGAAAAAATTGAATAAAAACAAAAAGTTGGTTAAGAAGTTGGCCAAGAAATACGATGGTTTCTTAGCATCTGATTCTTTGATCAAGCAGATTCCAAGAATCTTGGGACCCGGATTAAACAAAGCCGGTAAATTCCCTACTATGTTGTCCCATAGTGAATCTATGGCTAACAAAGTTGCTGAACAAAAAGCCACTATTCGTTTCCAAATGAAAAAGGTAAGCAACACTAGTTCTTTAAGAGATAAACAGTTGATGCCATTTTTCTTTCCAGGTTCTTTGCTTGGCAGTCGCTGTCGGCAATGTTTCCATGGCACCAGAAGATTTGTTGTCTAATACCAATATGGCCATCAACTTTTTGGTATCTTTGTTGAAGAAAAACTGGCAAAACGTTAGAGCTTTGTACATCAAGTCTACAATGGGTCCCTCTTTACGTATCTATTAAAGTCTTGCTGTAATAGTTTGGCCGTATGACTTGGTTCAAATAAAAAGTTATGAGAATTGAATTATTTGAAAAATCTTTTAATTTAGATACAATTAGTAATCACAAGTAGAGAGCCTACAGTCCCACATTTACTCATTTACATTGCCTTTTTACTTAAGCATGGAAATATTTTAAAAGTCAGGGCAGCAGGAAACACTAGGCCGATTACAAATAGTAATGAAAAGCCTCAGAATTACTTTGCAAACTCGTGTAATATCTAAATAGAATCAGCCAATACTATTATAAATTTTTTAAAAATCGATGTAAAAGAGCAAATGACTAATTTGCACTTTGTGAGAATGCATGCATCTGTCAGAGACTAATTTATTGTACTTATTTTTTTCGTCTTATAGAAAATTTAATTATTTATACACGTAGTTTGCTTAAAAACTAGTCTTTTTCTTCAAACTTAGATTTAATAATAGAAGAGGAATGCAAATCTTTATACAAAAAACTAGCGTATACGTCACAAGCTAGGCCTATTACTAGCCTATTTTCCATTATTAATGTAAATAGAAGATTGTTTATTAAAAATATGAATTGCTTCATGTAGAAAAAGATAATTTTCAATGTAATTATAACAATTCGAATGTAATTAATATTAGAAATTAACAAAAAATAGAATGATATAAATACTATATTCAGTTTATAATAAATAAAAAAAGTAGCAGGCTCAATTAAAGATCATCGCTTTGAAAGCTTTTCTTGATATTAACGTGAGGGTATTGTTTTACCAAGTCCAAATAGATTTTCCCATTTATCTCTTCGCAAAACGATATATCTAATAACTGCAGATTTTCGCATTTATCTAAAATTCTATAAGAGAAATAAATCGTTTAAGTATATGCAGAATAATTGTTGAATAAATAACTAACAGTTTTATTCCTCCTAGTGTAACCTCTGTTGTTCCTAGAATATCAAACTGCTCCAATTGAGGGCAATATTTGGCGATAGTTTGTAAATCCAGATCGCTAACAGTTCTATTTGAAATAAAACTCAGATAGAAGATGGGAAAGATTTTTAACTCGATTTCAATAGGATTATTTACCTTGTTGCCGTTAAAAAGAGCTTTTTCATTTTACGACAATTTTCGGCTAGTTTCCTTAGACATCCACAATTAGATTCTACTTTACTATTGGTATAAGAGGGAAAAAAACAAAATCCTCTTATAAGCAAACAGATATGAAATTGAAGATTTGCTGGATAAGATAAAAAAAACTAACCACCATCCAATATCTAATTCTTCCAATTGCTTACATTCCGCCAAAGAGTTAATACTAAGACTTGTTATATCTTTCGCTCTCCATATATCAAGACCCTTTAAGTTTCTAATTATTACAAAAATTCAAAACATCTTTTAATTAATTGATGTCGTTTAATAAATAAAAGAAACTTACCGACAGTTATTACTTAACTTGACAACAATATCACCACAATTTCTCAGCGTTGAGCAGGAACCGATATTTAAATGTTCTAAACTTGAACATTTCCTTTAATTAAAAGTAAAACAAATCAGCAAATTAATTAATTTTGAATAATAAAAAAATAGAGAGAGAGAGAGAGAGAGGGAAATAGAATACACCTACATTATAAATTGGTATAAAGAGAAATAATCAATATTAGTTCTGTACAAATTCAATTTTTTTAACTTGTTTAAACGAACCAATGGAGAGAATTCATTTGTATTTATACAACTTGCAATATTTAATTCCTCTAATTTAGGACAGTTGCTACATATAGCATCGAAGCAATTATCATTTAAAAATTCACAACCACTTAATCTCAAGACTATTAAGTTCTTTTCCAAATTGAGAAGAAATCTGTTTTTAAAAAGAAAAAAATATCGTAATTTGGGTATTTGTACATTTTAAATCAACAAGAAAAAAACAGGCCATTATAATAAAATATTGATAATTAAAAATAGATTTCTGTATAAAAAATGATAAATTGAATAAAGAGTGTATAGATATTCTTTTTACTTATTGAAAGCGTTGAAGCTAATAAAATTATGGCCGCCACACCAAGACAAATTTATTCGTTCTAATTTCCGACACCTGCTTGTTAGGGATTCAAGTGAAGAATCTTTAATCTTTAATAAGCATAATAATTGTGAAATATAAGATGGAATGATAAAAATTATAATTAATACA
The DNA here is from genome assembly GCA_904063045.1 of Dimorphilus gyrociliatus. Taxonomy (NCBI): domain Eukaryota; kingdom Metazoa; phylum Annelida; class Polychaeta; family Dinophilidae; genus Dimorphilus; species Dimorphilus gyrociliatus. Next base: position 1,216,169 of record CAJFCJ010000019.1, read on the forward strand.
TTAGGCCAATAGGGTTGTAAATCCAGTTCTTTATATAATAAACGGTCATAGCAGTGCTGGTGTAGAAGTCTGTAATTTTCCACTTAGTATCTCATAATAAGAGGGAAAAAAATTGAAATACCGGCATGTAGATGCTAAATTACAAAGTGATGCAGTATCTAAGTAGAGAAGAATAAGTTGTATTACTTCTTCCTGTTGACATTTCAAATAGTAATGATTGTTTCTTAAAGTATTTAGACATACCGGTAATGATTCGAAAAAATTTTCTTTTTGCGTCTCCGAGTTACCAAACAAATTGATGTTCTCATATTTTTTTGACAACGCAGAAACGTCATCATCCTCTCTATCAACAGAGGATCCTTCATCTTCTTCAAAAGATAAGGGAATACCAAGCATTTGCACGCAATCAATTTCATTGTAATAATGAAGCTCTGAATGGTTCATTTCGATTCGAATTAAGCTTTAAAATATTCGTAAATATCAGTAAATAAAATCTACTCAATAAATTAATTCTAATACAAACTCAGTATAGAATTGAACTTGTTTGCAGTTTGCTTTCAGAATATGACATTTGTTATCATTGTATGACCTTATCGGACCCGACCACAATAGTAACCAAGAGTGAACTTCATTAGATTTTAAATTCTTTAATTTTGCGCCCCATATTTTGATAACCGAGCCAGGGTGATAAGTTTCGAAAATTTTAATTTGTATAGGAATCACTATCCGTTCGAATTTCAATTCTGAGCAAATGTTAGTAGACGGTTTCATTTAATTTATGTAACATTTTAAGAGACATATAAGGATAACAGTATACTTTATATATACATATAAATTTATATAAATATATATATAGCTATATGTGTGTGTATGATATTAATATTTATCAATTTGACAAACCGATGAAATCTTCTCCGTAAAAATTATGGCCTTTATTAATAAACGGTTTTGATGCGGATGGACACTTATTCCACCATGGCCCATATGTTCGCTAATGAAAATACAATTTAAGTCATTAAAATATGACAGGGCTGTTTATATTTGTCTAAGAATAAACACTAAAATATCGCTCTATATTTCGAAACGTACCATAACACTTGTCTGGGTAAAATCCCCATATTTTGGATAAATACTAGTATCACCGCATATATTTGCTACTGTATATGATAAACTATCGTTCCTGCCATATTGAGATGTGAAATACGTCACTTTACTAGCATTTTGTTCGCAATAGCAGCTATTTTCCATGGCATCACGTGACTGTCACGTGATACGAAAATAATGAATATTTCGTTTACAAATTCTATACTTTGAATAAACTCAAAAGTCATTAACTATTATCTCTTCACAAATTGTAACTAAAGAGGTCTTCTGTGGGTAAACATTTTGGAGGTTCTATGTATCTTTGTCTCATAAAAAGAAAGCCCATAGATATCGAGCTTTGAAAAAGATACTATATCATTATGGGCGATAATATAAATGAGGATGAATGGGAGAAAAGCGAATGTATTGTATCCGAATTTTTCATAACAGATAGTCATGGTAGTCCTTTAATATTCAAGGTATCGAAGCCTATTAATAAATGTTATGCATTTATATATTGGAGATTTTCACGTGTAACAGAGATATCGTCCAGATATAGAAGAAGATTCCATTAGTATTTTTTCATCTGTTTTACAAGAAAAGAAATGGCAAGATCTATTTGCCCCCCAGCTTGCTAAATAATGTTTACAAAAAGTCTTATCCTGCTGGTAGATGTATAATATAGGGAATTTTAGTATTTTCAAATATGATATAGTTTTATAATAAGGAAAACATAGCATTTTATAAACTTAAGAAACTTTCGGTGAAAATCAAAGTAAATTAGTATGGTTAAACTCTCGTTTAAATGTTTTATTCGAAAAAGAAAACAAAAAAAAATCCTATTTTATTAATTGAAAGTTATTAGCTTTCCCAGAGAATCAATATTTTGAAAGTCAGGATTTGATATAACGTTTAAGCTTATGACATTGATTGGTTAATGTCAACATAATAAATTAGCCAATTGTTTAATCAACTGTGGGGTTAATAGTGAAGCAGAGAAGGAACTTCTAGGTTCGGATTGCATGGTAAACATTTTGTAAACCTTAATGAAATCCGTGTTATATAATACTACTTTATATCGATTAGGTAAAAAATGGTGTGCATTTGACAAGTTTGGAAAAGGAAGGAGTATTTTTCGTCTTGGTGTCCAAAAATAATGGCTACGCCTTTATATCTCATTTGCTTCTACAGTTCGTTATCCAATTGATTTTAACTCTTTGCATAAAAATTATTGAGAAAAATATTATTTATTCAAATAGTATAGCTCATCTGGTAAAAGAATTTTGTGGAAGTGTTTGTGAGGAAGCAGTCAAAGCCAATTGGATGTTAATATACGAAATACTAGAAGAAATCATAGTAAGCTCTAAATCGATATGTATATGGAAAAGTAATACTCTTATTTCATAATTCAGGATAGTGGCTACGTGCAAATAACGAGCGTTGCGAGGTTAAAACCTCTTATTCAAGCTCAACCCATTCTCATTCATCCAAAAACGACTCAGTACGGCTTCGTAAGTAAAGAAAATATTTACTCTCTATAAAGATAACCAAGCGATCGACCTAATTTTTAGTTCGGTTTGGAAAAAACTACCGATTATAATGCCGAATCAAAACCCGTGATACAACCAGCCTGGGAGCAGGTACCTAAAAATCCATCACATCAAACATATATCGGATTCAATATTAGATAAAGAGAAAATTAATTACAAAATACAATAGCTTCAGAGGAAGAATGACGTATACGTGGACGTAATAGAAAAAATGAATTTGGAGATGGAAAGAAATGGCACAGTAAAATCTTCTAACATCCGAGGGTTGATCAAAATGAAAGCGTTCATAGAAAAGCAAACAGATATTAAACTGACGTTTCAAACGCCCATAGACGTAGAACAGGAAGGCGATTTACGTCAACTATTTAGTAAGTTCATGTAATTAAATTGACCACGGACTAAATGCAATTTCTAACCTAGATACAAATCGAATAAGGCTGAGCGAAATTAAAATAAACGATTGTGTAAGGGAGAACGATTTAGAGAATAAGAGAACGTGTATAGTCAGACCTAAAGAGGGAGAAGTATATAATAAGAATCGCATATTATAAGCTTCGTAAGATTCAGAGCAAATTTTTCTTATTCCTAGTTTACAATATTGGAGTATAAGCAAGAACGCGAATTCGGGCACATCGTACCAATTCGAGCGTCTCTTACGTGTCGCGAAAACGATTCGTCGGCGTACGTTCTCGACGCGACCTTGAGCCTTCGTTTAATTGCCGTCATTAACACGGCACTCGAAGCTATTAACGTGACCGTACGAATAGCCGTTCCGGCTTTGGTCGAAAATGCTTCTATCTATTCGCCTAAAAATTTACCGAATGGATCTTTTGACTTTGACCGACGGACTAGCATCGTCAAGTGGAAGGTAAAGAGGATAAAGGCTGGCGAAGAATGTCTATTACCCTTCAAAGTAGGCTTACTTCTTCCCCTTATCGTTTAGTTTATTTTTTAAACGCTTCTTACCCTCATTGTTTATTTATTCAGCTGCACTATTCGGATGAGCGACCAATAAAAGAGGATATGGGACCCATTTACGTCAACTTTGAATTGTCGGGATTTACCTGCTCTGGAATTCGAGTAACGAGCATGCAACTTGGATCGGAATCGATTCGCTCTTGGATTCGGCACGTCACTCTCGCAGACGATTACCGAATAATTTAAACGAACTTTTATTCATGTACACTTTATAATTATAACGGACATATATGTATATTCATGTATGTATATAATTATATTTATACTTAAATATGTATACATATACCATATACATACACATATATATATATATATATATATATATATATATGTATATATATACTCATATATATATATATATATATCCATATATATACATATATACATATATACATATATACATATACACACACACATATATATATATATATATATATATATATATATATATATATATTCTGTATATATTTCATGTATATATGAGTAAAAGTTCAGCAGCAAACGCGGGTATCTGCATGTAATCAGCACGTGGTAGCGGCCATTTCGCGCAATTTTCTTACTTCACTAGCGAAACGGCGTTTTGCACTCTGTGAAGGAATTTTACAGAGTCAAGTTGAACCACCCATACTCAAACTCGGCAGTTTTGGTATGATAGATCGTACAGCGGGCTGCAAGCAAAAAGCACAAAACGGAAAAAAAAGTAGAAAAAAGAGTGTTGTGTGCATATAAATATAAAAAGTATAAATATACATTGAAGCTTCGTGCGCGTGCCGTAGATAAAAGTAAAAACGAGGGGATTATAGTAAAAAGCTCCGCTCTTTTACACAAGCGCGGATTTTTACCGCAATATAAAAATATTAAAAGTAAAATAAATGGAAAGATAAAATTATAAAATTTTTAAGGATAATCATATGAAATCGAAAAGGAAGAGAAAGAAATTTTGTAAATAAAAAGAGAGATGACAATTAGAATAAAAAAATTTTTTTTTAAAAGTCATTTACAGCAAATTTAGTAATATTTAGATATTTTGGTAAGAGTAGACCTTAATTATATAGTAATATTACACGATTATATGAGATGAAAACGATTCCTACCTTCTTTTTCGTTCCGCCTACGAATTCCTTATACATATCGGAACGTAAATATCGGCTATAACTGTCACTCTTCATTAGCTTAAATATGTGCTCCTGTCGAACAAAGATAATTAGGGATTGACCAGGTCAATACGGTTAGAAAGCGATAGGGGGAGAATGATAAAAGAGGATCAGCATACCTCCGCCTCTTCAAAGCAATAACGATCTTGGGGCGACTGCTGGAGACGTTTCTTCACACCCTCAGAAACGCGGCTGTCGACGTTAATCGGATCGTGGGCGCCTGGAGCTAGAAATTCCTGATAGATTTGGGCGACGCGAGATTCGACGTTCTTGAGCGCCACGTATTTAAGCTGCTGGCAGGCCTCCCAGAATCTCAGGTTTTCCGTGCTGAATTCGTTGGCTAGGAAGCGCGTAAAATGTTCCCGCCCTGCGGCGTCCTTGAGCAGTTCATGAATGGAGAAAGCCCACCTGCGTACACGTCGAGCAGATATGTTGGTTAAGGAAGATTCTTGTTCCCAGAACTCGCAGTTATCCGAAATCCAAGGATTAGAGCATTCCGGTGGGGTTATGAACGAATCGTATTCAACATATTGACCAAAATAAGAAATATATGATTCGGCAACCTTGGATATCTTAACTCGACGCCTTTCCAACATCATTCTTAGTCGGCTAACTTCGGCTTGCGCTTGTTCGACAGGATTTGTTAAATCCGATTCAGAAACAGTTGGACTTAAACGGCCTCCTGGTACATTGTAATTGACCTTCATAGGCGTACGACGCCTTGACCGGCAGGTCTTTTTAATATCAGCCTCGGTTGTATTTACACAACCTGGTGGCGGCCTATGGACGTCCCAAAAAGCCCGTTCCTGGCTATCGAGAACCTTCCTTTCCAACTTGTCTCGTTTCCTATCCACCTTTGCTTGAGCTTCGGCTTGCATAAAGATGAATTCCCATTTACGCGAGAACATCTTTTGTAATCTCGCCAGGTTTTCCGCCTCGTAGTCAGCCAGTTCGAGGCGTTGTTTATTCTGCATTGTTCTTTTGCATAAATAGACGGCATAGTCGGTATTTTCCGGCTCTCCGCTTTTAGACGGCCAAAAGCATGGCGTCTGGAATCTACCGGAAACGGAAAGCATTCGTATATATTTACAGAAGGAAAATATACATTAGACATATTTTTTTCAGTTAGTATAAAAATTACCTGTAATAAGCGTTATCGTTCTTCACCGTTAATATGTGATCGTCGATTGGGAAGAGATAACCGTGAGCGGCCATTAAGTGCGCAACGTGTAGAGCTTCGACTGTAATTAGGCGAGGGGTACGAAATCATACAAGTTTTACAGATTACGAAATTACTATTATTTTCTTACTCGTATCGTCCACTTTTAACTGCCTCGTCATCCAATTTATCAGATCACATCCAGTGAAGACGCTGGGAATTTTTGACATGAAACTTTTAACTGTCCTTACTGGAATGCCATTATTCTCGTCCTGCATCTTCTCAACGATCTCTTCGATCTGTTGATGATGAATAGATATTAGTTGATACAATGTTACAAACAAGCAAATCGAAAATGATTCTCTCTTTCTTTCCCTCTCTCTCTCCCTCTCTCTGTGATTGTATATATATATATATATATATATACAATCATCTCAAATGCCTTTCCACACATCTGCCAGCATAAACTCTACATTAAATATTTTACCTTAGCATGGAATATAGATGGAAATTTGTAATGTGTTTGGTACTATCTACTCTGAGACTGCACATATTATTTATATACAAGCAATATAGCGAATGCTATAAAGCATATATACAGTAGACATATAGGAATATAGGAGTGTGATGAAATCAACGGTAGCCGTCTTCCTATTGTTTTCTTAAACCGGAAACACACCCGCACACACCACGAATATATTCAGTATGTAAACAAGAGACTGTAAACTTAGAAGCGGAAAGGCTACTACGGAGCGTCTCCATTGCTGTCCGAAAGGGGGGATAAATGAAAAAAAAACGCTCGCCAAAGTAACGAAGCTAATTATTTAGGCCACGTCGAGTCGAATCAGGCGATTAGAATAAAATATGAAAGAGGCAAGTGTGAATAATAAACGAGTTTTATTGAACAGGCGCAGGCACGTGGATCAGTGAAAATTCTCGGAAGAACAAGCATGAATCGTACAGCCGCCCCAGTCAATGCGACCGTCTATCGATCAGTAATTTATAAGCAAGCCAATTTTTTTAATTATCTTTAAATCAAATTATATATTTCATACCTTATGATAAGCCTGACGGTTCGGGTTATCATCGTACTTTTGAGGCAGTTGATTAGTCGAGCATGTCGCCGTCTTCTTCTCGTTATCCTGTTTATTCGAGCCGTTCGCCGGCTTCGAACGGCTACACTGTTCATTTCGCTTACTGTAGCGGTGAGCCATTTAGCCTACACATTACGTCATTATCCTATTGTCGCGACGTCCAGCGTCGGCTACCAAGCAACATTTTAACCGAATGCTAACCGTCTTCACCGCCATGTTGAATTCGAATATATAACAGCTGAGATGAAGCAAACCGATTTTAACGCCATCTTTCTCATCTCTTCGTCCCTTTCCCCCCTTTTCCTCCCCCCTCTTTTTCACTCTCAGTGAAAATGTTGAAATACGCTAGATGACACTACCATCGGGACTTTTTCAAATTGTTCGATCTGAATCATCCCCGGCAAATTTCCCCCCACCTCCGCCAATAGGCCTATTAAACCTGTTGAGAAGGGGCAAATTTTTTTAGTAAACGGCACTTGTTGTTGAACGACTAAAACATGACGAATTCTCTATCAAACTCGACTGTAAGTATATCTTTCTGCCTTTTCTCACGAATAAGACTGTTAGAATAGGAGAATATAGGGTAGGAGGAAAAACAATTTCGCGTGTCCTATTCAACTTATTTACCAAACTCTTGCGAAACATCCGGCTCTATATTTTTTGTCTAAAAAATTTCACCGTATTCGTATTTGTTTGAATATTTAAGATTATTCTTGGACTTGTCTGCTGTACGCTTCTCTACGTTCCAACTTTATCGAAATGGTGCGAGGATGGAGAAGCTGATATGATGATTATTGTCGATGCCTCTATAAATGGTACAAGTTTCCAAAAGCAGATTGATCTTTTTAAATCAGTTGTTCAGCATTTACCGTTAATTTCATCATCTTATAAGGAATGGGGACGAATTCGGATTGGTCTAGTCAGCTACTCGTGCTTTTCCAACGCTATTTTACGTTCTAGACAGGGAACGGACAGTAAGACATTAATATTGGCTTTGGATAGGATAAAGGGTGAAACCTCAATTGACAACGATTGCGCGGTAAACGTACAGCATAGCATCGTTAACACAGCCCTCAATGGAATGGACTCGTCTAAATTACGTATGCTAGTTTTAACAGTATTAGGGCCAGTGTTGTCGTCGGAGAAGAATAATTGGATATTAGGCGCAAATTTATTTTCAGCCAGATCAGAAGGAGTAAGAATATTTGTTTTAAGTAACGAGACGACAAAGAATTCTCTTAAAAGTTATTCCTCTAAACCTCATCGCCATTACATGTCAACGATTGATAATTTTTCAAGTTTAAAAACGATTTATCACCTATTAACGGTAGAAGTCATATTTACATCGGACTTGATAGATAAACATCACTTACATAACATTGAAAAGATCAGTCAAAGATTATGTAAGACTCAATGCAGAGCAAAATATATAAAAGATCATCTAAATTCATATTTGAAATCAGAGATTCGACCTTCTTCCGGACAAACTATCATCTTTTACATTACAGATCGTATTAGTCATAGCTTGAAAGAAATTGGTAAAATTGTAAAAAAGAGATCAAAAGTAACGCTCGTATGCGTTACGTTAAAAGCTCGCATAAAAAGAAAATTAAGACATATTTGTGGCGTTAATCATTTATATTTACCGAATTTACGAGTTGGACATTTTCATAAACACTTAGAAAGAGAAAAATGCTTGACGCATTATTAATATTAAGTAAGAAATAATAAGAAAAAACCGACATTTTTTTGTTATTAATTCTCTTTTGTATATATTGTATATAAAGAAAATAAATAACTGTTTATATATATTAATATGTTACTTTCATTCACGTGTTAACGGGAGTGTCTTCAGCTATTTGTAGCAGTGTATCAAGTATTTGCTGTTGTTTTTCCATATATTTTACGTTTGCTTCAATTGCGACTAGTAACATAAAGAATCGATTCAAGGACTTTCTTGACCTGAATTAATTCGTAATTCATAATCCGCTTATCGTCGAGCAACAAACACTTACTCTTCATCAACGTCTGGATAGTAGTCGTCAATAGTTTTTCGAATTTTTTCCTCGTCGTCTTGTTCTCCAGCTGATTATTTTTGTATCAAGCCGGGATTTAGATTTATTGGAAAAAAAAAAGAGAAAAAGGATTAAACGACTTCTAATGTAAACTAGAGTTTACGTTGGAAATCTGTAGACGAATCGTCGTTGTAGTCTTTTACATCTTCTGAAAGTGTTTCGTCCTTCTGCCAAACGCCTTTAGGTTCCTTACCATTATCTTTTGGACTATATAATGATAACTGAAAATTGTCAACAAGTACAGCCACGAAAAGACTAAAAAAAGTGGTCCTTTTGAATAATTCATAGCAATAATAAAAACTTAGTGTGTATATATACTTTAGAAAAATGAAATATTCTACAACTATGTAAATGAAGAGATATATAATTATATGCCATTTACCTGTTTCAATAGAAATGAGCAATACTGATTTTAATACTAATTTAATAAAATTAAACGATATTTTCATACTTTTATCCTTTTTAACAATGCTATTTGAAATATTCGACCAATCATCCAAAGTAAGAAGTTGGAAAAGCGTAAAATGCGCTTTCAATATGTTACCAAAACGCTCTTCGTCGGTATTCGCGTATAACAATCGGCCTATAACTGCAAATATATCTTCAGAAAACTTGTTAAGGGTATTTCTCTGCTTAATGAATATATTACTAGTGAAAAGAATTGTTATGCAAAGAATCTATATAGAGAGAATGAATCCGTAAAATTAAGGATACACATAAACAATATAATAATCATTGCAATGGCGCTAATGGATTGAATCGATTGAACTAAAGTAGCCATTACGACTTGTAAATTGGATAAGAATCTGATGGTCCTCAAAACCCGAACTGCCCTAATGGCTCTGACTGCCCGAAATATCCTTAACAATCGGAATATTGTTGCACCATTAAAATTTGATGTTGACGCATAAGCAACCAATAAAATATCAAGCCAATTCGTTAAAACGATAAAAAAATCTATATAAATAAAAATTCATAGTGTAATATAAATATATCTATATCACAAAAAAATAAATAAGGTATAATAAATTTCATTAAGCGTTCTAACTGGGTTTTTGGTGTTTTTCTTTTTTATTATCGAGCATAATAAATATCTTACCCAACGTATTCCATTTTTCCCTAAAGAATCCACACCGCCAAACGTAAACCTTTAGGCATAATTCCCACAAGTAAATCCCTCCGAATACGTGATCAATTCCCTCCAAATACCATTTAGCATGTATTTCGAAATCTTCAAAAGTTTGCATAATTAGGATTATTGTATTTAACAGGATAATAACCATGATAAATGAAGAAAATCCGTTAGATGTTACTAAATTCAGTATACATGGTCGCCAAGAATTCCAATGAAATAACTCCCTATAAGTTAACTTTTCTTGATTAAATATTGTCGTATTCGACTGGTAAAAGTTGTTTGTTCTGTGCCAAATTTCTTGATCAGATATTGCATTTTCCTGACTCAGCTTCCCCTCCGGATCAATTTCATTGATTGTTTTATACGATGTTCTAGAATTTTTCTCTTCTGCGGTTAAAGAATCAACAACAACACCCTTTTTATTCTCCTGATTATTCCCCGCATTAGGTTGTCTATCTAGTCCATCAACAGATACGGATTCATAGTAATCCCATAAACCACGGCCAAACATGATTATCTCCTATCATACAATGGAATAATATATTCATGGAAAAAACACTTATAAATAGAATAATTCGAAAAAGAAGAATATTTTTAAAATTCTTAGAATTAAAAAGTCGAAAATTGTCCAAGCTTCTGGACATTGAAAATAAAAACAATAGTAGGCCTATAAATTATGGAACAATATTTTATTCTAATAACAGCGAAGAGTGTTCTGTGTAAAAATTTGTTGCAAAAGGATCAAAATTAACACAAACATATAAAATACTCTCTAAAGTATATAGTATAAGAGAAATAAAGATCGAAGCATTACGTGAAAAGAAAACAATTGATTATTCTTAAGTTTTTATATTGTTTTTCCTTTAGATTTACATCAAAAACTGTAGAATAATTAAATATAGAATGGGGAAAGGAAGATAGATACAGAAAAGGAGAAAGAGACTGGAAAGAAATAGATAAATAAAAAATATTTTTAATGAACTAATGAATACATGGAAAGCGTTTGTTGTTCTTTTTTTCCTATTCTATATTTCATTCTAATTACGTCGTATTTCTAATGGAATGTGTATTAATTTAATCAATTTTTATGTAGACAAAATATAAGTTTATCAAGTTACGTTAAAAACATCAAATCTGCATTTCCCATTAGGATTTACTTTGTTGTAATAATAGAACAATTGTAATGTGTTCTTTTTTTTTTTTTGCTTTTAGCGAAAAGAAACTATCCTTATCTAAAATAAAATGTAGTAATAATTTAAAAGAACATAATATCTCTTCAAATAATTCTCAGTTTTTTTTTCTAGTCTATTTCCTTGGCTGTCTGAATTTAAATAGGTGAAAGAGAGAGAGAGAGAGACGAAGGGAGGTAAGACTCTTAAAGAATAAGAACATATACTATAAACAATAGAGGACATCTTAGTATTGTTAATTATTATCATTATTTCAACTATTTTTACATCTCGAAGAGAAATTGTAGAATGTAATAGGAAAAATGTGGAGATTAGTTTAGGTTTTGTATATATTACATTCACTAGAGGACATTACTCTATGATCTGGGAAAAATTTTTTGTTTTTCGTTCTACGGAATTTATTTATTATATTCTAAAGAAAACATATTCTATTCCATAATTATCTTTTTTTAATATAAATATGATATTTCAGTGTTAATAATAGATAGGTTCGTTCGGAAATTGATTTTCGGATATCATTATGTTTCTTTCGTAATTTTAGAAGTGAAAAGAAACGCGCGCTATCTCTATTATACGAGCTGAAGAAAAATAGCTTATAAAAGACAGATGCTCAGAATTAGAGATATTAATGTTGTATGTTCAAAAAAAAGGAGGAAAATATCCAAGTCCTTGTGTATTAGATTTGACCAAAGTCTACATAGATTAATTAGTTTCTAAAAAGCTGTTTCATGTTTGATTGTAATAGTCGCCATGTTGATTTTGCCTATTTTGCCTAAATCTAGGCCTAAAGAGCGGCCCTTGTACAGATTGTCAAGTATTCAATTTCCGATTACATTAATAAATCGATAATTAAATTAAGAAAATCTGTCGGTAAATATTATAATAATTTCGTAGCAAACTACTAGCTATATTGTCAATCCTATAATTTTAGCAAGATATAGTAATAATTAGAGCGATAAAACAGTTTATTTCATATAAACAGAAATGTCTGAAGCACTACTTGTTTTAACTAGACCACTTCACGTTCTACGATATAACACAAGGGAAATATTAAAAACTGCAGCGCAATATGCAAGTAGGGCTGTTTACATTCACGTGACGAATGATGAACTTCACTCTCCTGTCCCACAAAATGACTCCCTGCGAAGATTTTTAGTCTCGATATATGGCGAAAGCTCTAAATATAAATTGGATGTTCGCTTCCTATTACATAATGTAGGAATTTCGCCACCCCAATCAATTACCCTTGGCTATGGGCAGTACGAAACACTTTTGACAGATTCTAACGAATCACAAACCGTCGCAAAGTATGCCAAAGAGCACATTCTACAAGCAGCGTCGGCTTTAAATGTCATCAAATTAGAACTTAATACCCAAGTTGAACCAGAAAAAGAGGAAGTCTTTAAAACGTACGATAATGTTTGCTTAGGCGGAACTTTCGATAGACTTCACGCTGGACATAAAATTCTATTAAGTTATGGTGCTATGCAAGCGAAAAAGGGTATTATAGTCGGTGTATCGGACGAGTGCTTAACAAAGAAGAAAGTCCTGAAGGAATTAATTGTGCCAATGGAGCGGCGCATGGCTGATGTTAACGAATTCTTAAAGGATGTTCGTCCATCTATTAAAAGAGATTTAAGACAATTGTCGGATCCTTTTGGCCCTGCCATTACAGAAAGTGATTTGGATGCGATAGTTGTTAGTGATGAAACAAAGACGGGAGGAGATGCTATTAACCAAAAGAGACGTGAGAAGAATTTATCCATTTTAGACATATCAATTGTAGACTTAGTTAAAGACGAGATACGGGAAGAGGAAAATGAAGAAGAGAAAATTAGCTCTTCATCTTGTCGAAGGAGGCTGTTAGGGACTCTTTTAAAGCCTCCTGTCAAATCAGAAGGGAAGCCTTACGTTATTGGTCTGACAGGTAGTATGGCGTCTGGTAAGTCTTCTGTTTGTAAAAGGTTGAAAGGTCTTGGAGCTCATATTGTTGATTGCGACAAGCTTGGGCATAAAGCCTACTTACCAGGGACTGAGACTATCGAGCTCATAAGAAAACGCTTTGGTGACGACGTAATCGCCAAAGACGGCACTGTAGATAGAAAGCAACTGGGGGCTAAAGTTTTTGCCGATAAGCAATCGCTCGAGGACTTGAATAAGATTGTCTGGCCTGCTATTCAGAAACTTGCACAGGAAGAAATTAAAACTTCAGACAAAGATATTGTAGTTCTAGATGCAGCTGTTCTTTTGGAAGCGAATTGGCATGAAAACACTCACGAAGTTTGGGTTGTCATCATACCGCAAGAAGAAGCAGTCAAGAGGATAGTAGACAGAAATAAAATTACCGAAGAACAAGCAATTATGCGTCTGGAAAAGCAAATGAGTAACGCTAAGAGAATAGAGCATGCAAATGTTGTCCTCAGTACACTATGGGAACCCAGTGTGACTCAAAGGCAAGTAGAGAAAGCCTGGAGTCTTTTACAACAACGATATAATAAGTAAATATCTATTTGAAATTGATAACTATTCATTCAAAATTTTTAAATTTGCATTGATGCTAGAAATAATTGATTAATAACATGAGAAAGACGGACGATCGATATATAATATTCGATTGATAAATACCAAACGACAGTTTGTTTTTTTTTCGTTTAAATATATAAAATAGATACGCTTCCTTAACCATCTGAAGGTGGATGAGCAGCAGGCAATTTACCATTAAATTCTTTACCGTGAACTTCAGGCTGATAGGTTAATAAGACAACCATTACCCATAAATGTAGTAGTATCATATAAATAATCACAAACACCCTTGCTATAGGATATCGCCTGAGGAAAACACCAAGTCTTATACTAAAGCGATCTATATTATTAGCAGCTCTTTTAACTCTTCGGGTAACGTCTCCATCGGCAGGAGATTCTCTCATAAACATTGGTGTCCTCTGTCGAACGTCTTCGTCTTCCATAATATTTATTGTGGCATGAGATCTTATATTACTAGCTTGTAATTCCTTATATTGATACTGTAATTATAGTAATTAGATAAAAGTACTTAAAAAGCTTACAAGTTCTCTTTTGTTGTTACCTCAAGTCTTTCAAATTGCAGTGATAGCGAGTTTTTTTCAGTACTCAATGCCTCAACCATTGTTTGTTTATGAATTAGACTTTCGGTCAATGCGTGAAGTCTGTTCTCCAATTCAGCCTCATTTGAATTTGGGGCTGGCCTAGATAAAAGCTGAAAATTGGAAGGAATAGTAATTTTCCATTGGCACAGGAAAGATGTAAAGAGACCCCTTAATTACCTGCGATCGTAGTTTTTCTACCTCATTCTCTTTTTCTTTTAGTTTTGTTTGTAAAGAAGCTTTCTGCTTTATTAACTCCTCACCGGCTAAATCAAGTTGCTGTTTTTGTCGAGAACTCTCATGCTCCAATTCACGGCATTTGCGCTTTTCGCTCTCTAATTCCTCTCGGCAGTGGCTAAGATTTTCGTTTACATCTTCAATGTCTGTTGCAAATTGAACTTCAGTATCCTGGAGTTCGGTTCGAAGGGTTTCGATTGTAGCTCTTGTATGTTGTAATTCCTCTCTTAAGAACTCCTTCTCTTCTGTTAATTCACGGATCTCGCTGGCGGCAATATCCGACTCACCACCATCACCAGATTTTAAACTCTCAATCAATCTCTCTTTGGATTGTAAAATCCGAGTAGCTTTTTCCTTGTATTCTGTCAATTCTCTTTTTGCATTATCTAAAGAGACTTTAAAATTTTTCAATTGCGAGACGGCATCAGATTTTTGAGTTTGTTCTTCTGTAAGGCGCCTTTGAGCAGTGGCTAAAGCTCCCGAGATACTCTGATGTTGATCCTCTAGCTTAGCAATTAAATCAGTATACTCTCTCTCTTTTTTCTGAAATTCATTCTTTTCACGGTCGGTTGTCCTTTGCACCTCTTCTAAACGATCTTTCACGCTTTCTAAAGCTTGAGATTGAACACCTGATACGGACGTATGGTCTTGTAAAATTCTGGAGAGCAAAGAGAAGAGTATTTTATAATCAACAAAAAAAAAACAATACTATGAAAAGCTTTTATTGTGTCCCTGAGGACGAATTTCTAATGTCCTAAAAACCTTCATTTGACCCTATTGTCTATAGCAAATGTTTTGGCCAAAGCACGTGATCGACACATCTACGTGTAAAAGTTAGAATCGAGTCTTAGGAGAAACCATGAAGAGCAAAATTTTGATGGCCACCGAAATTTACAAGCATATCGTAAACAAGCCCTTTTTTGCAAGGCACGTCGGTTCGTTTACTCACGAAGATTACGGAAATGAACGTCGCCTTATTCAAGTACAAGATGTCAAAATGGAAGTTTTACTCTCAAAAACTGATAACCTATTAAAGGAGCATGACTTACATCTGAAAACTGGTTTTCATAAACAGCATAATGATTATATAATCTATCCTCCTCTAAATGAGGAATTTATCAAAGTTGAGAATTTAATTCTCAACAAAACGTATCAATTTGTCATTACTGGTGTAACATTCATTAAGCACCTTGATACTGACTTCGCTGTAAATATTCACGTTCAAGCGATAGAAGATACTGAATAGACAACAAGTTTGTTAATTGTGTCAACATATCTTAATACTTGTATGTCTAAATAAAAACGTATTTAAAATAAAAACTATTTCTTTAGCGCATCTGTAATATTTTCTTTTTTTGTACAAACCTTGACTTTTCGCCTTGCAGTTCTTCGATTATTTCTTTTTTAGACATTAATGCTTTATCGTTTTCTTCGAGCCTTACTCTCAGAACAGCTAATTGTGAGTCTTTAGCGTTTAATGCTTCGTTAAAGTCGGTCTCTTTAGATCTTAAATCTCGAAGTGCTTGGTCGATTTTAGATATTTCGTAATTTTTTTGGTTTATCTGGGATTGCAGTTTTTTTGATTCTAATTGGAAAACATAGAAAAAAATCTTAATTTTGTTCAATAAAAGTTAATTTAACCTTTCAACCTTCTTCTGCAGTTTTAACTCGTTTTACTAGCGAATTCATTTCATTGTTTAATGAGGAAATTTCGTTCTTCAGTAATTTGTTTTCTAATTCAAATTGATGTGTTTGCTGGTCAGCCTTTTCCTCTCCAGTTACAATAGGGATCACTTCTTCGCCTGAAAAGAGCAATTTATAAAATAATTTACTCGAAATGAATTCCAAATAAAAGCCTATACTTGATTTTATTGGTGTTTCGCTGCATGGAGCTTCATTAGTTGTTGTATTGGTTCGACTTGACTTACTAGATAAAGCGCTAGTTGTCGATGAACAGCTAGATTGCCTCGAATGTTTTGTTTTTTTATCATCGCCAGAATTGAGAAATTCGAATAGCTCCTCATCTTTATCTTTTCTTTTGGATGATCCATTACTTTGAGATGATGCGTATGACGATCTGCTCATTTGGTTTAAGTATGGGGAAGAGCTTCTACCATTCATTTTATTCATATTAGCAGGAACACTAACTGAAGTTGGCATTGGTGCCGATCTCTCTTGGATAATATTTGAAGAAACTGTAGTCGATTCATGGAATGATTGATTAGTATTTTCCTCCCCAACTTGTTGAGTTGGTGATCCCGTTGTTGTTATCATTTGCCCTGCTGCCTGATCAAGATTATTTAATAGATGTTCTGTTTTGGCTGCGAACTCCTTAAGCCACGACATTTCGTATAGTTCTATTTTTCGTTTGTCAACAATGTTATTTAGCAAATGTTTCACCTTATAATAGCAAATTTAATGAAGAAATTTTCTTTTGCTTAAATATAAATTGATTGAACACTGAGAAATAATATGTTGTTAAATATTAGGGCTGAGAGAGACAGGAAAAATAAATCTACGTGTTTCCTTTCAACAAAACATTCATGCATACAGGAAGTTCCGGTTATCATTTACCAGTTTCCATATGTTGTATGGCACTTTCAGCAAGTTGTTAGTGAATTTTTCGACTAGAAAAAGCTTTGTTTTTCCATTAAGTTTCATAAAAAGATACCAATCAAATAATATGAGAGTTGTTGCTCTAATAAGGTAAATTTTGAAATAAACTGTAGTCTGGGGACATTGATAGTTGATACATTGCTACTATGGTATTGTAGAGTAATCAATACCAAGTCTAAAGTTTAAATGTTTTTTTTTCTTGGATAATAAATTATATTTATATAAATTCTTGCAGTGGCGGCAAAGATAGCTGCTATAATATGATGCAATGTATGGCCGATCATCATGAAATTGTTGCTTTGGCAAATTTAAAACCAAAAGATCAAGGTTGAAAAATCTTTCCAAAGTTTCTTTTTACTATATATAATAGTCTTCGATATTTGATAAGTTCATTTCATAACGCAGATGAATTAGATAGTTATATGTATCAAACTGTTGGACACCATGCCATTGATCTTTATGCGGAAGCTATGGATTTACCTTTGTTTAGAAGAACAATCGAAGGTTCATCTAAATTAACGGTCAATAGCTACTTGCCAACAGAAGGGGATGAAGTAGAAGATCTATACGAATTATTGAAAGAGATAAAAGAAAAGGTTAAGGTAGACGCCGTCTCCTGTGGAGCTATACTGTCTAATTATCAACGCTTGCGTGTTGAGAATGTGTTAGTATTTCACTTGATTTTAGGTGTACTTTGTATCATTTACATCTTTCAAATTGTAGTTGCTCAAGATTGGGATTGACTTCTTTAGCTTATCTTTGGCAACGTGATCAGAGTGAATTACTACAGGAAATGCTATCAGCTTCCTTGGAAGCTATTATAATTAAAACAGCATGCCTAGGTAAAGTACATTAAATAGAAATATGGTTATTCAGGCGCGTACACCCTTTCAGTAAGAGAAAGATGATAAGGTTCTTTGTCGAAGAGCTTTAGAAAATTATCTCTTGGCATCAAATTACATATTATTTCACATTTTATATCCTTTAGAGGGCGTCCCATAATCCTTTCTACGTAAGCTTTACACAATTAACTTTATTTAATTTATGTTTGTAAATTATTCATGTTTAAGCTCGTTTACGATCTAATTGAGTCGTAACTAAAATCACTCTGTTTATCTATAAATATACATTAATACCCTTTGTGTAGTATTTATAGAGATGATAGTCGCAAACTTTTTTTTGGTATATTTGTATCCTTCAAATTGTATTTAAAGAATAGAAAAGTCATCATTAATTAAAAATCAAAAGAAAGAAATACTAATAGAAGAGAGGATTGTGCAAAGATAAAATTTAAATAATTACATTTATGATATCGTGTGTATTAAAATATATTGTAGTTAGAGAAAGCATAGAAAGGAGGAGTATATTTGATGCTACAGTGATTCCAATAGAAGACTCGTCCTTTTCAGTAGTGCTCTTTGGATCCAGACTACAACTGGTGCAGCCAAATTTGCATATATCTATGGAATTGCAGGCGCATTGTTCTCGAATAAGTTTATTGCCTTCGCTTATTAAAATGTTTCCAGGATTTGCGGAACAAGTTGAAAATTTATTTTTGAATAATTGACAGTAAGACAGAATTTTTTCAGTTGAGCAATTCATAGCTTTTCCGGGGCATTCTAGTTCAAAATATGCCTTTGTAGCATGTTCTGTGCAGCAGACTTCTACACAATTTGTGCTGATGTTTCGTATTTGTAAAAAAAATAGGGCGATTACCTTTAAGAGAGCTAAGGCAGTCATTTTTAAAATTCTATTTTGTAAAAGATATATTTTCTTGGAGAGTAGCCATGCAAACTAAATATTGCCCTCTAACAGCAGAACAGTAGACAGTGCTACAGAGCGTTAAAGAATTAGTATTGAACGATTTTTTTTTTAATGCTTCATTTAGTCCTATGTAATATTTGTTAGTTTTGCTGTGTTGTTTAGGTGGGAAAAAAATCTATAACAAGGGAATTCTCGTGCTTTCATTAGTGTTAAAACAATTCAAGCAAGACAGTTAATATGTCTATATATAAAAATTTCTATATTACCCCCCATGTAGAATCTATTTCTATAAATTTATTATGAAAACCATCTGCATCGGTTATACGTGTTATAAGAACTATATATATATAAATATATCATTATTTATACTAACTCTAGTTGCATAGTGATTTTCTTATAAAACTTATAAGCTCTTATTCGCAAATATTGACTATTAATATTCTCTTTAATTGATGTAGCATAAATTACAGTTATATTATGAATATTTCTCACAATCTAGATAATGTGAACACATTTGTTAACCGCAAAAACAAACATTACTTTCCCATAGGTCTGGATCCGAAAGAACATTTGGGCAGGTCGCTGAAAGATATACAGCCGCATCTTCTAGACATGGTATATCATTTGTAACCTACTTATATTATCGACCTGACTAAGAGGCGTCTATATTTCCATTTCATTCTGTGTATTTTTAGAACAAAAAGTACGGCTTGAACGTTTGCGGTGAAGGAGGGGAATACGAGACATTCGTTATCGATTGTCCTATATTTAAGAAACGTCTATTAATAGATGAAGGATCAGTTGAGAAAGTAATTTCACAAAACGATTCCATGGTTGGTTATCTGAATTTAAAGAAAGTTAGCCTGCAATCTAAAAGTAGTCAAGTAACTGACAATTCAGTTAGCTTGGTGTATGATTCGAAGAGAACAATAGAAGAAATCGACGCACTAAGTAGAGAGGCGAATATTTCTATTGATGATGTTGTAAAGGAAGTCGATAAAGAGGCGATGAAGAACAAACAAGAGAATCTAATAGGTAAATATTCTGAAGTGTAAAATAAAAAGGGAAGTCTGTCAAGAAAAAAACTCGTTTAATAGGATTTAGCGGTGATAAAGTTCTGTTTAGTGAAAGACCCGAAATCGGTATGGCTTTTATTAGCAGCGTGATTGCCTTTCATCATGAAGATGTCACTTTAGTGCAGTCCTCAAAGAAGGCGATGAATAATCTTCAAGGTTAATTTATAAAAAAATATCTAGCAATCAAATATTGCACTGTTAGGTTGCCTTTAATTTTTGATTTATTTCTTTAGAATGCGTCAAAGAGAAAGGTTATAAATTAGAGGACGTTGTTAGTGTTAATTTATGGGTAAATAATATGTCAGTATTCGCAGAAGTTAACAACGTTTATAAAACATATTTTGCCCATAAACCTCCAATAAGAGCATGCGTTCAGGCACCATTACCCAAGAACGTACATTGGCAGCTAGATTGTATCCTAACCAAAGAAAATCCCAATAACAGGACAAATTTACATGTTCAGGGTATTAGTCATTGGGCACCGGCAAATATTGGTCCATATAGTCAAGCTAACACAACTAACGGTTACGATTTCTACGCCGGGCAAATTGCTATGGTCCCGGGAACTTTAGATATTATTCCTGGAGGAATAACAAACCAATGCCATTTAGCAGCAAGAAACGCTTTTCGTGCTATTCGAGTGCATTCCAAGAATAAGCCAAACTTAGTAATTATCTACGTTAGTATTTTAATCATCTAAAATCATTTCTCTTATTCTTTTCTGTCTTATATAAAAAAAATTTCATTTTTTTGTATATTTTTTATTACCAAATTTTACAGTTAATTCCTCTCTTTAAACGTTATTATTTATTTATTTATTTATTTAAAATAAAACAGGTGACCGCGTTGGAAAATGTTGTATTGGCCGAAAACGTGTGGCGTTATCATTTCGACCGAACTTACAGCGCACCAGGCATACAGGTTTTTATTTTTTTATTGCTGCAGTCTCAATGAATAGAAAGCTAATTTTTTTATTTTAAATAGAATAAAAAACAAAAAAAAAAGCCATAATGTTAGGTTTATTCGACTATAGAAAGAAAATGAGATATTAATGTATATATTGTCAAAAAACTGTCTGTAATATTTTGCTTTTTTTTTCTATCTCATTCCCAATAGACTAAAGAATCGGTCGACGATTGTCATATGATATCTTGCGTTTTGCCTGTTCTACCGAAAAACGCTTTGATAGAATATCAGGCGATCAGAATCGACGGGGGAGAAGAAAGTCTGTCTTTAAAGGCGGATTTTAAAAGAAATGAGCTGTATAAACTAGATTATGAAACGAGGGAATTGTGCAGAAAAGATGAATCTATACCTTTCTACGAAGTATTCGTTTCGTGTATGTTAAGATCGTATTATATCCCTAAGGTTATCCAATAATATTTCTATAACACCGATTAGGCGAGCACCCTTTGTCTTTGGTTGGTAAGGAGAGTGAATTGGTCAAAGATGTTATCAATTTCCCAAATCTATCAAGAATCTTATACGAAAGACCCTTGAAGATCTTCTTTAATCAGAGCCTCTTTCAATACGATAGAATTTCATCGGGTAAGTTAATAAAAAGAGAGAAAAAAACTAATATTAATGATAATATTTGAGTAAGAGAGGAAAAAAAAAAAATAGTAGGCGGAATAAATTTTTCCTTCATCCGTAAAAAAATAATATATATATATAAAAAGGCAGCCCTTTAGTTTCAAAAAGAAAAGACCTCTTACACAGTTTGTCGATAAGCAGACGATTGTATAGTTTTTGAAATATTTATCGCTCATTGTCAAGTTCATATCCGTTTTCTCTGTGGTGTTAGTCCTCAATACGAAAGAATCATTTATAGGTTGCATGTAAATAATTAAATTAGGTCGGAAGAATCTGTAAAAAATTTGGTAGTATATTTATTACTTTTATCGATCTACTACTACGATGGTTAACGTTTGACCGAGTTACAGTTACTTGTAGTATATATATATATATATATATATATATAAATATATTTAGTTTGATATATTCGGTCTACAAGGAGACCAATCTCCATCCAACTTCTAGTTTACATTCTTTCTATTGTTAGTTCCTCTTCTCTCATTCTTTTTTAATTATTATTCCATTTGCCAGCTAAAATAAAGCAGCAACAATGGCAGAAACGACAGTAAATTACAAAAACAATAGATATAAAACTACGGTAGAAGAGAGTAGAAAATCGATGGCTACTTCTATCCCGAAATTATACTAGGGAAAATGCTTATTCCGCTGGGAATCTATACGATCGAATTTTTAATATCTTTGGATCAATTTTATGATGGTTTTGTCAGCGAATAATATCAATATAGCATTAAGATTTTAAAACTAGATTAACGAAGAAGCAGAGAGAAAGAGAGAGAGAGAGTGAGAGAGTTTATCTATGTTGATTACATTTTAGTAGGAATTATTAAAGTATAGGAAAGATAGGAAGACTAGCTTAAGCAAGTGTTTTAATTTATCGTTCTCTTTTCAGCGTTGGAGTCGAATGGTTTCACTGGAGCCATCAGCCTCATTCCAGTAAATTACGTGAAAAAAGAAAATGGCTTATTTAACTTGTTCGTCTTATAAATAATATATTTGAAGTAGGTAAACGATCTAGAAATAATAAAGGTGGCTGACATGTTAAAGTGACTATTACAAGATTATCTGGTAATACTAAGAGATGTTTCCTTCAAATTCGTTAGATATATTGTTAAGATAAGGTTACGCGTGAGCCAAAACTAGCAACAGATGGCGGCGTTTCCACAAAAAGGTCATCTTTTCTAAGTTGTGTATTCTCCTCCAAGACTAGTCTAGTCCATATTATATTAGCTGTTAGACTGTAACAAATTGCCTCGGGCTTCGTATGTCAGCTGTGAACTAACCAGTTATTTTAAGACCTAATGGAAAATATGAAGAAACGCCTGATATATCAAAAAGAGGGAAAGTTTATGGGCGGTCTCGTGCCCTATTGTATTTTTTATTTAGTACTGGGCGTTGTTTTTTGGTCGAGATCGATGACAGACGGTAAATGATTAAGACTAATGGAGGTTTTTTTTCTATATTTCAATGGGCGTTCCACTGTTGTTATGAAAAGAGAAGTTTTGTAATGAGCGATGGTATTCGCACACAGAAATTGTATGACAACAAGCGTAGGTTTATTAATAGAAATCGACAAAAGATTCATTGCAGGATAAAGAGGCTAATGCACGTTTTATAATATATCTACATTCCGTTTTCAAACAGGCTTTTTCATCACGTTTTACTATTTACTGTACAAAATGCGTAAAGCTGAAAACAAAAAAGAAAGAAAAAAGAAAGAGAATATATAATATTTTTTAATTTAATGGGTAAGGGTGCGGTTTTTATAAATGTTAAAATAGGTACATTTTCTTAAACTTTTGTTTTTAAGGCCTGCAGTATGTAAAACTGCGTATACAATATTAAAGACAATATACTCTTACATATATATATATATACACACATATATGGATAGAAATTCCTTTCCTTTCGTTCTTTAGCTTTCCCGGTTCATTCATTCATTATTTTTTTTTTGCAACATGTGTATATATGTATATTTGCAGTATAGACAATAAATATGTATATGTATGTATAACATTAGCGAATGGCATCCGGAAGACGGACGTTTAAGATTTAGATGCATGAAGGAATAAGACAGAATAGTCAAAGGTAACAGACAGCGCTATGTAAATAATACATAAATAACTTTATAGAGAAAGATTGTTAGATATGCGTATATATATATATATATATATATATATGCATATTCATACAAATCGCTCAGGGTAATAACTTTCAACAACTTGACGTTTCGACGCGTATTATAAAACAGATACAAGAAACGAGATAATATAATTGTAGCTCCTTGACCGTTGTATCTTTTTCAATACACAAAAAAAAAGAAAAAGAGAAGAAAAAAAAAAAGTACGAAATCTTTCCTGCATTTTAGAGTTATAGATTATATAGTTTATGTAAAATAATATGAATATTCATTAAAGTAACTAGCACAAGGTTGTTTTTTTTTTCTTTCTTTTTTTTTTAATATCTTTTAATTCATTAATAATCGGTTTCGTTTTTTCTTTAAAAAAAAAAGGAAAAAACATTGAGATCCTCACGGAAAAAAACGTTTTTTTTTCTTCCATAATTTTTAATAACGAACGAGTAAAACGCTACAACTTTTCTAACGATGCATAGATTTCCGTTTTTTTTTTTGTTTCACTTTATATGGGTGTAAGAATTTGTTTAAAATTTTTAACATAAAAGTTTCTCAGTCCGCTCTAGCATAATAACATATTGTTAATATTTCAAAAGGTAATTAGACTAACAGTCGATCGGTGGCGGCTGATGAAGGTGAAGGCCACTTTTTCAAAAACCTTTAATGTGGCAATAACTTTCTAGCGACGAAAGGATGACGTATACAACCCATAGTCCTATGAAGAAAGCGGTTGTACATATTTTAAAGTTCCTGTTTTTGCCTCCTAATTCGCCTCCGATACTTGGACGGCGTCGAATAATTAGTATAGCCATAGCTGCTAAGGCGAAACAACAGAATACGGTAACGCTGAACGCCAAAGAACCAGGATCGACTTTAAAAGGTTTGCCTTCAATGGCGTGCTTTACAGAAGCTATCGTCCAGGCAATTCCAATGCCCAGGAAGACGTTGACGGCGTTACTTCCCGTTACGTTGCCAATAGAGGAGTCAGCGTAGGCGTCGTTGATAGCTGCCACTTTGGAGGCGAACGTATCTGGCGGGCAGATGAAAAATGAGCGATACTGCCTTAACAAGAAACGGCACTTAAGACTGGAATATAGATTAGACGAAAACATGCGCCTTGTTTTACTTGCACTAGCCGGCTCCCCGGGAAAGACTAGTGCCCATAGCTACGAAAGATATTTCAGCTACAAAGTCCTCAATTTCCATCGTATAACCAATTGACTCTTTAGCACTGTTGATAATTACTGGCGAATAAGGCGTCAATAATAGATGAGGGTCCTCTCCTAGAGATGATCAACCTAAAAACGTGTGTTAGAAACAAAACGGAAAGTACACACGCATACATACACACACACACACACACATACACACGAAAAAAGCTCAATATAACAAAAAGAAGCTGGTTCTAATTTTAGAAAAATGTGTAGAGGAGGAGGAGTAAAAAAAAAAAAGATGAAGATAAATGAAAAAAGAACTCTGTGAAAGTTCAAAAAAAAAAAAAACAAAAATGTGAGTTTGGTTGGATTTAGGAAACATCGGGTACAAACAAAAACAATAACAACAACAATAAACAAATCGGATTATATCACGTTGTTTTTCGGTTTATTTTCTACCTGGCAGACTTGTGCCTAGGGCGACGAAAGAGATAGCAGTAACTGAATCTTTCAATCCAATTGTACAACCGAACGATGAAGCCAGATCATTTATGAGAGCCGTCAAAATACCTATCATTATGATCGAAAACGTGAAGCACAACCAACCACCCCAATAATCTAAATATCAAATTTGAGAGAGAAAAAACAATAAAAAGAAAAATTAAGAGAGGAAGAGAATGGCTGAGAATAATAAAACTAAGAAAATCGTTAAATCCCGCATGCGTATAATCGAAGAGAGTTCTCGAAAGTAATTAATCAGATTGCGACAGTTGTAAAATTAAACGTATCGTGACTAAATGATAAGGCCTTCACCAAAAATTGTTTATTCCAATTGTTTTCTTTAAGATATACCTGGTAAACTTGTTCCTAGAGCTACAAAAGTAACTGCAGTAACTGAATCTTTTAGGCCTATTGTGCAGCCGAATGCCGCCGCAATGTCACCGATTAAGGCAGTTATTACGCCTATCATACATATCGATACGGAAAACGCTAGCCAGCCTCCGGCCAAATCTGGAAAGCGTGTTTATCATCAAAGAGATTTCTTAATTATATACCTTATCCCACAAATACGTGTTCGTGCACTTATAAGCTTAAATTTACTGATGTAAATAGCCCTTTAAATTATATTAATATATACAGTTTGGGCTTCAACTTGGATTATTATTAATTTAATATAAATATATATATACTAATATATATATATATAGATTAATCAAAATTGTCACTTACCTGTCGGTGGGACGAAAGCAAACGTTACTTTCCAGAATATTGTCAAAAAGTGCATTACATAATCCATGCAACTAGGTAATTTCTCTTCATCTTCTTCATCTTCTCCATTCTCGTCGTCTCCTGTGAATTTGATACAAAATTGAGATGATAGTTATTCTCCATTGATATAATTCAATTAAATAGAAAAATTACTAATAGAAACCTCATTTGCACGATTCAGAAATAAAAGCAGATCAAATTTTTGTGTATGTGTGTGTAGGTGTGTATATACAGTAGATAATCTTTCTCGTACACGAAATAATTGAACTGTATACATACGTTTATATATATTTAAATATATATATATATATATATATATATATATATATATATATATATATATATAATTTATATATATATATATACACACACACACAGATACATATATATGTATATATATATATATATCATCTACCTATCTATATATATATATATATATATATATATAGATATATATGGTATTTTATGGTAAAATAATAATAAATAATAAAAGTATAGTTCTCTTATCCAATTAAGGCTTTTGACTGGGGATGTAAAAATTTGTTTTTCCTTTCTCATATACATACATATATATATATATATAAAGTATGTATTTCTCTATTTTTTTTGGTCTTGTGAAGTTTTTACTAATGCTATTGTGACGACAGAATGTTTTTTGGCGTCTAAAAGCAACTATAATAATAATAATCATAATGGAAATAAAAATACTCTGCTTTAACGTTCGTGAACATAAATAAATGCACATTGCATCACATACCTCCTTTTTTGCCTTCTAAACAAGTAAAAAAAAAAAAGATATACAAAAAAATAAAAATAAAAGAAGAAAATAAAATTTTCACTTTTTTTTTTCTTCTAATTTTTTTTTAAATATAATAAAAGAAATTCAGTTTTTTTTCTACTTTTTATTTTATGTTTCTTTTTGTTTTTTTTAAAAAAAAGTGAGAAATAAAATTTATTTTTATTTATATTTTTTTTTATCAAAGTTTATATGAATATTGTAGTTGTTTTTTTTTTTTTATAGAAGGAAGATATTATTTATAGGGGAAATGAAAAAAATATAGAGAAAACTGGAGGAGGACGGGCAGTGTGAGGGGAGAGAGAGAAAGGATAGGAGGAATGGAGATTTTATAGATAGATAGAGAAGGAGAAAATGAAGACAATTAGATAGATATATAGGTAGATAGATTCTTAGAGGTAGAGAGGGTAAAAGAGATAGAAAGAGGAGAGAGAGAGAGACAGGTAGATTGAAATTATGTTTGTTAATTAGGTTATTTACCTGAGCTGACGGTTATAGCTTCGATAAACTGTTCTCTCCAGCTAGACGTTCCAACAACCAGGGCGACATTTGTTTTTTTCAGTAATTTATCAACGGTTGACTTGAATTCTATACTTTCTCTTATTTGTACTTCGATTTTTCCAGCTTCACCCAATCTCGGTTTTCCTAATTCTACAATCTTATCGTCAAAGACAGGTTCCAACGCAACATCGGTTATTGAATTCCTATTTTCTGTTTTTAGTAGGGAAAAGAATATTGTAGGAAAGAGTTATTTATAAATCAACATGTAATATAGAAGTATAAAATAGGGAGATTGAAAACGAGTGCAAACTAAATAGAAAAAATAGGCCGAAAGTGCATCTATGAAAATATAAAGAAAGAAAAACATAAGAATTCTCTTTCTATTATTCTTTTTTTTATTATAATATTATATTCTTATTCATTCATTCCAAGAAAAAAAGTGCCGAAGCTTGTTGAACTATTTTGAGCTTAAGTATTACTGCAATACCTTTGCCGGCGAATAGTCGTCGCATATCAAAGGCTAGAGGGCGAAAATAATCAATATAGGTAGGCATGTAAGTAATTATGCATATGTTACAAAGAAAGATTTGAAAGAATGTAAACGAAAGAGGTTCATATCTATAATTTTCAGCTAGTGGTTATTATCTTCAAACCAATCTAATAATTTTGCGTGTTAACAAAAGCTAAAACTATAATGCCAAATGGGTAGTTATAAGTGAAGGAGGGATGTATTTATGTGTTATTTTATACAATATATCACATACATTTCGCATAAAAAAGAGACTATATATATTCTTATATATAGATTATATAATTGTATATATATATACTGTATATAAATTATATAAGTTGGATAAAAGGTAATAAACAAAAGAAGAGTCTTACCGCTTCCCTTTCGTACAAGTTCAGGTTCGCTAAGTTCAACAAAGAACGATTCAGTTTTTTCGTATTCTTCATCATCAACGATCCGAACCCGGATTATTTGTCTAAAAAACCATCAAACTTGATAAAATGCACTTACAAACTTAATTATTTAATAAAAGAATTAATTAAGTCTAAACGCCTAATTCGTTAAAGGTTTACGGGGTAATTTATCGTAATACAAAATCTCCAGGTAATTCATGTATAATATATGTGATTAAACCAAATACATAATACCTATAGATATGTGCAGAGTATATATTGTACATAAATATAATATATATATATATATATTATATGCAGTATATACTGGATATATATCTCTACGTTTTCGAAGGCAACATTTGGTGCATGCAACACCTGTGGCACCTGGCATTTCGGCTTTTTAACGTTAGTTAAGAGTTGAAAATGTTTTTTTTCCTTTACTCAAATTTTTTTCTCTTTAACTTTTTCATTTACATCTTTTTGCCTAATCTATTTAGCTAAACTTGTTAGAATAAGAAAGAAAGTCTGCACACGAATACAGCAAAATACAACTGCAAAATGTTTTAAATCAAAGACATAAAAAATAGAAAACTATACGTTTCTCTTGGTTCACCTCTCCCCAAAGTTTTTTTCCTTCACACTCTATTTTTACTGATGTACTATTTCACCTAATCGATTATGGACTGAGTTTCGATCAGTCTATGTAAATCGATTATTGTTGAAGGAAGTACAGAGAGAGAGCGACAGAAAGAGAGAGGAGCTTGAGGCACGTGGAGTGTAAGTACCGGAGGTTGGTCGCAAGGAGGAAGGAAAGATTGCAATCGCATCAAGATATGGTCGGGTTATAAGACTAATATCACATAATCTATAAAACTTTTCCAATTAAGCAACTCTTTTTTTTTTATTAAAAACGTGTTTTGCAAACCAAAAAATCTTTTGATGGACGTCGGCAGAAAAACGTCAAAATTGCGCTTATAAACAGGTGAACGGAATTCTTCACGCGCAATTACAGCCCTATATAGACGCCACGCCCTACATTAAAACCTGGCGGCGTCTCTTCGAGCAACCAAACAATCATTCATATAAACGATGTTTTGTCCGAAGTCTAACGTTTCTATAGAAACCATCCCATTCTCTCTTATCTAGTTTTCCTTTCTCTGTTTATATGTTCTATTTCTAAAAATTGCTTAGAATTGATCGATAGCTAACTCTAAATGTATGTATATATATATATATATATATATATATATATATATTCATCTTGCTATATTAATCGTACATGCATATAACAAGTATATAAATATTTCTAGTTTATGTATCGCTGCACCCATGACACTTAAAGATAGATGTAAGAAGATTAATAAAACTGGAATAACATCCTATTGTAAGCGCGAAATACATATGACGTAGGGTCTATGTACTTGTAATAAAAAAAATTAGTGTTTCTGAAACATTCTAGAAGCATATGAATATTTTAGTGGAGTATGCATCTATATAATAGTTGAAGTAGATCTATTGAATAGCATGATTCATAATCCTATATGTTTAATAGTAAGTTAGTATATAAGAAATATATATAGATATATACATGTACACTATATAGGTGATATAAATAGATAGGTACCATTTATATTTATACATACATACATACATACATATATACTGTATATATATATATATATATATATTTGATTGAGTATACGTATTTATGTAAATATATTGCATATATATATACATATTGTATGTAAAGTATTTAAATACTATTTCTATAGACATTTATACATTGATGTTTTGTTTGAATATTGAATAGTATTAAGATATTTATACATTCATTTTTCATATATAAATACATACATACTATAAATATAGATCAGGCACCTACAAAAGAATAAATTGTACATAAGCCTATGAAACAGTTATATATATATATATACTAGAGAGTGTGTGAAACACGTTTTATTATATTTAGGATATGAACGAAAGTATCTGGAACGGGGCAATCGATTTGTGTCATATGTTATTATATGGAATCTCTCGAGTTAGCTCAGGCTGAAAGAGGCGTAATTTAATATTAAAAAATCAAGTGGCTGTTGAGTCTGAACATCCGGGTCTGTAGCAGCTATAGCTGTTCGGTTCGAATTACAACTGCAGTTGCAAGAAATAGCCTATAGAAATATATAGCAAGCGCTATATTTCTAACCATCTTGTAGGCGCCGCGTTCCTATAGTAACCCTAACAGTGGACAAACTATAGGCCGCTTACGTGATTGATAGCCTTTGGAGTGGAGAGGACGAAGGAGGGAGAAGAGTGGGACGTAAACCCACATGAATAAAACATACAATAAACGCATACATAACGTATTACTTACTCAGTCTGGTCGTTTTCGAATACCAACTGGCCCGAAGCATCGAAGAAATCTCTGCCGTTACCCTTGGCCGTGCCTTCTATAGTTGTATAGGGTACAATAACCTTTCCACGTGCTCCCGATGAACGGCAAACCTTTATTTCCGCTTCTCCTACCGATTCGGATACAGACATTGTCGAACCTTCAAAATGAAAGATGCCTGCATGATCGTCGTCCAAAATCATAACAGTTGCCATTGATGGCATGACCAATTGAGCTACGCTATTTTGATCTCCGCCATAACCTGGAACGCGTAGATTGTGCAATTTAACGTAAAAGTGCTCATCCTCTTCGAATATATCATCATCAATAATGGTAACAGAGAATTGACAGTGCATCTGACCCGGTTGAAATTCCAAAGTTCCGCTGGCAAATTCGTAATCCGTTCCGGCGTTAGCTGTTCCATCTTCTGTCACGTAATCGACTTGTATAACTCGGTTTGTGTCTCCCCCGTGTCTGGAGACTGTCAATTGAAAAGTGCCAACATTCTCCATAACTGTATAATGACCAGGCTCAAAGAAGATTCGGGTGACGTTATCATCATGATCCAGATCAAGTTTGACATCCTCCAAAGACGAACGACGTTCGACTTTACTCTTTTTTATGACATTTCCGCCACCAGTCAACTTTCTTGTCGCCTGTATCCGGTAGAAAGCACGCGACTTCGGACCTCTATTCATAGCTTCCATTTCTGCCATTTCTTCCAATGATTTCATATCCAAATTAGGATGCTTTTTACGAAGTTCGCGTAGAATATCGATAAAATCCTTACGGTGCTTCTCGAACTCTCGAATTTCCGTATCGTCACTGTCTAATCCTTTAAACGTGATTGCATCTTCAGAAGCCGAACCAACGTGATTTCTCTCCGCTAATTCCAAATCTCCGTCGACCTGTATTGATTTCCTTCCATGGCGGCTTGCATGGTACTTCTTATTCATAAACTTCATAAAGAAGATTTTCCTATCGGCTATATATGCTGTTAAAACGGTTGCGGGGAAGAAGAGAAATGTGAGAACAGCTTCCCAAACTTCTACTTCACCCTTGGAGAAACCGGCGATAATGATATATAGCCACAGATAGGCGAATATACTCCATGTTGCGGTTATAAAGAAAACCCGTAAATGTTTAATTCGTCGGCAATCCCCGTCAGGTATAACGTATATGCATAAACCAATGATTATGAACAGGTTAAAAGCTGCTGAACCAACTATCGTACTAGGCCCTAATTGTCCAGCTTTAAAGTCATTACCAACGATTTCGATAATCGATAATAAAATCTCGGGAGCCGATGAACCTAACGCCATAAGTGTCAAATTCGATACTGTCTCATTCCAAACTCGGACATTTACGACCGTTGTTTCACCGCTTGGCAGTTTAATAGTGATTTCGCGTTCTTTCGACGTAATCACTTCAATAGCGGCCATGAATCGATCGGCTATTATCGACACACCGAGAAACATGAAAATCATCGCCGCCATATAAACTGTGGCCCTAGCCGCCTTGTCTCCAGCAGAAAGATTTTTTTGCGGTTCCCACAGAGGCAAAATGACCTAAAAATCAATATTTCGTTTACGTATATTGCTTACACACATATATAAAATATATATGTATATACATATTTACATGCATACTGTTCGCCCAAGTTTATGTACGTTATTTATACAATATGTATCATATGTTTTCTCAATACCTTGTATATGGATAACATGTTTTTAAGCTCTCCCTATTAGACTACCATTATAGTTCTATCGACATAAAGACATCGTCTAGTGGCCTAATGTTATAGTGACAAGATGGATAAAAGTTTGATTAAAAGTTATATTTACCCCTTTTTTGCAGGCACTAGCTTGAGAACAACTTTTAACCGCTGGGGTAGAGTTTGTCCATCGGGCCGTCGAGACCTCTTCGGTATCCGACTCTGCCGTCACAGAGAGGGCGAGGAAGGAGAAGAGTAAGCTTATCCTTAATAACATTTTCGATTCTTCTTTTTCTCTTTCTTAATCAAATATGTAGAACTAAAATTCAAATGGAAGAAGATTTTGAGAAGAAACTGTACGTTCTAGGTAGACCGATGAATTATTGCTGTCATGTGTATAAAGGCGTTCGGGCAAACTGCCGGTCGGGTAAATCTGGGTTGAGTTGCAGTGTTGGTGCGCTCTACAGAAGAGAATCTACTCGCAACTGCAACTCTAGTCCATCGGCGCGTGTCGTATAGCTAGAACTGCAACGGCTATGGCTGTACAGCTGCCGCGCTCAGGCTTTATGGGATTGCAGTTCGTCGACACGCCTGGCGCCATTGTGCAGCAGTTTTGCAGCCAAGTACTTCTAACTTATCTACTTTTATCTTACCCTCTGTTCTTTATCAGTTCTCTAATATTATTCGTTTCTTTTAAAATTAGAATAGAGAGCCTAACAAGTGCAATTATAATTCAATTTATAGTTTATTTAAATTACTTTGAAATAGGTCAAGCATTCGCTGAGTTGGCAGTTGCTGTCCGATTTTATTCTACATCTATACACCTAAAAATTTGTCAGTCAATAATTTATATTTAGCTAGAACAACTGCTAGCGCCACTTGTTTCAAAACGATGCCATGCATGAATATCTCCTCTCTGTGCTCTCTGACATCCAATTTCTCTCTCTCGCATATGCATAAATATATATATATATATATATAAATGTTCTCTGTCTATCTGTCTGTCTGTCTCTCTCTCTCTCTCTCTCTCTCTCTCTCTGTCTCCCCTCTTAACACTTTCTCGGCTCACTCGGTCTTTAGATCCCATATTTCGTTAGGCCTATTTACAAATATTTCGTATGCTTTCCTTCTTTAGTAAATTAAAGGGCTTAAAATAGTAATTAGAACTTAAAGTACTATTCTATATCCACGTAGTATAAATACTTAGCATACGGATAGCAAATACGTTAAACATGTAAATTTAATTAGAGTATAGCTATACGAAATAGAAATAGGCTGATTGTCCCGCCCTCTACACTGCCGTTGCGAAGGGGAATTCAAGGGAAATCGATCGGTAAACATAAGAAAAAAAAAGAGGGACATAAACTAAAATCATGGAAAGCCAAGGGGAATATCGAACGTTAAAAGATAAGTTTAGGGATGAATGGCACAGAAAAGATCGAAAAGTGACAGATGACAGTTTGGGAAAGTTTGGTGTTCTTTTCTTCTGGATTCAAACTATCTCCTTGACAATCACAACTATTTTATGGACATCGCCATCGTCATTATACACTCTTTTAAGCACTTACCTGCTCATTCAGGTATCTGTTAATTGGTATCTTTGTTTTAATGAAAGAAATAAGGTTGTCAGGGGTATTGTACAGCCTGATAACGCTGAATTGATAGGATGGACCATGTGTGTTAAATGCCAAATGATGCGACCACCCCGGTCACACCACTGCTCATACTGTAAAGTTTGCGTTCTCAAAAAGGAGCTTCATTGTTTTTTACTAAATAATTGTGTGGGAGTCTTCACGCAACGTCGATTTATTATACTCTGTTTTTATACAAGTATCTCATCGTTGATTGGATCCGTTTTCAATTTATTATACGTCTTCCCACGTTTAGAATTTGCTGATTATCTTCCGTTTTTTGGTGTCCTTCGATATTATCTCTATGGGAAAATTAATTTGGGAGATATAATACTGGTAATGCAAGCCTATGTTACTATCATTACCTTAGTCGCTTCATTGCACTTTCTCTTCTGGCAAGTGTTAATAGTCTATCGAGGTCAAACATCTTATGAAGCCTTCAGGAACATCAACCGTTATCGGCTAGATAGCCCACTAATTCACATTAGGCAAGTGTTTGGGCAATTTTGGTTTCTTCATTTCTTCATCCCACTGCCATTGCCAATCGATGCCGACGGTGTTTCATGGGAAAGACACAAGTTCGAAAAAGGATCTTAGTTTATCATTTATATGTAGCTTTATTTACAAGAATGTTTCCTTTCTTTTAATAAATTGCCATTGAAAACAAAAAAGAAATCGATATTATTGCTGCTTTATTGGGTTGAAACTTTTAAGTCAATACAACAAAGCCAACATAACATGACCCGGACTGCATATACTTTTCTTGAGATAGCAAAGTTTGTCTCATAGCAAGTGTAAATTGATATTTTAAAAGAAAACGATTATTTACAATTCGGAAACAGTTACGAGGCGAGAAATTAATGAGACAACACAAATGTCGTATAAAACAAAAAAAAAAAGGAATGTTAAATTCTCGTTAACACAAATAGAATGCATATATATCAACATCATCCTCATGAAAGAAAAATAAACGAAACAATCATCTAGTTCGCAACTAGATCAGATAATTTAGAAAAAATGAGCCAATGTTATTCTTTTCTTATTATTCATACTAAGAAGTGTCTTTGTTTAAGTATTTGTTATTTTTTAACTCTTTCCTATCCTCAACTGGATTTTCTACAATTTTACTTCGAAAGTTTTCTGAGCATTGCCCATTTCAACAGCGAATGGATTAGTGGGGGCTACTGGTGCTTGAGGAGGCCCCCTAGGTTTTGCCCCTACCCAGGCGGCGTCAAAAGGGTCGAAACCCGATTTATTGGGGACGGTTGGTTGATGGCCAAATACAGACGTTCCTGCTGTATCGACCGATTGGCTGCGATTATGCTGATTTGCAACGTAAGAAGTTTTAAACGGGTTCGTTGATACTGTTTGCAGCCAAGTTTCTCCATCTGGCCGTCGTTCCTCTTTTTGCCAAGGATTAGGGTGTCGAATCGGTTCGGGTAATTGCACTGATTTGGAATTACTTTCTTGTTGGTAAACTAAAAAAAAAGTTCAATTATAATTTTAATACTCTTGGTTATTGATCGTTTACTTACTGGTCGCTTTGGTAGTTACGTGATTGACAGTATTTGGATTAGTTTTCAGAGGTAAACTTGCCAAATACGGATCATCCTCGTTCACATTCAACCCACTCGAAATCTGCTTACAAATATCAGAGATTGATGCTTCTGCTTCTTCTTTTGATGGAGAAGCTTCAGGAATAGTATGCACACTGAAGCCATTCGGGTAATTGGTGTCCCCGCCTTGCCTTTCTAAAGTTGATGGAAGGTCTTCCAACCGAAGTGAGTGTTGGCGTTTAAAAGGAGAGGATTTTTGACTGAGTTTTTGAAATCCCTTAAAGGATCCCTAAACGCAAGAAGGAGAAAAAAAACATTTGATTAGTAAAACTCAAGACAATAAAAAGCGAACATTGTTTTAATTTAACACCAAGCAAAACTTTTCACACATACACACAATTTTCAGGCTTTAATGGAAAGGTGATCAAGGAGTTTTGTAAAGTGACTACATACAGCTAATATATATATATATATAAATCTATAGAGGGAGGGTTAAAAAATAATCTCTTACCAAGTGCTGAATAGGCGAAGAGCGCGAAGAAAGGGAAAAAAGATATTTTTTATAAGAGAAGCCTTAATATATTTATAAATTTGATATTATAGTATATGATACTATAACTAAACTTACCTGTCTGATTAGCATATCCTGGGAAGCATGGGGTCTTTGTACAGCGTGTGGGTTTTGTATATTTTTTTCAGGCACAGGATCGGCAATAAGCGCTGCCTGAGGATCTTCAAGACGTTCAGTTAAAGTTGTTTGTTTAAAAGATCCGGTTCTCGTAAAACTAGTTCCTTTTTCGTTATATGTTACTTGAACATTCGAAGCATCTTTATCCCTTTTTTGCTTCTTTTCTAAACATAGTCCAAACGCACATCCTACAGCATGAGATAATCTCTCACCAGATTCTTTAAGAGCCAAAAATCCGTGGCACATCCATCTGCGAGATGTTCCATCTCTACAGATATATGCAAATCCCTTTTCATGTGCTCTATCCGGAGCGCAAAATGAAACTTTCTCTATAGTTTGATCAACGATTAATCCTTTACTTATTTCGTCAACTACTCTTAAAGCATCACCGCTAACGTATAAAATAGCTCTTTGGTATTTTCCCTTGCACTGCTGAAATAATGAAAAAACTTAATTAAAGAATTAGCTCAATAATCCTCTATATATAACAATTAGATTAGTAGTTCTTTTTCTGTTGGAAAAAGGGAAATAGTTTGTTATAAATTAAAGGAAGCAAGCTCCACTAAAAAATCATAAAAATAAACATAAATTCTAAAAAAGCAGACGCTTGATGGTTAGATCAGTTTTTTATTAGCTGTTTTTTTTCGCCCCCTTTTGCTCTTACCGGCGTATTTACACGATCGTCTTTTCTTTTTCGTCGGGAACTCATTCGAAAGGACATTCTTTGCCAAACAGAGCGAGATTTTTTCTGTAACACAACACCTTCACTAACTTGAAAAGGCATGCAATGGACAATGTAAAAAAAAAATTGTTTCTTGTTTTTTTTTTGCTCAGTTTTGTTAGTTAAGTTTGTCTTCTTTTGCAAAGGGTAGTTTAGAAGGTTATGACAAACTGGTTAAAAGAGAATTAACAACAAAGAAACAATATTAAATAACAAAATAACTGTTGGGAGAAGGGGAAAAAAATATGACAAGTACAATATAAATAAAAAGAATAGAGAATTTTTACAGCTGATGTAATAGTAGAACAGTTAAAAAATTATCTCTTATCGTTTTCGATAAGCTTGTTTAGATAGGTAAAGATAAGCGGACAAAGCACTGATATTAATTTACAGAACGGAAGCATGAATATGGAAAATGGTTATATGGAAAATAGTCTTAAACGTTAAATACACAGTAAATAGATATGATAAAACATTGAAAAATGATCTGAAATATGAATAATATCAAGAAACTATTAGTAATATATAAAATAAACAATTATGAGTTTTCAAACTGAATAATAAATACAGATATCAAAATATATGTATTAATATAGTTATGTAGATGTATCGTTGCAGATAGTTATTTGTATGCTATCTATTAATAATTTAAATATAGTAAAGGTGAGTTTATATCCTTTTTTTATAGTTAAGAAAATATGCAATGATACGTTAGTCTCATTAGAAAAATGATCAAGAATGGTTTAGTATTACACAATACAATGTGATAAGAGTCGGAATATGCTATATAGAGATTTGATAGAAAACTAACCGCTTTTAGGGCTTTCACTGCTTCTTCGCAGACCTGCATACCTCTCGATTCGAATACTTCCACGCACCCTAGATACTGTTTAGATAAACGTTAAATGGATTAAGGAAAATTTAATTCAGATTAAGAGTTATCTCCTAGGACAAAAATGAACTAAAATTAGATCAAATTCCGATATAAAGATTGACCAATATCAAAGTTCAATGATAGTTTATTACAACTAGCTTATTTTATGCTTACCCGAACTTGAAACGAGCAAGAGCCTTCTCTGACTTTCTTTTCATCTTCCTGCCATTGATGAGGTTTGGATGACTCTGGTATATGATTTCTTTTCTTTCGGAAACTAAATTTTCTTAATTTATCCATTGTCTGATGAAAAATAGTAGAATTAATCCAAAATTAACAACTACATACAACGATTTGCTAAATAATGTAAACAAATGACACAACAGGATCGGGATTTTACCCGAGTTTTACAGGTACAACAATGATCGGCGATTGGAGGACGCACACCTTTTTTTTGGCCAAGAAGTTTTTATTAAACAACAACTGTAGATCATTACCTCTTGTTCAAATTTGTCTTCAGTGGAGTTAAAGGAGCTATACTATCTTGTAACCAAATCAATATAAAGTGATGAAAACATGCCTTCTCGATGAATAATCCTCGAAAACGATTAGTAAAAAATTCTCATACGATACGCCATAATTTCTAACGCATGCGCAGTGATTCCCTATAGGTGGCGCTGTAAAAAATACGAATGGGCTAATATTGTTGTCCAACTTTTGTCGACTGATTTTTTCAATTGTTATTAAGTGTTTGGTTCAATGTACTATTGATATTATCTGCAAATTGCGCAGAAACACTTAACACAATACTCAGACCGCATATATTTTAATATAAACAAAGCGAGAAAGTATCACAGACGTACACTTTGTCTCAAAATAATCAACGGAATACAATAATATAAATTTATATTTAATTATGTGTCTACAGATGAAATTATTAAAAAAATTTGATTAATAAATTCCTTAGTCATTATTTATCCAATAAAAATAGTATTTAAAATAAATATATATATAAATTTCAAATTATCAACTTGGTTTTCGTAAAATAACCTTGACCTCTCGCTAGAAAGTAAATTCGTTTAAAACACAGGACATAGTTTCTTTGGGGGCAAATAGTTATGTGTCATTATCATTACTAACAGTTTATTTTATTATTCATATTGTGTTGCTTAGTGAAATTAACCTATTATAGTAATAGAACACTATTTTCTTATTTCTCTGTCTTAGCTGTATTAGCTATAATTTCCAGCTGTTTCCAGCTTGTATTAAAAAATTCTTTTTTGTATTATGGTTGAAATATAGACCAGTTTTTTTTAATAATTAATTTTCTATTTCATTTACTTAGAACTTCAGGAAACTCATCTCTCTATAATGACTAAATACAAGCTGGACTGTGAAGGAATTATGAGCTTCGTGAACTGGCCAAGGGAAAGTCAGGCTAAGCCCATAGAATTATGGTCTGCTGGATTAGAATATACTGGTAACAATAGAATTTTTTACTAACTTCGTGTTTAAACTGAAGCATTATTTTTATATTTGTTTGATAGGTCAATATGATATTGTAACTTGTAAAACTTGTGGAATAGTTTTGGGTCAATGGATTAAAATACATGATCCTAAGGAAAGACATGCAAGAAAGTCGTCCAATTGCTCCTTCATTCAGCAACATTGCGAAAGTTTTCGAGCAAATCGGAAAAAACCTACCTTAGGATTTGTGCTTGAGAACACAGAAGACGTCTATAACAATCCATCTGATTCTGAAAGTGTTAAATCTGACCACAAGGGTGCTGATTACTCACAAAATGATGAAGATGAATTTGATGGATTTGACTATGGTAGATTTTGTGAAAACACTTCAATAAATCCTCATTCCAATGATGATTCCAATGATCTTACCTCAAAGACTGAACTTGAAAATATGGGATTTTCCTACTTAGGAGAAGAAAATCATGTCCAATGCAATACTTGTTTAGGAGTCTTAACAGATTGGAAAAACGACGATGATCTTAAGATGATCCATCATAAGACCTTTCCACGCTGCCCAAAATCTTTAGAGTTTACTCAGGTAATGTTTTAAATAAAGATAAAGGATCACTGACTTGGAAAATTTATTGCCAGTTGATTCTTTTAAAAATTAACCTTAAAGGAAGACGAATTAATGGTTTAGAAAATTGTTTTCGAAGTCTATAATTGAATAATTTATAACCTTTTAGAAAATGGCACACATCTCAACACCAAATGAACCAAATAGTACCTACGGTAACTACGTAGATAGAAACCAGCGAATGAGGACTTTTTCACTTTGGCCTAAATCAGGAATACCCGCCTACAAATTAGCTGAAGCTGGATTTTATCTCTACAGTAATAAGCTTTTATTTATTAGAATGTTTAATAGTCTAATTATTAGCCAATATATTCTATTTATTATGTAATATCCATTTGACAATCTATAATGCAATTGCAAAATTTGATTATAAACAAAATAGAATTGTTAAACTACAAAAAAAAGGGTTTTACGACCCATTTATCAAACAAAATCGTTCATTATCTTTAAAATATGTATAAACGTAATCAAATAATTGCTTTGTAGATTTTTTTCTCATTATTTATCATTAAATGAACTTTATCAAGTCAAAAACTTTAAAAAAAACCTTAAGGTTTATAGCTATATATTATATATATAGAGATATTTTGTTTGTTTTATTTATATAGAACATCCAACCGGAGTGAAATGTTTCTCTTGTGGTGGAACATTTGATAATTTATCAAAATATGATGATCCCTGGATCTTACATGCTCAGAAATATGGTAAAATATGTAAGTACGTCCTAGAGGAGAAAGGGGAGCAGTTTATAAATAATAATCAATTGAATGATGATCGAAATAGCATTGATGAGTTCGATAGCGTAGATGGTGCTAGAGGGCTTAATAATAATGAAAATAATGTAATTGAAAAAGATGGAAATAACGGAAGCATAAATAATTTAGCTAATTTGGAAAATGAGCAGACTGATAAAACAGTACGTGATTGGAATATGATAATAGAGGAATACATGCAAAGTGAAGTTGTGAAGGATGTTGAAAAATTAGATATTTCAAAGAATCGTATAAGAGATTTTTTACTTCAAACAGGTAAGAAATACACTTGGAAGGAATTTTGTTTTCTTTTTAAATAAATAAACATACTCTTTACCTATTTTTACAGGCGAATTATATTCGGAAGCTAATGCTTTAGCAAATGCAATGATAAATTCTGAATTAAATAAGAATACAGATTTGACGACTGGTGAAATGCATTTACCTAACCAACCTAGGAATTACAAGAATCCGCAACATTTATCAGATAATCTTAGAGAAAATGTTACAGATACAATTGGAAAAGTTAAGAAAAAAAAAAGAAAAAAGAAAAAGAAAAAACAAGAAAAGGATGTAATTGATGAAATTTCAAAAGATCAATTAGTATTGGAAACTGATAACAAGCGGGAAGATCGTAAGCCTAGTAAGTTATATTTAGACATTATTTTCCCTAGCCATGTTTAATAAGTTTACATCTTTTTCTTCTTCCTCACTCAAGCTCAAATTGACGCTAAGTCAAAATCTCAGAATAAATCAAATATAGAATTAAAACGGTACAAAAAATTAAAGGCAAGAGCAGAGAAACTAGAGGAGGAGAGTATGTGTACTAAATGTAAGAATGAGCAGAGGAATAGTATTTTTTTTCCTTGTAAACATTTTATTTACTGTTGGAATTGTGCTAAAGAGGAGAAATTTTGCCCCATTTGCAAGGCAAAGATTACTGCTCAGAATCGCGTTTTCATGCCTTAGTACAAAATAGCTTACGCTAATGCATTCGAGTAGAATTGTCATTCACCTTAGCCTACAAAATACTCTTTATATGTATAGTACACTGTATCCTTACATATATATATCAACAAAAGTACTTTCACGCCAAACGTGTAGACGCATCTGGTTGAAAGAAAGAATTGCTATTCATTTACCACTGCCTCTTATCATCATATTCTTCATAGTTGTCATCATCCTATCCTCCATCGTCATGGCCACCATCAACTACTTACAGTTTCAGTTATTTATATATCCTACATTATGTAAATCCTTTCATGCCTTTTTTTTTGTTTAGACCACACGTTCTTGATATAAATGTCTTAAGTAAATTAATTAACTAATTAATTATGATATCGATTTTTTTCCTATTATGTTAAAAATAAAGCGACCTTTTTTTCTCAAATTATTCTTTGAAGTGTTTACGTACGCCTCTATAGTTTTTTTATGCTAGTACTACTATATTTAACATTTTATAGAATGTACTTATAACTACTAAAGTCTGAAACGGCTTCCATCGTTGTACTAATTACGATAAACTTGATTATGACTCAAGTCTATTATTGATAAATATTTAATATATTTTAGACAAATTAAAATATTATTGTTCAAAAGGCAAAACATTCTCAATACATTGTCAGCGTTGTTCTTATCATTGCAGAAAAAACAGAAGAGTATAAATTTCATTACTATCTAGACGGAAAACAAGCCTATTTTTTGCTATGCATCGTGAGAATAGATGGCAGCACGATCGGTAGAGAGTGATAAACAGTCGCTATTGCAAAAAATATGAAATACATATTCGTTATTTGCTTATTATGCTTTCTGAAAATTAAGTTTGTATTATAACATATGAATGATTATTAATATAGCTAACTAAACATGTAAAAATAGGGCAGAAACTCAATTTGATTATTTTACATTTTCACAAGACTGGCCAACATCTTTTTGTACAATTGAAAAGGTATTACATAACAATTTGTTTGGTTTTTTTTATCTTTTACAAAAATCATATGGTATCTATAAATAGAATCATTATTTTTATATATTCTTATTGTTTTTTTTTATGTTTTCTAATGATTTATCTTTTCTATGTAAAGGCTCGTAAAAAACAATGTGAAGTTGCCAAAAATGTCACAACATGGACAATACACGGCCTATGGTAAATGAAACTTAATAAATACTGCTCCTTTCAATAAGATTAAATAAAAATAAATACTGTATAATCAATTAAATCAATTTCTCAGGCCTAGTACGAAATATAAGTCACCAGATCCATCGTTTTGTAATAAAACAGCCAAATTTG
This sequence comes from Dimorphilus gyrociliatus, assembly GCA_904063045.1. Taxonomy (NCBI): domain Eukaryota; kingdom Metazoa; phylum Annelida; class Polychaeta; family Dinophilidae; genus Dimorphilus; species Dimorphilus gyrociliatus. Next base: position 1,259,471 of record CAJFCJ010000019.1, read on the forward strand.
ATGATAAGGCAATAATAAAATTGAAACCCAAATTGCAAACATATTGGCCAAATATGTTCCCCGATACGGACCCTAATCAATTATGGTAATCAATTGTTTCTAATAAGAACTTATTTGGAATATTTAATCATTCATTAAAATAAGGAAACACGAATATGAGAAGCATGGTACTTGCGCTATATCAGTGTCTAAAGTGAACACGGAATATAACTATTTCAATTATACATTGGCTCTTCGCAAGTGGTTGAATATTGATGAAAAGTTGGCAAAATACGGAATAAGACCAAGAGCAAAACCTTACAAGGTTTTTTTTTCGCTTACTCTATATAAATATATTATTATATTATTTATGTTTGGTAGCTAAAAGATATAACCTCTGCCTTGGACAAGGCTTTTAACGGGTTTAATGTTGATATACAATGCTCATCGGTGCGTCAATATTACAATTCTATATAATATATTTATTCATTATATGTATTTCCCTTCTCCAGGTCCATGGAAAACATTATTTACAAGAAATTCACGTCTGTCTAACAAAGGAATTTAAACAAATGGACTGTAAAGTAACGTCCCTTTTATATCGTTCACTTTCATCAACAACTTCCTGTTCGAAAAAGAACATTTATTACCCTAAAAAAAATAGTCAGCCGGAAGTAATTAAATCTAAACAGATGAAGTTTGAAAATATTGATAACGTTCCGGAAATTAAGAATCATTTATAAATTTATATTCCTATTTATATATATTTTCGTATTCTTAATGCTATCTGGGCTTTACCTAATTAACTATTGTATTTATGCAAATTAACTATAAGTTATATTACTGGTAAATTGTTGATAATAAATATATAATATCTTCTTCATTAGACAATTTCTTAATTTAATTACTTCTAAACGTACAATTCATTGTCAACTTTAAGCGATAAAGGCTTTTATTTCAATGAATGTTTTCTTCTTTCAAAAAAATCATCCAATAGCCAATCTCTTAAAACATTCAACATTCCCTATTCTATTTAATCATATAAACAATGAATATATTGTTTGGATCAATGAGTTTAAGTCAATCGCTATCATTCCTAATATTTATTCCATAAAAGGATCAATAAAAAACAAAAGATGCTGCCAGAAGTCATGCTGCTGACAGCTAACATTCTTCAGAAAAGACGTAATTCTCCTATTTCTTATTCTTATTCTATTTTGGAATATAGCATGGAACAATGTTATAAAGTGAAAATCGAAAAGAACAAATAGCAACTTAAAAATAAAGATATGATATCGAGGCACTAGAAGTAACTAATTGTATAGTTATTAATATAATTTTGTTAGAAATCTGGCTTTGGATATCAAACAAACTGGCCTTAGTTATTGCAGAAGAGGGTTCGTCTGCTTTTTTTCGGAACGGAAAATAGAGCACTTTTAGGTTAGTCTGTCCAAAATTTTCATATAGGGGTCTCTGAGTGAAGTCATATGACCAATTAGTTTATTTATCATCGTGTTTCGAGTATTGTAATAAGTGGAAAACAATCAACATGCCCTCCCAATCAAATTGGACAATGTATCGTATCTTCTTAGCATTCTTGATGCTTGTTGCAGGATCGATAAATACTTTATCGGCCAAGTATGTTACATTTTGAATAGGTTCTTTACTTTCGTCTTTGTTTATATGCTAAAAATTTTCTATTTATTAAAAAAGATGGGCAGATCGTTCAGAAGCAAAAGGTGTTTATCCAAATTTACCTCCAAGAAAGTTCGATCATCCTTTCCTTCAGGTTAAACTTTTTCTCTTTTTCTTTAAGCATACAAACTCGTGGTAGGCGGAATGATTAATAATCTTGTGTCAGTTGTCGACAACTGAACAATACAAAATATGAAATGACAAACTGCTTAAAATTCCCTTTGCCTTTTCCCAATGCAAACGAAAAAAACGCAGGCAGTCGGAATGTTTATTGGAGAATTTTCTTGTCTCATTGCCTTTGGATTATTGTTTTGTTATCGGTCTCGAAAGGGGAATCCCATTCAAGTGTCGAGGTTCAATCCGTTCATATTCTACCCTCCAGCACTATGTGACATGTGTGCAACTTCCATTATGTACGTTGGTTTGAATTTAACATTTGCATCCAGTTTTCAAATGCTTCGAGGTTCAGTGATGATATTTACTGCACTCTTATCAGTCGCATTTTTGGGTAGAAAAATCAGATCGTTCATGTGGTTTGGTATGGTTGTTGTTCTCGTTGGTTTGGTTCTCGTTGGTTTGTCAGATGTTGTATTTAGGAAAAGTTCCTCGGAAAGAAGTTCCGACGTTAATGGTATAATATCGGGTGATTTGCTTATATGTGCCGCCCAGATTGTCACAGCATCTCAAATGGTGTACGAAGAAAAGTTTGTCATGAAATATAACGTTCCAGCTTTACTTGCAGTTGGCTTCGAAGGTTGAATGAATTTTCAATGATCTGCTCAGCATCATTTCATACCAATGTTGTTTTACAGGTCTTTTTGGACTTCTTACTCTCGGCCTTCTGCTCATTCCCTTCTATTATATCAAAATTACTAATCCAAATAACCCGCTAACGACTGATCCACACGGACGAGTGGAGAACTCACTTGATGCTTTTGCAATGATGGGTCAGAATTCGGCCATCCTCGTAGGTACTCTTGGTAACATGGTCAGTATAGCCGTATTTAATTTCGCTGGTATCAGCGTGACTAAAGAGCTCAGCGCAACAACAAGAATGGTACTTGATTCAATGAGAACACTTGTAATTTGGATATTTTCCCTATCAGTTAAATGGAGACCTTTCGACGTGAAAGAGTTCTTCATGCAATTGGCGGGATTCGCCTTTTTGATTATGGGTATGATTGTTTATAACAATCTACTGTTTATGCCATGGCTAAGGAGAAAAGTTGGCTGTAGAGTAGATGATGAAAATCATTTACAGTCACCTTTCCAAAATGAAGCAGATGAATCTGAAAGAATATTGCAAGACGAAAATTTAACCCAATATGGCAGTAACAATACTTCAACTGATCCTGTATACTCATAGACAATATTTACTGATTTTAAAAGAATAAATGATCTGACGAGGGGTATTCTCCGTTTATACCTTATTGAGATTTGTTGTCATCTTGAATAAAGAGATAACAGTTTTTAAAAATCTAGTCTTAATTGTAGAGTGTTTTTTTACTTGAATAATATTTCTTTTTTTAATACATTTTTTTATCTATAGATTGTTATTTTTGCTAAATTCTATATTGCGGTAGTAGAAGTCTTGGACAAATGTGGAACATGTGTTAATCATTTTAACTTCAAGACTAATATGTTCTTTATTAAAAAGAACTTTTAAATAAGGCGATAAAGTATTATGACGTAATTTATCTATATTTATGTTGAATTTTTCTATAAAGCTTCTATTAATAGTACTTAACGATTAATTAAACAATTTTCTTATGTCTATAGAAAATGGAACTGATCCGATATTTAAACTCTGCGGTAATGTAATGTGTATAGTGTGATATAATACTATATGGATTATTGTTGATAACATTAATTAGATGGCAGTGTTCCTAATGATGTTTGATCACTATAGTTAAAAGATAAGAAATTCATTACTTGATTGAAAGATATTCCAAACGCTTAATTTATATAATCAACCATTTATTGGGAATAGTGCAAGCATTAAATTAGAGCAACAAATACAGAGATACACATATGACGAAGAAAAGTCATGGTGTTATCATTTATATCTTATTCATCGGAGATATCTTTAATTACTTCGAGAAACAACTCATTACCAATCTTTTTAAGGCATTTTTGCGAAAATGTAGCGAACATAAACTTCACAATTCTTTTTCCCAAACCAGTTTTTGCTATTATAAACCTGAACTTTTCAATACTACAAATTAAGCTTAGTCTAATTAATATAAGTGCAAGGTCAATATGATCGTACCAATCATTAACGTGTCTATTCATTACTGCAATTAAAAGATTAGTAATAATTAAATGAACAAAGATTATTCCAACTATAAAGATGATAATAGAAGCTGTGGATGATTGAGAGCTTGTAAAGAAAATATCATCGGGAGTTGTTATTTTCATTGTATATAACAAAGTATAATACAATGATATAGCATAATTAGGAACATCTGATTGGTTTGACATCGTTTGATTGTTTAGTTTGCAATCAGTGTGAGTCACACTGAAGCCTAAAGCAAAAATCGAAATACAAATGAAACAGAGTACCAAATAGACGAAAATGTTACCTGTAACTCTTTCAACGATAAGTAAAACATGGGCAAAGTCACCAAGCAATTGGGTAAATATTAATACAGATAAGACGACACAACTTAAAGCTGCTACATGAATAATGTAAAAAATATTTCGATATTTGCACAAATCCACTTGAAATAGTCGAAGAATAGAGAGAATTATAACAAGAAGTGATAATAGTATTATAACTACCCGTAGGGTTATAGCATCAGCTAAAGCATGGTTATTATTCTTATGTTTCTTTTTTCTCTCTTTATAATTAGAAAATCTTATTGCTAAGAGTAAAAAATCACTACTTATAAGATGTGAAGTTACAACTACAGTTATAATATCTAATGCAATTGGTGTAATATTCACATTTCCAGATGTTAAGAAAAATATACATTTAAGTAATTGAATAATAATTACTATTAACGATTCACAGCCCCAAAGTATTAATGGATATTTGTAAAAATGAAACTTTTTTTCAATATAGGTCTTAATTGGTTCTTTTTCGAATATGTTACCATATTTGAAATATCTTGTTGCATCGGAAAAGGTTGTTCTGGATAACCAATAGAGTAATGAATCGAATGTGATATAGTTACTATTATCTTTTTCGTATCTTGTTACATTATAATAGATAATTGATCTTAGACCATTTTGACTAATTACTCGTCGATTAAGAGGAGAAGTATTAAAAATTGAGTTAAAAATTGTGGGATGACCCATTCTAACCGCAATATCTAAAGGAGTTCTCAGCTCTTCATCTTCGATTTCCAATAATAACCTTTGACTTTCCATTACACATAAACTGTTCTCTTCTACATAATTCATAATAATATCGTATTGTTTAATTGTTGTATGCGGTAATAATCCGGACATATGGGCCAGACAATGAATAATATTTCTACCATGCTTATCTTTAGCAAATATGTCGCAATATTTCAAAACTATCTTGGTACAATTATCATCACCAGACCAACAGGCGTAAGCCAAAGCGTGTTCGTATTCCAATTTTCCAGTATTAAACTTTGGTCCATATTCAATATCTTTCATCCAATGAACAACAACTTCAACGTCCTTTAGATTTATTAAGTTTTCAGAATTTTCTAGAATGTCTAGATCATTAGGATTTAACAGATAATTCCTTTGGGATACACTTAATTTAGATAAAAAGAATTCGAGATCCGATGGCAAGAGACAATTTTTTGCCAAGCACGTAAAAAAAGCCCGTGTTCCGAATGAGAATTCATTCGAATATTTCTTAGGATTGTCCAATATGGTGGAAAACCAGGTAACAGCCTGTCTGATTGGCGTTTCTGTCATAATTGAAACCATTAGTGCTTACCGGTGGAGACGTATTTATTTATGATCATAATAAATCCACCACTTACGCCTGGTATCTATCCTTTGGTGTAGTAGAAAACTGACATATGGAGCAAGTGGATAAGAGTGCTCACCATTGCTCAACTCTATATCATAAGTCTATTCAGAAATTTTGGACAGATTGCGTATTGCCATTCAGAACGGCTTTGGCAAAGGGCACCTTATCATCTTATGAATTAAATCACTTCCTTCATAAACTGCCAATAAATTGTGTAACAACCTTAATAAACGGTACAAAAAAACCAAGTCAAGATCTTTTCACAGTTACTGGAGAAGATGACGGCATCAATAGATCTAATTTTATGGAATGGTTACGCTTGTCTAATTTTGGATATTCGGCTAAAGAAAGCTTCCCATTCAATCATACAGTTACTTACGCTTGCTGGTACGGTGACGAAAATATTCTTGATGCTCTAATAACGAATGGAAATTTAAATCCTTTCGTACCTGACAAATCAGGTAACAATGTAATTCACGATCTTGTTAGAATCTCAAAATTTAAATCGGAGAATGCTATCAAATATTACAAGATAATTATTAAGAGTTTAATAAAAAACGTAGAGAAACAAGAAGATGGGATAGATATTGTTAGAAGTATATTAGAATGTAAAAATTATGATAATATTACACCTATTCAACTAGCTATAAATGAATTTGAACCTTGCATTTTGCTTGAAATATTAAATACTGAACCATATCCCAAGAAAACTGTTCAAGAGCTTGGTTTATATCGCGTTGTTTGGTATGATATGACATCGGTTGAGGAGCACGAAACTTGTGATGATAATTTATCCTTGATACTTACGATATCTTTATCGACAGTGGAGGATGCTAAAGCTTTATTAGAAACTGAGTTTTTGGATAAGGAACCTCTAAGGAGCTATTCCAACTTAAAATGGAAAACTTACTATTGGCGAATACTAATTTGGAGTTTTGAATTTCTGACAACTGGTTTCCTCCATCTAATTCATATTATTCTCTTTATAACAATCGGAGTACATAGGATTCCATCCATTTTTCTAATTTTCTTACTATTGGCAAATATGTTTGTTATTTTTGCAGAAATTATATCGATAGGGATAACTGTGAAAGTCGTTAAACCAATAATAATAAGAAATAAGGCTAGAGGACTCACAATGGCTAGCAGTAATGGTTACTCTCATTTACCAACTATTGCGTCTATTATGAGTAGTGTTGGCTCTTTAATTGTTCTCTTTAATCGTGACTTCTGTTATAAATCATCGCTTAAAGATTCTTATTACGTCCTACACATTAGCATCATGGCTCTTTTGGTTCTTAATATTCTATATATATCTCAGATTAGTCCTTTTGGCCATTTACTTATAACTATAATGCACATGATGAAAGCAACTGCAAGCTACTTTGCTCTAATGCTCGGAGTAATTATGGCTTTCGGAGCAGGTCTTGCTATAATGTATAAAAAACCAAATTGCCCTGGAGTTGTTTCTCATAATGCAACAATCGCTTTTCCAGAATCACTATATTACGCATTTCTCTTATCAACAACTGCATTAGTTCCCAAAGATAAATTCTTCAGTAACAGCTATTCACCGATATTCACAGTTTTTCTCTATGTATCAAGCGTCATAGTGGTATATCTTACGTTGGCTAATCTATTAATTGCAGTAATGTCGAGAAGAGTGAACAAACTATTTGATAAGATAATGTTTATAAAAGCCATTGCAAGATATAATATTATATCCTTGTTCGACGAAACAACTAAAATATACTACAAATCCCTCTGTTACAAACAGTGGGGCAAAGAAGATGCAAGATTAAGTGATATCTATAAATACTTTAAACTTTCAGAGGACAGACGACACTATTATATAGAAGCCATAGAAACAGTAAAAACAGACCAACAAATAGATGACCACAGTGAACTTGGTTTGGGTGAATTATGAAAAAGTTACATTTTATATTTGTAGGTCTTAAATTTAAGTGACAAAACTTTTATTAATAATTGATTAGTAGACGAAATGTTTAAAAAAAGAAAGAAATACAAGTTCAGAATATAAAAAAAAAGAAAAAAAACAATCTAAAAACACTTTGCTCTCATTAAAAATTTACTTAGATATTATGGGAAGATATCTTTGAATTATTAATAATAGCAATCTCTGCATAATACGTTTTCTGTATCCCTGGTGACTCTTTCAAACGGCCTGGTTTGGTGTACAAATTTACAGTTAATTTTTCAAAAAGCGAATTAATTAAGTAATTAATGATGAAATAAACTAACCAATCAGAGACGCATTTCTCACAGTATCCATTGGTGCATTTTCCACAAACAAATAGACAATTTGAACACAGTATTTTTAGGCATGATAAACATCTTTCAGTTTTCATCTTTGTCAAACATCCGCAACGATAGGCATTTAACGCTATACATATATGACATGTATACTGTACATAAATTTAATTACGTATTTGCTCTTTACTTACTGTAACTCCTATCAGCTTTTTGCTCTACCTCATTTGTCAGTTTTATCATCCCCCCAGAAGATTGAATGAAACGTTGACCGACTAATAGGGAATTCGATAAGGCGGATGGAACTTCTCTTGGAGGTGTCGTTGGCAGATCAATGCAAGGCGGTTGATTTATCTTTGAGCCTTCGTAGAGAAGGTTTCTTGTACGTTCTAGACAAAGTTTTTATAAGTAGAGAGTTCAGTCAACTTTCATAATATGGACACAACGCTTACTAACCATAAACTTTACGCATATTCTGCAAGTTTGCAACTCCTTTGTCAACTTTTTTGTCTGTAATATGCCATTTTTCTTGAGTTTCAAATGTAGTTGAAAACGGATACTCTCTCTTTGTCATATCTAAGTTAAAATAATGTTTAACTTAAAAATTTAGGGCAAACTTAAAATGTCAACTGGTATATATTAGCAAAAGATTAAACCGGAAATGAAATAGCAGATAAAAAAATGGCGTCTGCATCGTCAATATCCGAAGAAGAATTTCTGTTTTTACAGGCACTACATTTTTATTTTTTATTCTATGCCATTTTAAATGGTCCGGAATATTATGAAAATTTTATTCGTTTTTTCTGACATAAATCTGAAGTTTCAACAAATCATCATTTAACTAGATGTCACAAATTTATCAAATCAGTTGTTCACTTAATTATCATTTCTTGAACTAATTCGAATGCTGTAGCTTCACAATCTCCATATATTTTGAATAAACTTAATATGCTTATTTTTATCTATTAGAAAAATTATTTACAAATTTAGATGAGACTGCCTAAAAATTAATTTTAATTTTTCCATTAGAATCAAATATTGGAACTGAAGACAAACAATTACCAGCTGGAAGAAAACTGCAGTAAACAGGAAAAAGGTTTACTATCAAATATAAATATATATATATGTGGAATACATTTATAAATTATTGATTATTTCATATAGAATTGAAAGCTATTAAAGAGATATTAGATGTAAAAGAAAGAGATTTGGATAAAGCTAACAAGGTAGTTAATTTTGGAACATTTCCAAATTCGCAATAAATTAGATACTAATTTATGTACAAATTTGTCAAAATCGAATTCAGATTATATCAAAGAGTAAAAAGTCAAAGGAAGTTGAATTGTTGATTCAGGAGAATAATATTTTACAAAAAAAGCTTGGATCTCAAGAAGATGACTTTCGTTTACAGAACGAAACTATTATGAAAGAGTTAAACTATTATATAACACAACATGAGGAATTAGAGCAGTCAATGAATAGGTTTAAATTTCTCTCTCTCTTTCTCTCTCTTCCTTTCTGTTCTACTATTTATTTAATTAAAACAGATTAAAGACTGACGATAATACAGTATCAACTACTAAAATCACTGAGAATGGATCAAAGGAGTTGGAGCAGGAGGTTCTACGATTAAATGCTGAAAAGACTGCCTTACAAAAGAATCTAGATAATATTGAATCGGAACACGACGATGAAGTACGCCAATTAAAAAGTAATATTATTGAGTTGGAAGCCGAATGTATTAAATTATCCGGTAAAAGAGCAAGACCTATTGGGGGCGTTGACGGGTATATAAATTCAATTCAATTTACTTTCTGACACCCCCATTCTTAATGTTTATTCTTTTAATTTCCAGTGAAAGGTCGATTGATGGTGATTCCGATAAGGAAACAACTGACGAAGCCGATTCATCAATTCTTAATCAGAGTAGTTTAATGGCTGACAATTCCACCTATTTAAAGCAAATAAAAAGTATCCATTTAAAAAATAACAATAAATACAATCTTATCGAAGATAATTAATTTATTTTCTCTCTTGATAGGTCTTAATCTCAGTTTAGATACTGAGAAAGAAGAAAAGCGTCTTCTTGCCAATCAATTATCTGAATTAGAAAAGAAATATAACGAGGAAACGGAAAAGCTGCAAAATGAAAAGGAATCACTTCGAGAAAAATTACGAAAGAAACAAGAAAGTTTAGCTCAAATTGGAGAGGAAAAGGAGAAAATCTATTCTGAGTTAACGTAAGTATTAAATGAAAGTTTTGTTTATTGTGAAAAGAAATAAATTAAATGGATATTATATTAAAAAATAGGACTAGAGTTGAAGAATTAAATAAAAAACTCCTAAATAATCACGAAGAAATTCAAGCTGAACGCGAGAAATGGAAAACTACGGATAGCGAAATTATTGAGTTAAGGATAAATGCTGATAATTATTTGGCAAAAAATAAAAGTTTACAAGCAGAAAATGATACTTTACACGAAAAATTAAAAGAACTTTTGATAAAGGTTGAAGAGGAAGAAAAACAGGCATTAGAATTTAAAAAGTTAGCTGAAAAGAGGAAATCTCTACTAGAGGAGGTTGTACAAAAACAACAAACGGAAGCTGATTCCCATAGAAATACTTTAAAGGAAATGAACGAATCTCAAGCGAAATTAGAAGAAGAATATAAATTAAAAATTGACGAATTGAAAATTTCCCTATCAGATGTTCAAAAAGTCGCAAAAAACTGTTCAAAATTCGAAAATCTAGTACGATAATCTTTAGATTTATATATTAGACAAAAATTCTTAAACTTTTTTTTTTTAGGTGTCTTCTTTAGAGGAAGCTAAAGGTTGGCTAGAGAGGAGATTAGAGGATACCGAAAAGGAATTTAATCAATTTAAAGAAACTACCGAAAAATCTTTTCAGGAATTAGAAGAAAAACATTCCAAAGAGTTGAAAGACATGAAGGATGAACACACGGAAGAGTTTGAACAATCAATGGAATTAGTAGAGTTACATAAAGCAAAAAACAATGAATTTGAAGAGAAAATTCAGCAACTGCAACAAGTAAATTGAAAATAATTAATGTTATTTTATTCTATTTCTTTACTTTATGTTATTTATTTTATCGTATAGAATATCAGCGATAGCATTGATGAAAGGCGATTGCACGAAAAGAAAGGGATGACAGTTGTTAAAGATTTAAAAAGACAATTACAAAGTGAAAAAAAACGTACGGAGAAATTACAAGAAAGACTTCAAGAAGTTCTTAGTAAATACGACGTTCCTGTAGATTTAACTACTGAACGTGATAGAGAAGGTTCCGTATGTTCAGCTTCAATATCACAAATGTCACAAATTTCACCTGATAATTACGAAGAAGAGAATACTGAATTAATGAAACGTTTAGCTAAGTCAATGGAAGAAAAGGACACTTTATTAGAGAGAGTACAATATTTAGAATCAAATAATTCAGCAATGGCCGAAGATTTACTCAGGAAACAATCGTTAATCGATCATTTCAATATGCATAAACAATTTGGTAAGTGCAATAAAAGTATTTTAAGGACAAATAAAAAATGACTGCGAAACATTAGAAATACTTGAAAAAACTTTTAAAAATCCAAATAAATCAATAACTTCCTTTCTCTTTTATTTTTAAATTATCGTTTGTTTTTGTTCCAACTTGAAAATTTCAATATTTCAACAGGGCAACAACAATCTCAAAATGAAGCGTCTAGTCTCCTCCGCAAAGTCGTTGATCTTGTTAAAGACGAAGGTTCTGGCTCTCGAGAAATAAATAAAAAATTACAATTGATGCTAGAGGAAACACTAATGAAAAATGTTCATCTACAAGAGGTTTTTATTCATCCTTTTTTAATTAAATTTTTATAATATCATAAATAATATAATATTTCTTTTTCTTATATTTTCTCAACAGAACTTAGAGACACTATCCCGCGAAGTTGTCAGGCTGAGTAAGCCAATAGAAGAAATTCAGAATTAATGACAAAAAAAAAAACAATTAAAAATACTAATCATTCCTGAACTAATTTTCGATTAATCTACTAAGAAACTTTAACTACAAATCGGAAAAGAAATAATATAAATTAATTATTAGTTAAACAATCATGAAAAAATATGATTTCCTTTATGCTCTTCGTCCTCTTCAGGTGCTTTTTTAATAAGTCTCCTAGAAAGAAGGTTGCTTGTTACACTAATATATATATATATACATAAAGAAAATAATCTATGGGATTTGTACCTTTTGCTTGATCCTTGTTTAATTTTCTTTCGGCATATGATTGCAGTTTTTTTAAGTTATTTTTGTTATTGTTTCTTTTAAGGGAAAAAAGGTTTTCCATGAAAACAATCTAGATTATAAAAAGATACTTTTGGTTCAATTTTTTAAAATTTTAAATACAAAACAATTTAAAATATAACATAATTTAATTGCTACTTTAACAGATTCGGAAAACTGATTTTATGCAAACAGAAAACTAAGTTTATGCTGAAAAAAAGGCGGCATTTACACTAGCTTACTAAACCTCTACTCCTTTTGTATAAATATATGATGGAATCCATACTTTATTAAATGTAAAAGCATTGAGAACATATTAAATACTAAAAATATATTAAACATATCTTGTATGCATGTATGTATATACATTTAGTAAATAATTAAAACCAACAAGTCGAAGATTTCTCTTTCAAGCTCAAATCTTTTTTTAAAACCAGTAAATATTGTCTATGAGTATACAGGATCAGTTGAAGTATTGTTACTGCCATATTGGATTTCATCTTCATCTTGTAATAGTCTTTCAGATTCGTCTGCTTCATTTTGGAAAGGTGACTGTAAATGATTTTCATCATCTACTCTACAGCCAACTTTTCTCCTTAGCCATGGCATAAACAGTAGATTGTTATAAACAATCATACCCATAATCAAAAAGGCGAATCCCGCCAATTGCATGAAGAACTCTTTCACGTCGAAAGGTCTCCATTTAACTGATAGGGAAAATATCCAAATTACAAGTGTTCTCATTGAATCAAGTACCATTCTTGTTGTTGCGCTGAGCTCTTTAGTCACGCTGATACCAGCGAAATTAAATACGGCTATACTGACCATGTTACCAAGAGTACCTACGAGGATGGCCGAATTCTGACCCATCATTGCAAAAGCATCAAGTGAGTTCTCCACTCGTCCGTGTGGATCAGTCGTTAGCGGGTTATTTGGATTAGTAATTTTGATATAATAGAAGGGAATGAGTAGAAGGCCGAGAGTAAGAAGTCCAAAAAGACCTGTAAAACAACATTGGTATGAAATGATGCTGAGCAGATCATTGAAAATTCATTCAACCTTCGAAGCCAACTGCAAGTAAAGCTGGAACGTTATATTTCATGACAAACTTTTCTTCGTACACCATTTGAGATGCTGTGACAATCTGGGCGGCACATATAAGCAAATCACCCGATATTATACCATTAACGTCGGAACTTCTTTCCGAGGAACTTTTCCTAAATACAACATCTGACAAACCAACGAGAACCAAACCAACGAGAACAACAACCATACCAAACCACATGAACGATCTGATTTTTCTACCCAAAAATGCGACTGATAAGAGTGCAGTAAATATCATCACTGAACCTCGAAGCATTTGAAAACTGGATGCAAATGTTAAATTCAAACCAACGTACATAATGGAAGTTGCACACATGTCACATAGTGCTGGAGGGTAGAATATGAACGGATTGAACCTCGACACTTGAATGGGATTCCCCTTTCGAGACCGATAACAAAACAATAATCCAAAGGCAATGAGACAAGAAAATTCTCCAATAAACATTCCGACTGCCTGCGTTTTTTTCGTTTGCATTGGGAAAAGGCAAAGGGAATTTTAAGCAGTTTGTCATTTCATATTTGTATTGTTCAGTTGTCGACAACTGACACAAGATTATTAATCATTCCGCCTACCACGAGTTTGTATGCTTAAAGAAAAAGAGAAAAAGTTTAACCTGAAGGAAAGGATGATCGAACTTTCTTGGAGGTAAATTTGGATAAACACCTTTTGCTTCTGAACGATCTGCCCATCTTTTTTAATAAATAGAATATTTTTAGCATATAAACAAAGACGAAAGTAAAGAACCTATTCAAAATGTAACATACTTGGCCGATAAAGTATTTATCGATCCTGCAACAAGCATCAAGAATGCTAAGAAGATACGATACATTGTCCAATTTGATTGGGAGGGCATGTTGATTGTTTTCCACTTATTACAATACTCGAAACACGATGATAAACAAATAAACTAATCGGTCATATGACTTCACACAGAGACCTCTATTTGAAAATTTTAGATAGATCGACATAAAAGTGCTCTATTTTCCGTTCCGAAGAAAAGCAGACAAAATCTTTTCGATAGAAATGTTAGATGATAAATCACAAAAGCCTATTTTTTTTTTAAATTATTGGATAGATTACTTAGTTAGACATCCGAATTAAATCTAATTTCAAATTACAGCATCTCAATTATGCAACAAAACCTCTTTACGCTTTATCATCAACTTCAATTAATCAGATAAGAACAAGATTAACCCCTTAGATCTCTTAAAAATCACATCCAGACTTATCTTTAGTAGAGAAAATTTCGGAAAATCTACTTAAATCTTTTAAAATCGAACAGGCATCAACTGGAAAATATGATAATTTGTAGTGGGTTTTTAGAAGACATAATTGGTGAAGAAAAGTACTATGCTGATCTTGAAAATCACTGTTTTACACCCTTTTTTCTTTATCTAGGCCTATGTTCATTACTAATTCTGAGAAAGATCTTAAAACAAACCTATTTTTAAGTTATCCAAACTTAAGATGAGAATCTTAGGAATTTTTATGCTAAATGACTTACTAATGTTCTTTTTTAAACTTCCTTTACCCTATTTTCGTTAAGGTCTAATTTAGAAAATAGGAAATATAATGTTTATTTAGTTGCTGATTAAAGAAATATTGTATATCAAGATAATGAGAGGATTATTTATTATTTATTTATTGAATTATTGAATTTTTGCTGTTGAAATCAGAACGATATGTTATTACACTATATATATATATATATATATATATATATAAATTTATATACTAATATATGTAACCCTATATACCAGTTTAGCTCTGTTTAATATATGTCAAAAAGAACATTTATGTTCTCTTCTTTAATTAAGTTTTTTTATTATAACATATAAAATTATAAAATTACACTTTTTTTTATGCAATTATCTCGTTAAAAGCTAGATAAGATAATATATTTAAAATCTTATTTCTTAAGCCTAACCTAATTTAATGAATAATAGTATTATCACTATTAAAAGATGAATAATATTATAAAAGATAGAATTTTATATTCAGTATTACATTAAATAGTAATAAAATGAATAACTTAAAGATAAAAAATGATTTATTACTCTGTAAAAAATATTAATAAATATGTACTTCATAAAACATTTATTGTAATGGAAATAATATCATAAAGGGGAATATTTAACTTGGAATTTTTCCTACTCCTCGCTTTTACTTCCGGTGTTGTATTTTTTTTTAGTCTTATACGTGTACAAGTTATATTTGGGGGGAAAGTAGGCCTAATATCGCAAAGTATGCTTGTACGATAAGAGTTACACTTTCAGTAATAAAAGTGCAAAAAAATAATAGAAAGAGACTGAGTGGATCTTTTTTAATAGTAAAGATAGATATATAGATAGACAGATAGATAGATAGATAGATTACAACCAAAAAAGAAAAGAGAGCGAGAGAGAGATAATAATATATGATCATAGCACTAAACACTCAATAGGGTTATAATTTATTTTTAATCGAATTTTTTGTTTTTACAATAAGTACTTAAATAGAAATTTTCAAAAAAAGACAAAAGAATATAAACAAGAAAATAAAAGAGAGAAAAGTTAGATAGAGATTGAGAGATAGATAGATAGAGAAAGAGAGATCAATGTTTAAATAATAGGCTTAATTTTTTTCCCTTTTCTACTTTTTTATTTTACATTGTTTTCATATCCTGTGTTTATATGTATATATATATAAATACACTTATACATATATACATATATAAATATACATATATTTATATATACATGTATATATAATTACTATAGATAGTACAAAGTTTTTTTTTGTTCCCTTCTATTTTGTTTCTTTGTTGTTATTGTTCTTGTTTTGGTTTCTATCAAAATAAGAATAGTTTTTCTCTTTAATTAAGGATTTGATAAGTAAAAGAAAATGTTAAAAGATATATAAATACTGTTTATATTCAATCAATAGGCAGCTTTCTTTCTCGATAGTATATTATTGTTTTAAATGTTAATCGAAAACGAATGAATAAGTTAAATCCTTAAGTTTCATTATAAAAACTATAACCTATAAACTCTATATGCACAGTACATAGAGTATAAATTTTTTAACTATGTTATTTACTTAAAATAGGACGGATTATTGAATAAAAGAAATACATATATATATATATATATATACAGCTATAGAAAGAGTAAGAAAATTAGTCATCGTACAAAATATAGCCTATGTAAGAAGAAAAGTAAAAATAAAAAGTTTCAAAGTTACTAAGATGTGAATAATCATTAAAAATATCCCTATCACGAAAAGGTGTATTAGTTGTATTAGTTCTAACTAACGGATTTACTTTATTAGACCTATAATAAAAAAAAACATCCCTATGGGCGTTATCTTTTTCAATTGGGCTATTAACAAATAGAGTATAAAATTAAGCTTCCTTTGTTATTTTTACTTTCTTGTTAACAAATTGTATATTTAGAAAAATATATTATATGTTTCTTTCAATATCTTTCAAATGAAGAAAAAAAAATTTGCGGTATTTTTTTTTTTGCAGTCTTTTCAGAATTCTGCTTGAATTAATTAATTAGTATAAATACGATAATATATAAACAATACTATACATATTTATAAATATATATATAGTATGATAATAGGAAAAACAAATTAAAAAAAAAGGTTACAGTTCGGATAAACTTGATTAAATGTTCCTGCAGATAAGTTAAGACGAGAAATTTAGGCGGAATAGGCTATATTTTTGCGTTGTCTGCTTTCATTTTATTTCTAATATTAGTTGATTTGCTACTAAACTCTTCAATTTTTAATAATTATAAATAAGTATTCTCTATCTGTGTACTTGCCTCCTTTGGTGAATCAGATATTTCGAAAACATCGGAATTTACTGGAGCTGTGTTATCTTCGCTAAGTGGTTTATCGGGTGTTAGTGGTCTCGGGTTTTGTTCCAGAATTTCAGTACTTTCTATTGAAGATACGTCCAATGTTATTTCCTTTTCCATTGAGTGATTATTAGGGTTTTTTGTACTTGTACTTTCTGAGCTACTACTATTCGTGGGAGATAAAGACAGTTTCTTTTTCTGATCGGGAGGGAGAGGAGCTGTTTGCTTTTTCCTGACTACATTTAAATCCGAAGAATCTGTCAATGATGATGAAAAACTTAGTGATGAGTGATTACTTGTTGCTATTCTCGTTTGTCTGTCCAAACATCCGTGGGCTTCTTTATGAAATGAGGTTGGGTCAGCCCCTAAAGAAATAAGACAGGATGACGTTGAATAAATGTCATTATAACTATCCCTAAGTGAAGGTGTCGAAGAATGGATATCTATTGAAAAAAAACAAACGAAAAACGAAAAAAAGTGGTGCGCCATTAAAATCAAACCTATTTATATACACATGTATATACTTACTATCTATCGACCTTGTTAACCTAGGTGGTGGAACAATAGCTGATAAAAAGAATAAAGCATTTTTTTAGTGAGTCGTTTAAAAAATCACGTATTAATTTTAAAATATTAACTTACCAGACGTAGGCTTGAATGATTCTTGTACAATTTTAGTATTGAAGAAATAATCGTAATTGGTCAACAAAAATTCAGTAACTGTTGAACCTAGTTGAGTACTGATAAATCTTTCCTTCTCATCCGTTCCATATGCCATTAGATTAGGTCCAATGACTATTGCTAAATTTCTTGCAGTCATCTTATTTACCCCTTGATTTATTTCTACGTCCTTTAAAAATTGGAAGAGAAATTGAATGTTTTTTCTATTGCTTTCCGGTAGATTATTGATAATCTTTCTAAAAGATGCTTTACGCTTTTCAATATCGGATTCTGAGTTGGCTATAGTCCAATCTTCGTAGTTTCCCGATAAAAGAAGAGGTTCAGGAAGTTCCCTTAAGTAATGTTTTAAAGCAGCAGCTGCCGTGTGAACATCAAAATTACTTTTATCAAAATTGTCGGCATTCACGTCCAAAGCAGCCTTGAATCTCTTGAGACGAGAAGTACTTGCAGGCACTCTTAGTAAACCCTCTTCAGTCAGACCGCCATTATTTCTAATAAGATCACAACACTTTTGTATAACGAATGCAATTTTAGTTTCTTTATCACAATGATCTTTTAATCTTCTACCAAATGATGGCTCTTCTTTTGCCTCCTCGTTGTTTTTTTTAATTATCTCTAAATTCTCTTTGATAATCTTTAAACAATCATTATGGTATGTTTCTTGCAGGTGAACTAATTTCGTAAACAATTCACAATGTGAAGATTCCTTTGCAGTAAATTCATATAATTCAGTACCTAAATCATTTCTTAACTGTTCCATTGAATTTAAGGCATCGTTCCTCTCTTTCTCTAAAGTAGCTATTTTTTCGCTATTCTGAGATTGAGCATTCGTTTGCCTAGAGGCCGATGTCAGTTTATTTTCGGCCATTTCATATTCTTGCTGGGCCTTTTTCAATTGGGACCGCGATTTGTGTATTTGGGGCTGACTCTTAAGAATATTTCCAATATCTTTTACAACAGCTTCGTGAATTTGTTTTTCGAAAAGGAATTTTTTATTCGCTAAATTTGCTTCTAAGCCAGCCATTTGTGATACTACTTGAACTAAAGGACTATTAATATTTTGATCAATGGAAGCGTTGCTCAAAGTATGGGCCGTCTCGTGGAATGCTAAAGATAGTCTATGCTCGGCATATTTCTTTTGTTTTTCCGTTGTCAAGTTGGGACCTTCGTATAACTTTGTTAGCGCTTTATTAATTACACTCATCGAGCTGAATACAGCGTCTACTCTTTCATTATATTTCTTTAGCTCCTCTGGTATAGCATCCTTCTTTTCATTTCTTTAAAAAGGAATAATAAACTTGTCATCAATCTAGGGGAGGAACCAGCACAAAAAGGCCTACGAAAATTAAGACTACACCTGACATATGATCAAACTATGTCAGTGTTAAAGCCATATAAGCCTATTAAGTCTAAAGTTAATCGTTTTCTACTATTAATGATAGTTAATAAGCGACTCAATGCAATAGCATATTCGTTTTTAACACGACTTTAAATAAATATACAAAAACAGTAAATGCAATTATATGTATACAGTATATATATATGTTTTTTTCTCTTATCGATTTATGAATCTTTAAAGCAAATTCTCTACAAGAACAGGCTCAACTGTAAGATAATAGCTTAACACAAAAACGACTATTTTAAATCTATAATAAATACTTGATCCGACGGCTGGAAAAGACTCGAAATCTATCCATAACATACGCCTTCTCCCACAATCATCGAAAATATGCACCATTCAATCTAAATTACACTTATCTATTATCAGTTGTAATATAAGAGCCGAGCTACTGTTAAAATTTTATGGGGATAAATTCATTTGACAGTCGACTTCTATTGAAAAGGTAAGGTTGTAAGTTACGTAGAACGTTCTATTATGATGACGAATTGATTGTTAAAATCTTGCGTTATTTCAATGGCGTTCAATTATTATTCTTTTCGGAATTTATGACTAGGACTGATCCCCATTATTAAGATCGCTCTTTTTTTTATAGATAACAACGGGCCTTACCGAAGAGGAGTAATTTCTAGCTTCGATCTGGCCAAAAACGAACGAACTCGTACTCTCGGCATGTTTTCACCTTCTCTTCCTCAGAAACGAATCAATACGGTTGTATAGATATAAAAAGTTTAGGCCGACCAGAAATATTTACCAAGGGTGATAGTCAACAGATGGCGTTGTGAATTCAGAATAATTATATATTTTTCTATGAAAAAGTTGATTTTATATTAAATTAAAGCTAGAATTTCCTTCCTCGAACGTTAGTCAAAACTGTCAACACTTTTTTGTATCAACTTTTCAACATTCTCCTTTCTGAAAGAGACTATAACGTATTTTTTGGGAATAAACGACTATAAAACTTATGAATAGCGTACATATTCCATATCTTGGACTATTTCCTTAAACAAAGCAGTCTTGTATTTATTTCCTATTGTTATATACTTCATTAATATTCATGTATAGACTACTACTTTTAATTATTATATTTTAGCATCCCAACTATAACAAGTGATATCTTACCTCACAAGATTGTTCTTCAAACGATTTACATTTTTTTTCACTTCTAATCCTTTAAACATTGTTTTCTTCTATGTGATTTTATTAACAGTAATCGTGTGAGTTATGTGAATCGAGAAAAACTGCATCCCCAAGTCTCGCACTGCGCCAAAGCCTAATTCAGTAGGCCAAATTAGTATGACTTAGAGAACTAACAAATGGATTCTACAAAAAAAATTGTCTTCAATTAATCTATTACTTTTTTTAATACTTGACTCTTCTAGCTAAGCTAAAAGCCATAAAACTGAATGACAACTCAGTCAAAACTCTTTTTTAAAAAATTCTATGCGGAACTTGTATTTCCGGTGAAAAAAAACGTGATGATTGTCGTTTGTCGTAGCAGTTGTATTGCTCAGAATAATTTTTTAAATGCAAATGTTCACACAGTGACATAAAATACAGTATATACAAAATATAAAATTAAACTCTTTAACGAATGTGATAAGTGAATAAAAAGTTACTTCTACAAATGTTTTTACAAGTGTTGAATCAAAATAAATATGTGAGCTCAAAATGACATACTTTATTAATAACACAACACGTAAAAACCATTAAAAGAATAATGCTTAGTTGTTATAAATACAAATAAATTTTAAACAATGCTTTTTTTTAAGTATACGACAAACATCAAAACAGCAAATATTGGTGAAACACTCTAACGACTGCTACTTCTCTCCTGTTCTGGATCTTCATTATTTCTTACGGGTGATACATCTTTTTCCACTGAAGCTGCTGGACTGGGTGATCGGTCCTTGCTAGCACTCTTTTTGCTCCTAGAACGAGATCTCGAACGCGATTGTTTTCCTTCGCTCATGGGGCTTTTCGAACGTGAACGAGAAGGTGATCTCGAGCGCGATCGAGAGTGATCCCTGCTGCCATTTCTTCGATTTTTACTGTGGCTCCTACTGTAAAAGCATAAATTTACGCATTAGTTAATTTATTCAATATTACAAAAAGTATAAATTACTAACCTTCTTGATCTTGATTTACTCCTTGGACTTCTGCTCCTACTTCTACTTCTACTTCTAGTGCTTCTACTCCTACGACTTCTGCTCCTACTTCTACTTCTACTTCTTGTGCTCCTGCTTCTACGACTCCGACTTCTGGTGCTTCTGCTTCTACGACTTCTGCTTCTTCTACTTCTTGAGCTTCTGCTTCTGCTTCTACTTCTGAAACGACTAACTTATTAACTCTATAATAGTTTTTCAATTTAATTTTACCTTCTTCTTGAACGAGATCTGCTGCGAGATCTCGAATAACTTCTTCTGTCTCTGTATCTTCCCCTATCTTCAATCAGACGAATACGTCGCCCATTGACTTCGGTACCATCAAGCTTTTCAATGGCTGTTTTTAGGTCTCTGTAGCTTGCGAATTCAACGACTCTGTAATGTCAACAATAGTTAGGTTAAATGAAATTTTTTAGATTATTTATAAAGGTTACCCTTCATTTCTACGTGTCTTATGGGCATCGGCATATGTTATTTCCCCGGCTTGTCTCATGTAGTCTTTCAAGTCCTGATTGGATTACGAAAAGTAATTTTAAAAATATTCACAAAAGAATATTTTGCTTAGTTAAAAAAAGTAGGTATTTGGATGTAAACTAAGCAATAAAATAAATAAGTATATAGGTTGTCAAGATATGCATCTCTCAAACTTAAAAAATTCATTATAATTAGCAGTCTTGGTAAAATATCCCCATATCATACGGCTGGACGATTCGTGAAGGCGATGGACCACGGATACGCCAAAACCACCAAGAAACTTCATAAGCCATTATGCTCGTCCACCACCATGTACGCACACGTTTGTCATTATTATTATTTAGGATTACATAGAATGCACACATGCACAGTTTTGTGTCTTTTGACAATCAGTTAATTTACCTGTGTGACTTTGTCACGTGACGTATCGCGCGGCAGGGATATTGTAAGAGGAACACAAGACGCATCGGACGAGACAACGTTTGGCTGGCTGTGGTCTACGCAGCGGCCTCTTTCTATAATACGCTCGCCCCGTCAACACACACAACGTATTTGCGCCTCCTGTTCTAAATCAATTTTAAAAAATATAATTTTTTTCTTTCGAAAATGTGTTTTCAGAGTCTTGAAGCGCCCGTCGTTTCTCGATCGTATCGTCCGCTTCGCTTGATTCTACTTGCCATATGCTTGCACGTACCTGCCAGCTGCATCTAGACGACAGATTTTCCACTATCAGACGATACTCTGTTCGGGTAGGTGGACCATAACGGTCTCTTGACGATGGCGGGGGTCTTCTTGGTGGTGGACGGTAGCGTTCATCTCTCCAGTCAGGAGGCCCACGTGGTGATCTTCTAGCAAACTCTACTACAATTCTGAAAAAATAACGTTTTGATATCGTTTCAAAATATTCCTAATCAAATTATCAAACCTTTCTCCAAGTAATTCTTTTCCATTAAGTTCGTAAACAGCATCATCTGCATCTCGATGATCTTCAAATTCCTGAAATCATTGACGTTCCATAAAAGTATAATGGTTGTAATTTTAAAACTCACCACAAAGCCGAAATCGCTTTTGAGTAAAACTTCTCGAAGTTTGCCGTAACCTTTAAAGAATTTTTCGACATCCCTTTCGCGTACGCCATAAGGCAGTCTCCCAATATAAACCCTGGTAGCCATGCGGCTGAAACAGAAGTAGGTCAATGAAACTAACAATGACGCATCGCCGTTATACCTGAGAGACGGCGAGAAATACAATAATACTTACATCGCTTTTATTCAGCAATTCGATACTTTAACTGATCTATCAAATTGCTCCAAAAAGAACGTTTTATTAGCACAACTTAGCTTATATGACGAACGAAACAATCACGCTCCAAACGGAACGCCGAAAGTGCTTAAAATGCGCATGCGTGAAGAACATGGCCGAGTATACGAAAAAAATTATTCTGAACGATTTAACTAATTTAAATTACTACTAATTACTAAATATAAATAATAAAATTTATTTATTTATTTGATATCGAATTGTCGATTTCGATATTTTAATGCTTATCTAATAATATTTAGAATTGAACCTTAACCGCGGTTTTGAACTCGCCTCCGCCACAAAATTCCTCACGCTATCTAGACGTTCCTAATTCTAGTTAAAAAAAGCTGAATATCTGTCGATTGGTGTGAGTCATGATAGATCGGCAAACTTTTTAAAAGAAATAAGTAATTGTCGATTTAATAACTCTGGCTGAACACCGAGTTGTCGAAATCAATTATTTGTAAGTGAATAGCTTTATATTTTACTTAAGTTATATTAGGGAACCAAATCCTTATTAATCTGTATTACATGAAAATGAATAAACTTAATTAGGAGTATTAATACTCCCCATCTATCTCAGCAGTTGAGCAAGACTTTCCCTATTTGTATACAGATTGAAAAAAACTATATTGAAACTTAAGGCCTCATAGTATAATATATGTTATACTAAAACCTGAAGTCGTAAAAGTACCTTAACTCCAATCTCATTTTCTCATACTCACTCCCTATCTCTATACGAACTTCAAACGACAAATGCGTGTACTTGAACATACAAATAAATGCTGTGTATATACGTGAGCTACAAATGTATCAATGCAGTAGATGTGTATATACAATACGAGGATTTAACACTTATAGAATCTTTAATTAAGGCAATCGGCTTAAACATCTCTCTCAGCAGTGAAACTTCACTGTAAGTTTATTAATTAAACAGGCCTAATAAGTAATCATTCACATTTCTCTTTATATTCTATAATTAATTGCAGCTATTTTGTGACATGTATTGGTGAAAGAAAGACTAATAAGTACTATTCAGAGGTTCAGTAAACTATTAGAATGAATACAGTTATAACAAAATTGACACCTCGTTTGAGGAGGAAAAAGACATCGGCTGCAAGTAATATGGATACGGTCTGTAGTAGAATAATAGTATTTTGTTGTATATATCCTTAATTGTGAAGTATATGTTTTGATATATTTTGCTTAAAGATATCTAATAAAAATCAATAATTCATATAAATCTTATCAGGAAGTCGACCAACTGTATATATACTTATATATTTATACAAATTTATAGTATTTAAAGGGAAAAATATATAACACACAATTATATATATATATATATATATATATATATATATATATATATATATATATACATTATATGTTAGTATTTACGTTAATATTCAGAATTTATTTTATTTGGTTAAATTAAAATACTCCTTTGTTCAGCAACCTACTAGCTTAGGCTGCTTTACCTTTCTATATTATCAATATTATTTTATGTTATAGAAAATTTGAGATATACGTTGATAGCAGACAGTATAATAATTTGATTTTGATTGTGGTTCGTTGATATATATATATATTTACGTAAATTGATATTGAAATGGGACATAGGTCACTCTAGGTTATGATATTATATTAAAAGGTTACTATATAATTACATACTCAACATTAGATTAATTACTGCATAAAAAACGTTTGTATTTGAGAATACTTTTTACATGTTATATTTTCTCTATATTTGTATATATATGTATATATATGGCTTCGTTGCTGATTGTTAAAATATAACAAATACACATTCAATGATTACTTTATGATTTGTTCATGAATCGATAAAAAAAAATTAAATAATTCTAATTGTTTCTACAGGACAAGAGCGATATTGATGACAATTTCGTTTATCCATTGGAAGAAAATCGTAACAACGTTCTACAGATTCCGACTTCGAACAGTGGAAACTCCTTATCAGCAGCTGAACAAAGTGAATCTATGATGATACCTACAAACGATAATTCAGCTATTCAAGTGGTACCCTCGTCCTCTCCCATACCCCCTGCCCCAGCTGTAAGAAAATCAGATTCTGATGATGTCTTTGTTGGTGAAAATGTTTGCGAAAGTCATGAGCATGGGGGGAAAATGGCATTAAACGATGTGTTTGGTCTTGACGTTGATTACATGTTTGAGCTACTTTTTACAGATTCACAGTTTTATAGAGATTTTTTAGCGTCTAGAAAGACAACTGAACTTATACAGACGCCCTGGCCGGTGGAATT
The DNA here is from genome assembly GCA_904063045.1 of Dimorphilus gyrociliatus. NCBI lineage: Eukaryota > Metazoa > Annelida > Polychaeta > Dinophilidae > Dimorphilus > Dimorphilus gyrociliatus. The sequence goes on from CAJFCJ010000019.1 coordinate 1,284,915, forward strand.
TGACGAGGATGGTTCTAAATCAAGATTAATTACATATACACTATCTCTCAATTACAAGATTGGACCTAAATCTACAAAGACAACTGAAAAGCAAACGATCCTTCCGGAATCGAAGCCGGGTTCGCATTATATTGTCGATGCAGAAGTTCATAATTTGGAGGTTCCATACGCTGACACTTTCTATACGATTACTAGATTTTGCTTGCTCAAAGAATCAAATAACAAGACAAGACTAAAGGTGCATTGTGAAGTAAAGTACAGAAAACAAGCATGGGGACCAATTAAGGGTTTGTGTCACTCAAAAAGCATTCTTTCTCTTCTTTTTTCTTATCTAAAGTTTTCAAACATGTTACAATATGATAAAATATAAAATATATTGTAAATATTGTTTTTAGTGGTTGTGGGTAAATGTGCCCAACAGGGTTTGCCCGAAAATTTTAATCTTTTAGGTATGTATCGAACGTTTTGTTCTGACAGGCTTGATTGAAAAAACTTCTTCTTCTGGGTTATCCGAGAATTTTAACTTGCTTGGTGAGACTAACTATTGCTAACTTTCCACTTTTTACTTTCTTTTATCGCTTTTATAAACATAATATATATTAAAGAAACTATTTTCTTGGTTTTCTTAATATATACATAAACATATTATAATTAATATTAATTAATAATCCTATTAATTAATTTCTTTTTGTTTTTCTTATAATATTAATGATATTATCTTTAATTGGTTTTTGTTTCTACCCCCCCTCCCACAGATATGTTATTTTTCATAATTAAAATGTTTGTTTTAAGCCGTACATTTAAGAAGAGAAGCTGATAGGAATCATGGATCGACGACGTCTAATAATAATAATAGCATGAACAATAGCACAAAGAAAAAATTGAGAAAACGCCATAAACAACAAAGCCAATCAATTGCTTCTAGCTTCGAACGACCTGCTCATATGGATGCGTCAAGATATTCGAGTCAGCCTTTGGCATTTTCTCTTAGTGCTAATACTTTGGCTCTCTTCCTTTGCTTCATGTTAGTACATGCACAAAAAATAAGAAACCTTTTAAATAAGCATATACAAACAATGACATTTTCAAACAGAATCATCCTTCTGATTTTCCTGAATGTATTCCTTTTCCTAAAGATTAGTCAATTGGAAAGTCAAACTTTACTTTTCTACAGGAATAGCGAACCTAGTATTAAGTAGGTTTATTTCCCTTATGTACGAATATGTTTTAAATTAAATTTTATGATTATTTCTTCTTTATATTCATTTTATAGAACTGACTGGCGCCAATTGATTGATGATGAAGAGAATATTTATAAAACTCAATCGGCAAAATGGAAGAAAGTTTTGTCGTCATCACTTTTAATTTTAGATCAAATCAAAACGACTATGCAAACTTTGTATAAGCGTGTCGAAGAGATTTGAAATACAGTTTTAATTCAGACACCTAGCGGATTCTATTTTTGAATTGTTTTTTTGCGCGTACACCCCCTGCCGTTTATAGACGGTGTATATAAACTCTACGACCATCTTCTTCCGCTGTATTCGAAAGAGAGCAAGAGAGTTAGAACGAGGGGTTGGGAGAAAGATAGAGATAGATTAATATAGAGAAAGAAAGAGAGACAGAGAAACAGAAAGAAAGAGAAAAGTATAGATAGATTGTGAGAAAGTTAAAAAGTTTTCCGCGGCGCGCACTTCTTTTCCAACTCACCATGAAATTACTCGTCATTATACTCATCTTGGGCCTTTTAGAAAGGATTGCAAGCTATCCAGCATCTTCGGAAAGAGGGGAAATGGTTTCATTAGCTATTGTTTTTGATACAACCGGTTCCATGTACGATGATTTAACGCAGTTAATAAAGGCAGCGGCGAAAATTTTAAATGAGATCGAATCGAAGAGGAAGAGGCTCATTTACAATTATATTCTCGTGCCTATAAGGGATCCAGGTAAGGAGAAAAAAAAGATTTCTGTATATTGTTTATAATTGGATGCTTCTGATGCACTTAGTAGTTACCTAATCTTTGCCGCATCTGCTTTTTATGTTCTATCTCTTCTTTTTGCCATTTGCGTAGATGACCTAGCGTTGACTTGTTAACCGTGCTAAAGCGCGTTTTATGATCGCCATTAAAAGTCCCGTCTGTATGTATTTATTTATAAAACTAAGCAGGCTTTGGGGCACGTTCAATCACGCCAATGTTTCAGAAATTGGTCCAGTTCGAATAACCCGAAATGCGGATCGCTTTCAAGACTTTCTTCGCAACTTGACGGTATCGGGGGGAGGAGATTGTCCGGAAAAATCTATATCGGCTATTCGGCTAGCACTTGAGTCTTCTCTTCCTAATTCACTCATCTATGTTTTCACTGATGCGCGATCAAAAGACTACGAACAAACCGAACAAGTTCTCTCACTTATTCAACAAAAACAAAGTCAAGTGGTATTCGTCTTAACTGGTGATTGTGGCAACACATCTCACCCAGGATACTATGCTTTTCAAAGAATAGCTCAGACAAGCAGCGGCCAGGTGTTCCTTACTAAGAAGAATCAAGTAAATCGGGTTCGCAAACATCACACAATTTCAAATATATCTTGTTCCCGCGAGTTTCGCTCATTGGCTGCGTTTAATGTTTCCAACAGGTTCTCAAGATCGTCAGGCAGGCTGTTCGGTCTCGTAAAGTTCATGTTTTGACGGTGAATCAACGCCAAAGAGCAGTTTCAGACGTTTATTTACTACCAATTGACTCGAGAATTCAGCGTTTTACCGTAACTGTAAGTGGCTCCGATCCCAAAATACGTTTATTCGATCCAGATGGGGAAAAGTTTGATAAAAAGCGGGGCTTAATTTCAACGCTAAAGTTGGCTAATGGTATTGTCGTGACAGTAAGAAAGCCTAAGTTTGGTTCATGGCGTTTACAAATATCCAGCTCATCTGCCCATCAGGTCAGAGTAAACGCTTTAAGCGATTTGGATTTTACACATGGGTATTCTTTAAAACCGACCTTCTCCATGAACAAGACCTTCTTCAGACCAATAACATCAGCCCAAAACTATATGCTCGTTAATTTAACAACTAATGATTCCAAGACAAAGTTAGAGAGCGTTAAATTAACAGATTTACAAGGTAATGAAATCGCTGTACACTCTCTTTTGGATGATTTACGAGAAGGGGGCCAACTACCATATGTTTATTCCTTTCCATTTTTACCGCCTACAACAGAATTTTATTATGTAATGATTAATGGTACTGACCATAGGGGTCTACCTTTCCAACGGTTTTCTCAAACAGCTATACAGGCAAGCGTTCCTCAGCCACCTATTGTACATTCTCCATCGCCACTATTAAAAGTTCCGTCAGGGGAGAGCATAAAATTGAGTTGCTTCGTTAAGAGTATTGTCCCATATAAGGTTAAATGGTTTAAAGGGAAGAACCATATAGGACCAGACCTATTCTTTTCTCAGCCGGACAATGCAACACTGGAGATAACGAGAGCAAGACTAATCGACGAAGGCAATTATATGTGCAACGTATCAAATAGAGCTGGTTATAGGATAGCCCAAATTACTTTAGACGTTCTTGATTCAAAACCTGTTATAAAGGTCGATAGAAAATCAGTTGAGGTTGTGGAAGGTGATCAGCTTGTCCTATATTGTAGAGTCTTCTCTAAAACTGACTTTAACATTACTTGGTCCCGCACTTATTACTCTAAAAAGTCAGTTGAACTAGAACCTCATAGAACATCATTGTTTAACAATGGAACACTTATTCTTCATGATATACGTAGAACGGATGTTGGAATATATACTTGTGAAGCGCGAAATGAAGGAGGTTCTTCAAAATCATCAATAAACGTAACTTTGCAAGGTTTCCCGAAAATTACAATAACGCCTCGCCAATTCAAATATCGAACGGGAGATTCAATCAATTTTACATGTTCATCAAATTCAAAAGTTCAAGGGGGTTTCATGTTCAAAAAGGAAGGATCGAATTTAGAGTACTCGAGTCGTATTTGGTTTGATAGGACAAGGGGAAGCTTGATGATAAACAATTTAAGAATTGAAGACGCCGGAAAGTACGAATGCGAAGGGAAGAACTCGGCGGGAAGTGCGTCTGCATTCTCTCATTTAATTTACATAGGTATGTATATTATAAACAAAAAATACGCGTACCGTTTCCATATGTTAGCCATGGACAGATGTAAATGTTTACAGTTTAAGCACCAAGTTTCGGCTTACTTTTCTTTCATTTCCATAACAACAAGGAACTATAAAAAAGCCCCTTTTCTTTCTTCTTTGTTTAGAAAAACCGACAATCACAGTAACAAGGAACAGAGTGCTAATAAATCAGCTGGATACTGTGAGGTTGAAATGCGAAGCCCGAGGTCAACCTACGCCAGTTGTTGATTGGTTCTTTAAGAATCAACTAATAAAGGATGGAAGTTTATTCAAATTACATGATAAGGGTCAACAATTGGAAATAAAAGAAGTACGCGATGATAACGAAGGAACTTATGATTGTGTTGCTAAAAATGAAGGGGGTAAAGATTCAGGAAGAGTTAATTTGTTTGTTGGTTCAATCCCAAGCTTTACGGAGAAGCCAAGTTCAACTAGAGTTAGGATTTTATCAAATATTACATTGGCTTGTGCTGGTATAGGGTCTCCAAAACCTATTGTAAAATGGTCTATTGATAATAAAGAAACCAAAAGAATTACACAATCTAAAGATGGTTACCTTAATATAATCGGAGTTAAGAAAGAAGATGAAGGTTCTTACACTTGTATTTTAGAGAATAAGTTTGGTTCGATAAATACTACAGCTGTAATATCTGTCGATGGAATAGTTGCTCCAAGAATAGAATACTCAAATCCAACCGAATACGTATTATTAGGAAGAGAAACTAGTTTATCATGCCGAATATACGGAGGTTTTCCTCCTCCAATAGTCGAATGGATGAAAGACGGGAATAAACTCACTTCTGGTGGACGAATTTCCATTGGCCGTCACAATAATATAGTTATTTCGCAAACTAAAGTTAGTGTAGACACCTTTTGTAGGTTTATTATACAATTATAGAGTATTTATTGCTTATTTAAAGGCTGAAGATGAAGGCGATTACGCGTGTGTGGCATCAAATGTGGGTGGTCAGCAGAAATTCGTTACTACGTTGAAAGTACAAGAGGCGCCTAAAATACATGCAAACGATTCTAAAGGGTCACTTCAAGTAATGAAGGGATCTATGATTTCCCTAGGCTGTAGGGCAACTGGAAAACCTGAGCCATTGGTTTCATGGTTGAAGAATGGGAGAAGAGTAGAAGAAGAGCAAGATCAATCGAGATTTTATATTGATAGATCGGGAAGTATACGTATATTTGATGCTAGATTAACAGACTCGGGTCGTTATACTTGCTCAGCTATTAATGATATTGGAATGGACTTTAAAAGTATGAGCTTGTTAGTTTTAAATCCTCCACAAATTATTCGCTCTGCAAGACGACACTACAGAGCGATTCTGGGAAATTCCTTAGCAATACTATGCGAAGCTGATGGTACTCCGGAACCAAATATTATTTGGAGAAGACTAGGTAAAAAATCACCGTCGTATGGCGCGTCAATAAGATTTGACAGAGTAGTAGAAAGTGATGAAGGGGAATATGAATGTGAAGCATCTAACTCAGCTGGAAAAGATACAAGAATTTTTACTTTAACTGTTCTCGTGCCTCCAAGCTTTAATGGTACAGCCCAAGGCCACCTAAGGGCTGTTGTAAATCAGCAAGTAACTTTAAATTGCCCTGTGTTTGGTAAACCTAAACCAGTAATAGGTTGGAAAAAAGATATGAAAGTTAGTTTATGTCCTTTGAAGTTTATTTTTCTTGTAGAAGGAATACATTATAATGACTAATCACTTCCTTTTTAGATTCTACAAGTTAGACATCGTCTAGAAGAAAATTCATTGATAATTGATAAAGTTCAACCAAAACACGTTGGTTTATATGAATGCATTGCAGAAAACGAGGCCGGTATAGCTACTCGTCAGTTTTCATTGACCGTCGATGGTAAGAAATTAGTTTATAAGCATAGGCTATCCCTATATAAATCAATGCTTCCTCTTTTAGAACAACCAAAGATAATCTTCAATGAGCCTACGCAAAAGACTGTTGCTATAAAGGACTCGTTGACTCTTGAGTGTCCAGCATATGCCTCGCCAGAGCCAGTAGTAAGATGGTTCAAAGATGGAATACCATTTAATAAAATGAGATTGGAAATGGACTATTCCATTTATATAAGAAAAGTTAACCAACACGATGCTGGTATTTATAAATGTTTAGCGACGAATAGAGCGGGAAATGCATCTTTAAATATGAATGTAACAGTTCTTGGTAATTATTTAACATAAAATTTTAACTGATATATAATCATTAGTTAATTAATAACTTTTTAACAAACTTTAAAGTACCGCCAAGATTCTTGAAAGAACAAGAAGTTGATTTTGCTGAGAATGTACATATTCAAAATTCAACAATTATACTTGATTGCTCTGTGGACGGTTTACCTCTCCCAACCGTATCATGGTATAAAAACGATATTTTACTTGATAATTTACCCGAGAAACGAATTAGTTTGGAAAAGAACAATCAAATACTGAAATTAGTTAGTAGCCGGAAGTCGGATAAAGGCCTATATTATTGCCGTGTAGAGAATTCTGTTGGTTATGATGAGAGAAGATTTGACATTGAGATTATAGCTCCGCCAGTTTTCGATCAGTTTTCAGCTTCTAACATGACAGCTGTTCTTCATCAATCTATTCGCTTTCTTTGTTCTGTTAATACAGATCCTACAGTAGAAGTTAAGTGGTATCATAATGGTAGAAAGATAAGGGAAGGTATAAAATTCGATTCTACAATCTATGAAATTGATTATGTGCAAGCCAATAATTCTGGTCATTACGAATGTGAAGCATCCAACGTTGCAGGATCAGTTTCTAAGGTGTTTGACCTTGTCGTATTAATACCACCAAAATTCGCTAGCGTCGAAAACGGGAGGCAGGAAGTAAGAATGAACTCAACTGTCCACTTAGATTGTCGAGTAGAAGGCTATCCTACACCAAGTATTTTATGGTATTATAATGGTCGTTTATTGGCAAAAGCGAATGGTTCAGAGGTTCTTAAAATAAGAAAGGTTTCAATTACAAACTCTGGTTTATACGAATGTGTTGCAACCAACGAAGCTGGACAGAGTGAAAAACATTTCAATGTAAATTTCCATCAACCTGCTTATTTTATATCACCTGAACCAGGTCATAAAGTAACAAAATTAACATTAAACCGAAGCCTAGTATTATCTTGCCGAGTTGGAGGATACCCAACACCAAATATAATTTGGGAGAAAGACTCTAGAAGATTAAATTGGAGAAAGGAAAATTTGAGGATAGGATCGGCAACTTTGGCTGATGCTGGTCTTTATCGATGCATAGCATCAAATGTTGTTAGTCGTATTTCAAGAGAGTTCGACGTCCAAGTAGTGGGTAATTATTAATGTTTTACTATAGTAATTAATAAATACTTTTATATTATAACTTGTTCAATATTATCCAGAACCACCAAGAATTGACAAGACCGGATTTAACTCAAATCCTGCTGTTATAGTTAACCAAAGTCATCAATTTAATTGCAAAGTTGACGCAATTCCAGAGGCGGAAGTTACCTGGTTTAAAGACGGAAGATTACTAGATAATAATTTTAGAATACATACTTTATCTAAAGATGAAATTTTAGAGATAAGAAAAGCCGAGACATCCGATTCTGGTGTTTATACTTGTACAGCAAGAAATGAAATTGGAAAAGATTCATTATCATTTAATTTCAAAGTTTACGGTATGTAAATAATAGAAATTTCAATGGAATTAACAAAATATAAATAATTGTTTCTTATCCTAATTTGCATATTAAGAACCTCCAACCTTTGTTGATGAAGAAAGTTCAAAATTTCAAATACATGTTACGCTTGGTAATTCACTAGTAATTAACTGCTTCACTAGAGGAATACCAGAACCAAAAATCTCTTGGTTTAAGAATGGTAAAATGCTGGATTTTTCAGAAAGGCATCATGAAATAAGTAATAACGGAAAATTATTACGTATTGATCATGTTAATGATTTTGACTCGGGAAGATATGCATGTTCTGCTTGGAACGAAGCTGGTAGTGCCTATAAAGATTTTATAGTATCCGTTTTTGGTTTGTATTTTATATTATCTATATTGTTTATAAAAAATATAACGCTTTTCACAGTTAAACCTTACATTGAAATCGAAGGTATCAACTTTTATCCAACAACTGTAAAAGGTAAACATGTAATCTTCAATTGTCAACCACGAGGGCTACCTTTCCCAAATGTATCATGGTTAAAAAATGGAAAACCTTTCATTGGTGGAGAAAGGACAAGGCTTTTATCTGGAAGTAGGCAATTGGAAATTCAACGGGCAATAGAGAATGATTCGGCTAATTATACGTGCATTGCGACGAATAGAGCTGGTTCCGCAAATATTTCATACCATCTAAAAGTCATTGTTCCCCCAATAATTGATGATTCAAACTTAGTTGGCAAACCAATTGTGCTATTAAATTCAAAAGTCTATCTTGAATGTCCCTCTACCGGTTCTCCCCCTCCCAATATTACCTGGTACAAGAATAATGAAAAAATAGATTCAACAACAAAAAATGGTATTGAAATTAGAGGTCATCGATTAGGCATCTTAAGGGCAAGTTTAGAGGACAGTGGAAGATACGTTTGCGTTGTTACTAATGTTGCTGGCTCAACGAGACAAGTGTTTGATTTGGATGTATATTTTGAGCCAAAAGTTGATAATATTGCAGAAAATTTGACAGTATTGGAGAACGAAACGGTGTCTATGCATTGCCCGATCACCGGTTATCCAATTCCAGTTGTTAATTGGTTCTTTAAAGGAAGTCAAATTCCAAGTAACTCTAGGAGGATAGTTACCTTTCTTGATGGACAAGAACTACGAATAACTAATGTAAGGAGAAAAGAAGCAGGCGATTACGCTTGTGTTGCACAGAATTCAGTTGGAGAGGTTAAGAAACGTTTTCATTTGCAAGTTAAAGTCCCTCCAGTCATTAGAGGTAGGAATAAAGTGTTTATTATCAACGTGCGTAAAGGTAACGAAATTCGTCTCGACTGTGTTGTCGAAGGCCAACCAAAACCAGTAATTATTTGGCTTAAAGATGGATCTCTCATTCCTCCTAATGATGTAAGAATAAGAGAAGCAGAAGATAGTCTTTTAATTTTTCCAGCTAAGACAGAAGATACAGGATTGTTTACATGTCTAGCCGAAAATGAGGCTGGACGCTCCGAAAAAAAATTCTCTATTCATGTTCAATTCCCACCTACATTTTTTGAAAATTCAACCGAAATTCTCAATTTAATTAGTGGCCAATCAGTTATATTAAATTGCGATGTTATTGGGAAACCAACACCTACAATACAGTGGAAAAAAGACGGCCGAAAACTATTTATACATCTTTTAAACAAGATGCGTCTTTTGAGGGGAGGCTATCTTCTAGAGGTAAATGATCTACAAATTGATGATGGAGGCTATTACGAATGCGAAGCGTGGAATTCTGTAGGAGAAGGGAGAAAACGCTTTGAAGTTGTCGTTCAATCGCCACCTAAAATTCACCAAGCATTGACAGGAGAAGCGAATAAAATCATTTCCATGGAAAATACAAGAGCAGTTCTCAGATGTAAAGTTGAAGCTGAACCTAAAGCTGAAATCATTTGGTTGAAGGATGGTGTATCTTTGCCTGATTATAGAATTGGAGAAGATGGAACTTTACAATTTTCAGAGGTTCATACTGGAGATAGTGGACAATACGAATGCTTGGCTAGAAACAGAGCTGGAGAAGATAAAGCATACTTCGATTTAAGAGTGTATTCATCCCCTAAAATTGAAGCTGATAGAAATGACGACCTTCAAGTTATGCTTGGTGAAACAGCATTCTTTAATTGTCGTACTAGAGGTCATCCTCCAGCAAAAATTGAATGGTACAGAAATGGCAGAGTAATCAGAAATCAGTTTATTCATAATAACGGTACTCTTGAGATAAGACGCATTACTGAAGAGGATTTCGGTATATACATTTGTAGAGCTACCAATGAGGCTGGTTCAGAGACTAAAAGAGTCAACTTGAGAGTATTGATAGCCCCTCGTTTTAAAAATCCAAATGTTGCTGATATAACAGCGGAAGTTAATGAGCCTGTAACATTAATATGCGATGTTAAAGGAAAGCCGATGCCGCGGATAATGTGGATAAAAGACGGCGAACAATTGCGAAATGGAGATAGCCGTAGCTATAGAATATCAGCCATCGATAATCGTAATTTACATTTACCTTTACCAACGGTTGATGATTCTGGTACGTATACATGTGTAGCATGGAATGAAGTTGGTACTATCAGAAAACAGTTTGTCGTAAGCATTCAAGAAGCCGCCTGGATCAGACGGAAAGAAGAAAGAATTGGAGTTAAAGCAACGTCATTGACTATTCTACCTTGCCAAGCATATGGCCATCCCAGACCAACTGTAATATGGTCAAAAAACGGGAGAAATATACCTAACTCTCCCAGATATCTTTTGAATCCAGAAGATGGCTCTTTAACTATACGTAATACGGTCGTGACTGATGCTGGAAAGTACGAATGTCGAGCCAAAAATAACGCAGGTGTTGCAGTAAAACATTTGTTTTTAACTGTTCATGGTAAGTAGAAATAATCGAATCTTTTAAATAGAGAAATAAGAGAATTCAACACTATTACTCTTATTTAAAGCTCCCCCGAGAATTATTCGACATTCGCGAAATGAAAGGGATCTTCAGTGTGAAGCATCCGGACAGCCATTACCGAAAATTGTTTGGAGACGAAATGGACGATTAATTAGATCTTCTAGGAGTTTGAGGGGTAAAAGTATCTTTAGAGCTAATGAGGATGGCTTGTACGAATGTATTGCTGAAAATGATATTGGCATGGACAAGGCGGCTGTATCTGTAAGATCAATGAAAATAGCAGAAATTACTCTTGAAAATAATGCTAATTCGTTAAAAATGAGGCGTCTGGTAGGAGTATTTAGGAGGGATAAAGGGCTTGTATGGGATAGTTTAAATGAATATTGGTTCATTTGGTCTCCTGTGTATTGGGCAACAGCTAGAGAAGTTCGTACAGCTCAGAATGGACGAACGATATCGGATGGTATATTTAGAATTGAATCGTTTATTCGATTTTCAACTGGTGATGTTCTATACGTCGTACACAGTTCTTCCGGTTTTAACTCTAACGGCGTACTAAGAATTAATACGAAAATCGACGGAACATGGCCAACAGATTTTGGACGTAAGCCTAGATATTTTGAAGAGTTTTACATAAGGGGTTCTAATGGTCAAATATTTAGTAAATCCCAAATGAATTTAGGCGGAAGGTCATATATAGCGGCAGAAATCAATTCCGAAATAAAGAGTTCGTCTAAAGATATCATACAAAAATATCTTGTTCAAAAGTTAATGGTTAACTTTAACAGACAAGGAATAAGTACTAAAATAGAGAAGGCGTCTAAAAGGTACGATCGTAAATGTCCAAATGGGTATAGATTAGATTTTAGACGTTATTGCTGTGAAGATGTGGACGAATGTCAACTACGAAACTCTTGTTCACCCCACGATACTTGCAAGAATATTTTTGGTTCGTATATTTGTCAGATGACAACTTAGAAGAAATCATTGAGTTCCTATAGTTACATAGTAATGCGTGTCTTCTTCAATGAAATCGTCCGCTATTTTAACGAACAAATTGAAAATGTTCTTTACTCTCTCTTTCAATTGTATCATGTCATTTTTACGAAATTTTTAAAAGAATTTAACTATTTTAGATTATAAATTCGATTGTTTGTGTGAAAAGTATGAAAAGAATAAATACAATATAGAGAAGCTAAAATTTAACAAATATTCTTTTTTAATGGCGGCAATTTCTCTTCGTAAAACCATTATTTTAAGTGAACATTCTACTAGTTTCTAATGTATTAAATATATTATTTATTAAATATCAACTGTAATATCGCATTTGGGACCCCTATAACCTTTGTGACAGAAACAAATATGGCCGTCAAACATTTTGCCACAAGTTCCAAAAGCGCATTGACCCTCCTCCAATTCAGAGCATGGTTTATCGATCATGCATTCGGAAACTGCTATTGCTTTAAACGACTCCATAGTATAACCACTTCTTTGACAATCAAATAAAAAGTCTCTGATGCTTTGGCAAGCAAAAAATTTCCTGTAATTCTCATCGGCGAAACATGTATCCAATTTACAATTTCTATGAGCTGTATCAACACTAACACTCTCACCACAAACTTTCGATTCTTCTTCAGATAGAATCAGATTGCATAGAGGATGTTCGTCATTTATGCAATCCTTAGATGTTATAAGGTGAGGGGGTGGAGCTACACAATTCCTAAAAAGAGGCATATATTCTAATATACTGTACTGTACAAGTATCAAGATTATAAAACGATAGTGGTTATATTTACGGTTGGCTAATATCAATCCAAGAATGAGCTATAATTTCTCCACTTCTTAAAGATTCATTTAGTAATTTACCGTTCTTTTCCCTAAAATCGTTACGTCTATCTCCATTAGCATCACCGCACAAACCATTAACTTTTGACCTCAATTCGTAATTTATTCCTATCTGCAAATAGAATTAATAGACGATCGTGTGTGCAATTTTCGAAAGCTTACTGATGTGTATTCGTCCGTTGGGAAATAATCAATTTCTACTAAATGTCTATAATTTAAAGTTATGAAACTTGAGTGATCTTGAACCGTTAAATAGTCACTAATGTTAATAGGAAGATTATAGAAAATGCCATGAACTTCTCCACCAGATGGAGTCTTTTTGTTTGTAATTGAATAACTTTGTCTGTTGAAGACGTCATCTCTCTGAAGCAAAAAAGAAAAAAATATCGATTTTATCTATTTTATTATTATTCCATTCACCTTTAAACGGACGAATTGCCTTCCTGGCCCGAGTTGATAAACAAACTCATCTAGCCACAATTGAACATAATGAAGTACTGAAAGACGTTTAGTAAATAGAGGAGATTGTTTTGTATTAATAGTAACAGTAAATTTCGGGGATTCAGATATTACTGCCGAATAACGACAAGAGCCTTGAGAATCAAATTCAGCACCGTCAAAAGTTACATAGTGAGGTTCTCCTTGTATTTTACATATCGTATAACTTTCATTTCCACATGTTCGACCTCTATAACCTATTGGACATTTACAAGCAAAGTTTTGTCCTTCCGGTAAACATGTCCCCCCATTTTTACACGGTATTGATGCGCAAACGTCAAATTCACCTATATTAAAGATATAAATCTATTTATAGAAATGAAAGAGAATATTTTATCTTTTTTTCTCTTACGCTTTTCACAGAATCGTCCTGTATATAAGTTCGGGCAAGCGCAAAAGCTCTATTGTAAAAGATAAGTATATAAAAGAAGTTACGCAGTAGAGTTTAATTTAATTGTTTATGAATTAATAATTAATAAATAGTAATTAATTTACATAAGATCCTATCATAATGAATTTTCCACCATTTCGGCAGAATCCCGTTGCAGTACGAACGCCATTTGGAGCTTTGAAAAAAAAATGAAGAGATTAAAAGTAGCAAAAAAAGAATTTTAAATATTTATATCTATTGATATTTCTTTTATACCGCAAATATGTCCTCTAAGGAATCCAATTGTATGTTTTTCAGAGCATTTATCCATAAGTGTTCCGTATTTGGGACACATTACAGAGTGAATGGATGAGTTAGATGGTCTGTTGCATAAATCCATTATACACATTTCAAAGAAATTTTGTCTAACAGTCCTTTCGCACTGTGAAAATGGTCCTACATTATCAATTAAAGTTCCGCAGTATTGGCGAGACTTATAAAGTATTCTATCTTGTTTGGAACATTCCCTGATTAGTAATTCTTCCGTGCAAGTCTTATCTGGAATTTTCCAGCTTCTTCCAAATTCCAGTTTACCATTTAGATCATTTTTTAAAATTTTACCATCTTTACTATGCAAATCATTGAATGGATCTCCGTCGTATGTTCCGCAAAGACCTCTCGTTTTTACCGCTCTTTCGTAATATGCAGGCAAACAAATCATAAAGCTGCCTATTGAGTTGTATTCTAATCGAATTTGATCGTTTATCTTGGCAATAATTGAGGATGCTGCTCTATATAGTACAACATTTCCATCTCGATATTGACTATCCAATCGAGATATATCTCTTCCATCAGCTTTTATCTTATCGTTAGGTCCAATATGATATATTTTTGATTGGTACATTAATTTAATTTGTTCCAATTGACCACTTGATTTAGTTGTCACTGATATTTTTAATCGAATATTTTCAACTTCTAAAAGGACATAAGAGCATTCACCCGACAAGGTGATGACAGCTGAATCGAAAGTAATATAATGAGGCCCGGCAGGTATTATACAACAAGAGTGACTGCCTCCCCTACTACATATTTTATCACTATAGTTATGATGACACTTGCAGCTAAAGTTACTTTGTCCCTTGGCAACGCAAATACCGTCATTTTTACACCTAGACACTTGGTTACAGGGATTAGTGGCAGCTGTACAAAAGAAATAACCAAAGTGATTTTATTTTTATTAGATTAGATTCAATAGGAAATATCTATTTACGTGGAATCGAACAAGACTCTCCTCCGTATCCTTGATTACATACGCACACGTGGTGACGACTACCGATGGGTTCACAACGGCCATTAATGCATTTGTTGGGAGAACAAACACCAATTCCACAATACTTTGCCAAAACATCTTCCTTTAAACCGCAAACGTTTACGACAACTTCGTGAATAATCTCGCAGGCGGTGAAGCGAGCAAAGCTAGGACTCCCATGACAAACATCCATCGCGCAACTTCTATAGTAGTCGAATACACCACTGTTAGGCCTTCGACGACAAGAATCAAAATCTTCACTATCAAGTAGAGAACGACAATAGGGGTCGATCCTTTGGCAAAGTGGTGGATTTTTAACAAGGGGACAGGACATTCGACTATCTCTCCAACTCTCAACAATTAATTCAGCATTTTCTAAGCTATCTGTAAGAACTTTACTTTTTCTATTTCTCATTACCCAATCATTACCGGAAATACCATCGGCATTACCGCAGATACCGTCTCTAAGTTGCTCTTTACTACCAGTAATACAAACATCGGCCTCTCGAACATCACTTAACGTAAGCGTCACTTCTACGGCGTCGTTTTTATGCTCCGCAAGAAATATTATTCTCTTACCAATGCTAGTAATTTTCATAATTGAATCAGATGAAAATGGTAGAGTTTGGTTTTTCTATTAAATTAAAAGACAACGCATTATTATAATTAAGGTAGATAATTATATATTTAAGTTTACATTCAGGAAACTACTCAAAAGATAACTTTGAGTATTGAATCCACTCTTTGTTACTTTTATATAAACTTCATCCGTAACTGATACTTGATTATCGAAATTTTCACTCTTCTTAGTCGATACTCGAATTTCAATTCTCACGTTATCATTATTGATCCTGGCTAAAACGTAGCGACAAACACCTTGATAATCGAATAACGCTCCATCCCAAGTGATAAAATGCGGATCTCCGGTTGACGAGCAGCATTTCCAGTCTCTTTCCGTACATGTTTTCCCCATCCAGCCTCCGCGACATGAACAAGTATAGTCATGTGTTTCTGAATTTCTACAAGTTCCACCATTCTGACAAGGATGAGAAGTACAAGGTTGAGTTGCTATTTCTGTTGCATATGATGTTTATTAGAAATACAATACATTTTATAAAATAACTTAGGGCTAACGTTTTTCGCAATAAGGTCCTGTAAATCCCTTATAACAAACACACCAGGTGCCACCGCGAAATTTTGGTACGCAAATGCCACGGCCATTACAATTTGGTCCGCAAGTTTTTCTATCACAAACATTATTCCATTGAACACTATCATACGGTATCCTACAGATTCCTCTCAAATTAAAGAAATCTGAACATATAGAATAATCCAATGCTCCAATTGAATAGCCGCAAGTATCTTCTTTGATTAGCCTACAAGACGTTTTATTGTTAGAAAATGACTTATATTTTGAAAGAAGTGGACTTTGTATTACTTTTCCATGTCAATGCTATTCCAGATTGGAGAGGAAAAGCATAATTTTGCAGAATTCATAAAATAAGCGAAAAACCTCTTTGTATTGCCTTCAATTATTTTCGTTAGACAATTTGAAGTTGGAGGTGGGACTATTGAACAACTTTTCACCGTTGCGGGATTGAAATCATCTTTCTTATTTCCATTGAAATTACCGCAAAGGCCATTCGACTCAAAGCTATTTCTCTGGCGCTCATTTAAACAAATCTAAAAAAATAGCTTATCGTTAAGCAAGACCTATAATCCTCAAAGTAGAACTAAACATACATTTAATCCCCTGAATCGGTCAAATAAGAGCTCATGCCCTCCTTTCCAAAGAACTTTTGACATGCCATTCGCCATGTTATATATTTGATAATGTTTACTCTTTTCATAGGGAACCTGATTTTGAGTAAGGTGAATAATCTTGTGCGGATTGTTTAGCGTAAGGCGGATTTGTCTTTCTGGCCATCCAAATTTATCAGGAAAACTATCCTTTGTAATTAGATCAATTCTAAATGAAGATCTTTTTTCGATAATCAAACTCTCTTTACAAATTTCCCTCCTCCTGTGAATGTAACCATCAAAAGTCCTTATGAAATTATTCCAAATGTTACAACAGGATTTCAGGCTTGCCGATTGACAAATATCACCGATGTAACCTCTTGGACAATCGCATTTGAAGTTTTGACCATTAATTTTTCGTTCACTATAAATGCATTCACCTTCGTTCCAGCATGGATTAGAGAAGCAGGGATTCGGTTTTGATACTGCAAAATGTATTAAAAATATAATCTTCTTATTTTGTAAAAGTTTTATTTTTTGTTACTTTTGCAGTTTGGTCCTGAATACATAAATTGTTTATTGGTTATACAGGTACATTTATAGGCGTTTCCAACAGCTCTGCATTGTCCTCCATTCTGACAAGGGTTACTGTGGCAATAGTCCACCTCAGTACAGTTTATACCAAAAAATCTTCTAGGGCATTGACAAACGTACGAAAGATGACTGGTACGTTTGCAAGTTCCACCATTTTTACAGGGTAACGTTTCGCAAATGTCAACTGAAAGCAATTGTTACATCTGTTAAAGATTTATTATAAATACTTTATATTATGAGCTAAAAATTAGTAATTGACAAACATTCGTTACACCATTTCCCATGGTAACCAGGACGACATTTACAGCGATCGTCTACGCAAATTCCGTTACGACAAACTTCTATATCGCAAACTCTGTTTTGACAGAATAATCCGCCATATTTTTTAGAACACTTGCATTCAAATCTCTGTCCTCTATCGACATGGACACAAGTACCGTTATTGTTACAGGGGTTACTAAAGCACGGATCTATAAAATTCAAATATAGCTATTATATAAATAGTTTTACAATTGAAATTATCACTTGGAATATCGCATTTTTCCCCTGTAAAGCCTCTAAGACACGTGCAAACAGCTCTTAACTGTGGAGTGTTTCCAATTGATTGAGGTCTACACGTTCCACGAATACAAGGACTCCTTAAACAAGGATTAACTGGAATATTACAAGTTTTCCCCTTAAATGACTCTTTACATATACAAGCAAACACTTCAGACGTAGTATTACATCTCCCATAGGGGGCATTGCAATCATCATCTCTGCATCCTATAATAAAAACACAAACTTATTTAAAAGGTCCAATTTTTCAATAAAAGAATTACTTTTACTATAAAAGAAAGTGTTTTTAAAGGAATATGATAAAATATAAGCATACTAGGCCTGCAATTCATAGGATCATCCGTTTTGGGAATAAATCCACTTTGACAACTGCACCGAAACGTTCCCGGTAAATTAGTACAGGATTGGCAATAGTTTGGCTTTTTTCTTCTCTTCTCCTTAAATTCGTGTAATTGACATTCGTTTATATCGACACAATTAACCTTAGCATTCCAGCCTTGAGTTTTACAGATCGCTTCAATTCTCGCTTCGGTATGAGACATACCGTAAATGTAATAACCTGCCGAACAAGCTACGATGACGCTCTCACCTGGTTCAAAAGCTTTCTTAAGGGAGGAAAACCTTATTAGGGACATAGTGTTTGTCAGTTGTTCTGTTCGGCATTTAATTGTCGGAACACATTCGTGAAAGGAACAACTTCTCTTGCTTACAAAGCCTTTCTGTCTGCAATTGAAATCTTGTCGATAAGTTCTAATTTGAGTCTTGCAATCGGAATCCAAGAGACGACCCTTCAAACAATACTGGTGACCTCCTTCTCCAATATAGTATGGTTTATATATTTTACTCCTCCAGTCACCAAACATAAAAACTAATGAATTCATTAAAGGTTTCTCAATCCTACATTGTTGCTCTTTCCTATTGACTTGTATACACTTTATCTCATTATTACAAGCCCCGCCATTAACAATAACTCCATTCAAATTCTTATATTGTATTAGTAGCCAATCAGAGCCATCACCTTGACGATAATTGAAGGAAAAAGTTCTTTCGTAGAAGTATTGGCATGTAATTTGACCAGATCCACCGTCCGATTGGAAGCACGAATATTGATTCGATGTCTATAGAAAACGATGTTTGGCAAAAGTGTGAAATATATGCAAACAAGTTTGTTTAACTACCGAGTGCATAGCGATAACTCTACGTCCAGTTTCGTCGAGATGAACGTATAAAGATATTAACGGACTGTTTTTACTGGAAAAGGTCGTTAGTAACAATAAATTCCCACTACACGCTCTAGAACCATCAATATTTCTACTGCTAAATGATCTTATCTTCCCTAATTGTAATTCGCAAGAATGAATAACAATAGGAGTAAGTGTTGTCCTTGGAGTAGGATTACGAACGAGTTTCACAAGGGTAACAGGTATTGTTGTTGTAGGTATGCTATAGTCTTGTTTTTTTTTTAAAAAGAAAAATTGAGCTATTTTCAAAGAAAGAGATAAAAAGAAAAAAAAATACTTACTGCAATTTCTACGGCAAGAGTCACATCCTGTTTCCAAGGTATCAGCAGAAAATTGCTCGAAATTAGGCCTATTCTTGCAGTTATAAGCAGAACAGCCTAGCCAAGATAAATTAATATTCCATTGTCTTCCGCATTCACTTTGACTAGTAAAGAATTTTGATAAGAGTTGAAAAGGTGGGACAATCTATTTAATCCAAGTTCATTAACATTTGAGTAATACTAGACAAGGAAATAAGATATTTTCTTACTTTAATTGTATAGAAATCAGGTAATTTTTTATAGTCTTTTAAGATAATCCTAAAGTATTTCTCTTCGGCTCGTATAATCTTGAAAGAGTAAGTATCGAATCTTTTGACAAACCAGTGAGTACTGACGATCTTTTGTCTGGTCTTAATGTACTGTAAAGGAGTAGGAAGAGGAAGAGGAGAAGAATATATATATATATATATATATATATAAGTACAACTAAAAGGTAATGATAAATATATTTATAAGTTACTTAAAAACAACTAACGTCAAATGAGACCCAGGATAGTCTCATAATTCCGGTGACATTCCTCCAATAGACCTAAATACAGGATGATGATTTATAAAATTAATTGATTAAAAAAAAAGAGAAAAAGCAACTATTTAAAAATAGAACCAACGTAAAAGTATTCTCCTATTAATTTGTCGTCGATAAGGATGTATGGACTACGATTCTCTTTCTTATGTCCAACCCATACTATTATATTTAAATCGGGTCTCGCATACA
Source organism: Dimorphilus gyrociliatus (assembly GCA_904063045.1). Taxonomy (NCBI): domain Eukaryota; kingdom Metazoa; phylum Annelida; class Polychaeta; family Dinophilidae; genus Dimorphilus; species Dimorphilus gyrociliatus. Next base: position 1,304,898 of record CAJFCJ010000019.1, read on the forward strand.
CTAAAGCTTTCATGATATATGGACAACTAAATGCCTCAATTTCACAGTTTCTCCCAGATGGTGGAACAGTTGTACTAATTCGAGGTTTAAAAGTTGGATTTTTAACGGCGCAACGACGCTTAACAAGGCGTAAAAGATGAAAGGGCAAGCCCTTTTGTAAACAACCCTCTAAGCATATTTTTCCAGTTGTTCTAACAGGAGGAGATTGGCAAAACCAATCTATCTTTGTGAATCTTCCTACAGACACTTGGTATATCTGGAATAAGAAAAGAGAAATCATGTAAATAGAGAAAGTAGACTAACAATTTCTATTAGAAGAACTTGAAGAAAAACTAAAGATTTGCATTTACCCATAATTGGTTCCTTGAAATGTAGATTTTGACATTAGGATCGAACGACCAAGTGACTAGTATTCTATTATCTTTATCAAATCCTATATGTAATTTATCGAGATAAATTGGTAATTTTTTTACTGAGCGAGTGATAGAATTTAATGCAACATTTTCAACTGGAATGACTGCAATAACGGAAGATTTTTGTTCGAAAACGGTATACAATAGATTTTGAAATTTTCCATTCATTGATATCCAAGTACTTGCTATATAAATTTTTAAGTAAAAATTACGGTACCATATTGTAGCCCCTTCATAAAACCAATCAACACCGCCTCGTACGTTATTCGAGCACAATTCATTTCTTATAATAGTACAACTCTTCTGATCCGTCGAAACGGTCGTAATAATCACAAGTATTAGTATAAATATCATAATCCACTCGAAGCTTTATTTTTAACTTTTCATTAACTTTTTCGCAAAGGAAAATGACGGTGACAGATAAACCAGTTGAGAACATATAAAAAGTGTTTTTTTTTTTAAAAAAAAAAAAGAAAGATTAATATGTGTACGTGCACGTATATGTGTATGTATATATACTGTATAAATTTTATATATATGTACGTATGTAGGTATTGTTTTCATATATATATATATGTATGTAGTAGGCCTACTAGTGCTATGAAAAGAGAATATATATTTTATACTGTATATACTATATATATATATATATATATATATTCAATATACATATTATACGTACTGTGCATATTTGCATAAAATTTATCTTAGTCCCTTTAATAATAAATAATAATTTCCTATCTTGATAACTCAAATATCTTAATTATTTATCATTTATAAATATTTCCCCCTCTTTATTTGGTCACGTACGTAGAAGATTATTTCTTTCCTTTTCTTTTAGACTTTGAGTAATAGATAGTACTAATATTCACATATGTATTGGCGTAAAAAGAGACTATTTTAGTTTTTGCTTTGGCAGCTAAAAACTTATTTTACTAGTAGTAATCAATTAATTATTTAATTAATCAACTTTGAAATAAATTTCTGTCCATTAAAAAAATACCTATCTTGTTAATCGCTTTTTTTCATTATTAAAATAATAGAGAGCTATTTTTCAAAATTGAATATAACTCATAAATTCTTCTTATTCATATAGAAAAGTTAAGACAAAGCGAGAGAGAGAACGAAAAAAAGAGAGATTCTCTTTTCACAAACAAGTTTAATCAGTTATCAGTTTTAATGATAAAAAAAGACTGTTACAACATATGTTAAATACGTCAAATAAATACTGGAATATTCCTGACTTGTATAAAAAAGAAATTGAAGACTATTTTTAGAATTTTTGGTGTACTAGGGAAAATACAATAGAGTAATATTTTGAAATAAAAATGAAATACGTCTATCTAATAGTAAACGATTGAAAAAATTATTAATTTGTACTTGATATAGATGTATTAAGATAGTCATTTAATTAAAATAGAGGATGATATAAAGTCAGTTTTAGCTGATTTTGTCTTTTTTTAATCTTAGTAAGTAAGAGAATATTAACTATATCAACTCTCGTCCTTGCTTGGAAATAAGTCTATTATTCTTTCATATATAATTAATACAAGAAAATTAAAGAGGTACATAGATTGTTTACTAATGAACAATAAGACTAAAAGACTGCATTGATTTAGTTCGACCTCTATGCTTTCGCTTATAATTGAAAATGCCTCTTTAATGGCCGTATCCCATTATAAGTTCTTTACGTTGACACAGACGCCTTTAAATTGGTACTAGATCTAAAAGAGACGCCTTTTTCGATATATGTCTCTTAATCTATAGCAACAGATGGAGAGTAATACAGTGGAAGGAGACAACAAAGTCATATTCTGCATAAATAATGTCCACATGTTTTATATTTAATGGTTAGACAAAAATAAAGGAATTGAATGATTTAGAGCGGAAAAAATAATATAAACATGTTACTGTAATGATGTATTGTCTGCCACATTAGAAAAATGTACTTTCCGTTGAATTATGCATTAAATACATTAAAGTACGATTTTATTCGGCCTGTAAGCTAATTAAATTACTTATAGCAGCGGAAATCTTTTCTATTTCTTCTTCAATATTCTTTTTCTGCAATAAGACAATATATTGTAAAAATATGATACTAATTTCTATAGTAACGTAATCATTTCCTCCCTACCTTCTCTTCGTTCTGCTCTTTAACATTTTGAGGAACTTTTGTCTCGTAATCTGGTATCTTCATCTTCTTCAATAAATCCTCAAGTTTTTTCACCAGCTGATCTTTTTTATTGTTTTGCCTTAAAATTTCTTTTTCAAAATTCAACAATCCAAGTAATTTTAAATAAACGCAACATTTAGATGAAACAGTTTGCATTGCATATCCTGTTAAATTATTGGCCGACGTAACAATTTGAACATCTTCACCTTTCGCCAACATTCGAATCATTTCTTTATGTTTAGTCAAACTATTTTGCAACACTTCATCTTCGCATTTGATTACTAGATCCGTTTTCGTTTTATTAGTTAATTGATAATCCCCTCTGGCCGATCTAATAGTTTTTATAATGTTCATAGAAAAGTCTATTTCTTCGTTTAGTTCTTTATTTATTAGGCCTGCGAAATCTTCTGGCAAAGGGTAGGGACTTACGCAAATACTAGAGGCATCAGTTTCCGGTTTTCTTCTAGGTAATCTTTGCCATAACTCTTCAGTTACAAATGGCATAAATGGATGAGCTAATCTCAGACCGACGTCCAAACAAGTATAAAGGGTTGATCGTACATTTTCTTTTGACTTTTCATCATTACTAGACAGTATACTTTTAATACACTCTAGATAAACATCGCATAAGTCATATAGCCAAAAGTTGTAAATGGCTGTAGTGACTTTGGGAAATTCGTAACCTTCAAAGCCATTTTTACATACTGCAATTGTTTGACTTAAACGGCTGAATATCCACTTGTCTATCAAGGAAATATCGTCTTTCGGCTTTTCTTCAATTGATGGTTTATAATTGTCACCCAAACTTGAAATTGCAAATCGTACAGCATTCCATAATTTATTGCAGAAAAATCGGTATCCTTGAATGCGTAAGACATCCAAGTTGATATCCTTGCCCTGAAGCGTATAGGCACATAAAGCAAAACGTAGAGCGTCGCTCCCACATTCTGGTATTCCATTCGGATAGTCTCCTTTTTGGCCTTCTATAGCTTTTTCGATTTCTTTTGGGTCTAAATTAGAATTGTATAGCTGTTTATGAAGATCCTCCAACGATATTCCTTGTATTACATTAATTGGATCGATAACGTTACCCAATGATTTACTCATTTTTCTACCATGTGCATCTCTGATCATTGCGTGAAGATAAACTTCTTTAAATGGTAATTCTCCCAGCAACTCCTGACCTAACATTACCATTCTGGCTACCCAGAAAAACAAAATATCATGACCAGTTTCTAGAAGAGAACCAGGATAAAATGTTTTTAGATCAAGTGTTTCATCAGGCCAACCAAAAATAGAAAATGGGAATAGACCGGAGGAGAACCATGTGTCGAGTACATCTTCGTCCTGGCTTAGTTGAATCTTTTCAGCTGGTACCCCAAATTTTTCGGAAGCTTTCTTAAGAGCCTCTTCTTTCGTGTGAGCAGAGACCCAATAATTTTCATCTTCTTCAGATCCTGGCGGTATGCTATTATCGGCTGATGAAACAAAATAGGCTGGCACTCTGTGACCCCACCATAATTGTCTAGAGATACACCAGTCTCTGCAATTCTCCATCCAAGAAAACCATGTCTTTTCAAACATGTCAGGAATAATCTTTAATTTACCATCTCGTACAACATTCACCGCTTTCTTAGCCATATCTTGACAATCCACATACCATTGCGGTTTTAAAATTGGTTCGATTACATCCTTTGATCGGCTACAGAATGGAACAATCATTGGATTGTCCGTTGTTTCTCTATACAAGCCTTTCGCTTTCAAAGCTTCAAGTACTGCCTTTCTGGCATTGAAGCGTTTCATATTTGAAAATTGTCCGCATTCAGACGTCATACAACCGTCATCAGTTAATATTGATATGGAAGGTAAGTTGTTTCTCTTACCGACATCGTAATCGTCTTGATCATGAGCAGGTGTTATTTTTACAGCACCGGTACCAAACTCCATTTTGACAAACTCGTCAAAAACTATTGGTATTTTACGATCAAAGAAGGGGTGAATAGCGTATTTTCCTTTGAAATGAGAATATCTTTTATCTTCAGGATGAACAGCTATAGCCGTGTCCCCAAGCATCGTTTCAATTCTAGTTGTTGCAACAATAATTTCTTCATCAGAATTTTCAATTTTATAGGCGAAATGAATGAGTACGCCAAATTCTACTTTCTCTTCATAACCTGGGACGGCCAAAAGAGTTCTACCCTTTAATTCTTTTTTATCTACTTCGATGTCGGAAATGGCTGATTTTAAAGTGCATGACCAATTAACTAGACGATTACTTCTGTAAATGATTTTCTTTTCGTGTAATCGGATAAAAGCTTCTCGTACCGCACGATAAAGTTTCTTTAAATTAAAAACAATTTGCTTAATTGTGTAACTATTATAATTTTAATTTAAAAGCATACCTCGTCCATTGTAAAGCAAGCTCTGTCCCAATCGTAGGATCCACCTAGTTTGCGTAATTGTTCATATATTTGATCACCTTTTTGATTCTTCCATTTCCAAACTTCGTCTATAAATTTCTCCCTGCCGACATCGTGTCTACTTAACCCCTGCTCCCTCATTAATTTTTTTTCTACTACAACTTGAGTAGCTATGCCTGCGTGATCGCAGCCGGGATTCCAAAGTACAGTCTTTCCATTCATTCGATGCCATCTTGTTATACAGTCTTCAACTGCGGTAGTTAAAGCATGTCCCAAGTGAAGGGATCCAGTTACGTTAGGTGGTGGTATAACCATCATAAATTTCCCTTTAGGGTTAGGCTCCCTCAGAGAAGACGTCTTATAAAATAAATAGGTTATAATTTACTGTGTTCTTACAAGCTTGTTGAATTTCTATTACCTTATATTCCGGTTTGAAGAAACCTTCTTTCTCCCACCAGGCATTCCAAGCAGCTTCAACATAAGTGGGATTGTATGAATCAGGTAAAGGCCGTTGCGTATCTAATATAATTAATAATTATTAATTACCAATTAATTTTCATTCATATTAAATAGCAAATAGCAGATATTAAAAGTCTTAACCTTTCTTTTCACCGGGTTTTGTAGAACTATCATAAATAATAACAGTTTTCTCCTGTTTCTCTTTTTTCACTTTTTTCTAAAAATACAGAAATACGTATTATAATATCATAAAACAAGTCTCATCGACTCAATATACATTTTCATCCTTTACAGAGCGCCTACTTCAAAAGTATAGAATGTTTTTGTTAAGACATAAATATGGGGAAATTTTTTGTTTGATATTTATCAAAGATTTCTCTCTTCACTTTTAAAATAGCCGGAAGTTTATGAGGAAAGTATTTATTCTATTGTAATTGTGTTTTAAAAAGATTTATGAAGGTATAATACCAAGAACAAAAGATTAAACAATTATTTTCAAAGTTTATGTCTTGTTTACATTTTTCGGAAATGATTTGCTTAAACTTTTTTGTCGATTTTAGATGAATAGTAAATCCTAGTTTTACTTCAAAAATTATTAATATAATAAGGTTTTTAAAATAACCACTAAAGCTGGTTACCTAAAAAATATTAATTCGTAGTTATGCAAGTATAAATGAATATGTTATTAATTATATCAAATCTACAGGCATATTTACTTTACTAATCTTACAATTCATAATATTAGTCTTTGAATTGACTGACAATGTTAATATACTTTAAGTATTAGCGTTGGATTAGGAATAAAGGCAGTTATTTATTAATTGGGTTAGATTTTTTTTAAACGCAATACAATAATATCTGTTAATAATATTTTACCTCTTGCTTATCTGCAGAGGCTTGTTGTGCCTTCAGTGCAGCTTCTTTTGCTTTTTTAGCTTCAAATTTAGCGAGTTTTGCTGCTTTTGCGGCTTCTTTTTGAAGCTCTTTCTCTGTTTTCGGCTTTTGGCCATCAGCCTCATTTGGTTTAGCCATAGACTTCGTAGCACCTTGTAAATTTGGATCAGAAGACATTTACACTAAATTGATGAAATATTTCCTGGCTTTACTCAACGAGATTGCCACGTGATAGTTTTTAATTTTACTATCTTGCGTCAGAAACAGAAATCTGTGCGGGACGGTCGCTGGGACTCTTGTCTTATTAAACTTATAAACATTTATTTATAAACAGGAACAGTGCACCACACTGTTCTTGCTGCAAAATTACTGCGGTATGACAAGATGGCTGCGCCCATTAAATTTGTTCGCTCCGCATATAGCCTCAGTTTTCTCCGTAAGCAATTTATTTCAGATTTAAAAATTTATAGAAACTATACAAGATCATATAGAGATCAACAAAAATCGACCTTCTCTTTTTGGACAAATTCAAAAACTCGTTACAACCTTCAAACTTCAGGGGTCATCGTTAGTGGTGTCTGCTCTGGTTTAGCAATAGGCTATGGCATATTTTCAATAGGAAATTATAGAAAAAGCTTGCAAGCTAATGCAACTGAAGACAAAATTGAGCATCTAGATCATCCAATAACCTATTCTGTAAAAAGCGATACAGACAATACAGGATTAAAATTGACATTATATCAATATGCAACTTGTCCTTTCTGTTGTAAAGTAAGGGCATATTTAGACTTCCATGGGTTTTCATACGATGTAGTAGAGGTGAACTCTGTAACAAGAAAAGAGTTAAAATGGGCAAAAAAATATAGGAAAGTACCAATGTTGATTGTTGAACAGCCTTCAACGAATGGATATGTGGTAAGAATACCTATTATTGTTTCCTATATTACATAAATAATGATGTTTGCTGTGCTTTCAGCAATTAAAAGATTCCTCTGTAATTATGAGTACCTTGGAAACTTTTTTACTAGACAGAAGGCAAAAAATGGAAAATCTTGTAAATTATTATCCCTGTATTGAAAATAAGGAAGGGCGAAAACTCAAATTTGATTTTCCAAATAAATATTTTGTTATGTACGGAGACGATTATAAAGCGCCCGGTACGGAAGAAACTCGTAAAGTAGAAAGACATTGGCGTAAATGGGCTGATGAGACACTTGTCCATACACTTTCTCCTAATGTTTATCGGACCCCCTCGGAAGCTTTACAGGCTTTCACTTGGTTTTCAGAAACCGGAAATTGGAAGCAAGTATTCTCAAATGTCGAGAGAATATTTGTAATATATGTAGGAGCTGTTGCAATGTATTTTGTTGGCAAAATGCTAAAAAAACGCCACGAATTACCTGATGATGTACGGCAAGCGCTATATTCTGCAGTTGCTGATTGGACGAAAGAAATTGGCAAAAAGCCTTTTCATGGAGGTAATCGACCGGACTTAGCAGATTTGGTGGGTGTTATCTAACAAATTTATTGCGTGTAATTAATTTAAATAATCTTCTCTGAACAGTCAACGTTCGGTTACCTGAGTGCTATTGAAGGCTGCTGGGCTTTTGGGGATCTTCTAAAAGAAACGCAAGTGAAAAACTGGTACAATAGAATGAAGGCAAGCGTACATAAGCACGAAGGTTCATCAAAAATGGCATCAGCTTGACAACAATTGCTACATTTTGTTTTGTGTTGTTTTCCTTTTGTTACTAAATTAGCGTGAAATAAACGGATATGCCAAAAAACCCGTATTCTCTAATCGTTTTATAGATAAGATAGGGGATCTTATTACTGTTTTGTAACAATAATATCCATGGAAAAAGCTTAACTTAGTATCTTTGACACTTCACCGGCACTTTAGCATAAGTAATGGACCGACGCGCATTACTTGGTATCGTTGTCCTAGTGATTTTTACTTCGAAAGTGACGTGTTATACTGATGAAAACTTGACTATTAAAAGTTCCAAGGACGATCAACAAAAGCCCACAAAGGAAGATAAACCAGAATTGTGCCCTGAGTATGTTTTCACTTTTTCCTCAATAGAGTAAATACTTCTATTGAATAATATTTGAATTGATTTCTTTCAGATCGTGCTCGATAGCTTTGAACGGAATGCTTAGCCGTTTAAAGCAAGCTGAAGATGAAATAAACATTTTGAAAGATCAATACTCGCCGTCTGGAAATATACCGGACGCTGAATATGCAACAACAGAGAGTATTGATAAAAAATGGAAAGAATTTGCTAACCAATTAGCACTATATCAAGTTCATAACGAAGAAGAGAGAACCAAGTTACTTATGAATACTAAGTTAAAAATTAAAGAGTATTATAAGGAATTTGCTAATTCAATGATTTCGACTTGGAAATTAGCAAAAGAAAAGAGATCAATCCTTCGTAGAAACTTAAAAAAATTTATGTATCTTATGAAACATGAGATAAATATTCGATTAGATAATTTCCAATTCATTTTGTCTACATCTTTGCCTCGGGACTGTTCCGAAGTTCAAAGAAATAGTAATGGGAAACCGGTTGCTATTTGCCCTTCTGGCTCCACAGAACCTTTCATCACCAAATGCGTAAAAGACGGAGAGGGAAATTTATGGACTGTAATTCAAAAGCGTACAGACTCCAAGGTGAACTTTAATCGAACATGGATTGAATACAAATACGGCTTCCGGTCAACAGTCGATTTATGGATGGGTTTAATGGGAGTTCAACGTTTAACTGAAAATCAACGCCATATATTAAGTATCCATATGAAAACCGATGGAGGACGAATTCTATGGGCAGAATATGACAATTTTACCCTGACTGGTTCGGAATATAGACTAGGATTGGGAAATTATAAAGGAAACGCAACAAATGCTCTTAGTTTCAACGAGGGATCGAAATTTGGCACATTTGATAGAATATTGACAAGGGTTAATTATCCATTAATTTACTACAGAGGTTGGTGGCTGAGAAGCAGCTACCCAGGAACATATTCTGATCTTAATGGACAAATGATTTGGTTCGACATAAACTTGAATGAGCATTTAAAAATAGTAGAAAGTCAAATGGCAATTAGACCATGGAATAATGATTTAGATGGAAAGGGTGCAACTGGGGAGAGTGGTGATAGCTCCGGGGCTTCTGGTGGCAGCAGTGGAGCATCTGGTGACAGCAGTGGAGCATCTGGTGACTTAGATTAACTAAATTGATATTAAACTTAAATAATTTTTTCAGTACATGTATTTTTTTTATTCAGCAACGCCAAAATATGTTTCAAATTTGATTACACAAAGATTCCGTTACATATTATCAATTTAAGCCGCAGCCCTTAAACCAGAGGACCATAATCCAGGCGGCAACAATTTCTCGACTAGCTACGAAGCGAAGAAGACAATGAATGTCAGTTCCTTCTTCAATCCAGAACTTTCTCTACCAGATCCACAGACAACATATCTAGGCGGGCATTTATGTTTTGTTCAGTTTCTCTCTCGGCAGGCGCCGAATGCGTGCGCGTCACCTGTTGTCTAGTAGTTTCAACTGTTAAAAGTTGCTGATAAGTCGTCTGAATCCGTGGTCCAGTTGGAACTGACAAGTTAGACTTCAACGGCTGCTTGCTCGAATGTTGCGCTCTTTTCGTAGAAATAGCTCCACGTTTCCCTCCGGCCGCATAATGATTAAATGAAGAAAAAGGTCTTGTAGATCTCTGTGAATTCTTGAAAGAGTTATTCCTGTTGTTCAGAGACGACACTCTGGACTTCCAGCTTTTCAATTGATTTTGTTGCTGCTCAGTGAAAGCTTTATGATCACTTAATTTGTCAACAAGTTGCTCAAAAGCAGTACAATTCTCTTCATCTAAAGTATTCATAAGCAACTGTGAACTGACTTTTCCGAGAACAGCAGTAATCTGACTAGGTAAATCCTCATCAGATGATAGAGCTTGAGCTCTATCAAAGGGTTTAATCGGTGTATTCACAATCAACTTTAACTCGGTCAGAGCATCTTTGACGCTACCTTCTTCCCTAACCTTCTTCTCCAATTCACTCAAAATCTCCGATCTCTCTTCAAGCTTCTTTATGTTTAAAAGTATCTTATCGCGAGCTCCCTTTGTCACACCTTTATCTGTCAGCCAACTTTCCGAAATATTCAGCATATCCTCATACTTCATTTGCTGAAAAAGGGATGCATACTTATGCAGTCTTAACTGCTTCAGCCAAGCCGGAACATCTCGCATAGCAGATTGCGGGTCTGCAAAAGAGTTTCTGGGCTCATCGCCATTTGAAGACGATGCAGAAGATTGGGGTGAGAGCTGACAGTGATTGTTGCGATCATTCCTTTCATATTGTAGACTAACGGGTACTAACGATTCGGTTCGAGCTAACCGACGATGAGATCTACCATCATAAATTCCACCCAATCCAGGCGGGCTTGATACAGTCGCGCAGACTTGATGTTTTTCGAATCCTAGATGGTTATTCACCCCCGTAGTCGGCGGTGCAACACATTGCGTTGAGTCATTATTAGTTGCACCAACGCTGATTGAATAACTGAGTGGTCTTGCATTCATTAATGTTGAGCCACACGTAGTATCCAATGGACAATTCAGCCCAATTCCAGAGTCTCTTAGCGAAGCCGATGGCCAACCGTTAGTATTTCCTGCACCACCGTTAGATGCTGCCGCTGCGGCGCGCTGCGCCACTTGCTGTTGTTGCTCCAATTTTGAATACCAGGCATTAAACTCTTGAATTTCAGTCTGGGTGAGAGCAGGATGCATGACGAGATAGATGGCTAATTGACGGCATTCTTCTGTCTGACGTCCTGCGTCAGCGGCCGATTGCATGAGGCGTTTTACGAGATTAATATATATCTGCTTAGCCTCGTTGGAACCGGGGCGGAGAAGGGGTACGTGGGCCAGCACGGTACTTAAAGCTCCTGCTGTATCTATTTGCTGGGCAAGCCCCTGCAGATAACTGGAATCGTTTGCCTGCGCATCACTTCTCATTAAAGCATGATCATTATCAAGAGATTGTTCAACGGTTCGGCATAGAAAGCGGGCATGACTAGGTCTCAGCCTTTTGAGTAAGTTGAGTAGTGCGATGGTCTGTTCGCAGTCGTTCCACGTATCAAACTGGGCCGTAACATCGTGTACTTGATCTTTGAACGAACAGGACGCCGATCTCATCATGTGTGGATAATTGCGTTGCAGTTCGTCTAGATCAGTCCATCGTAGACAACCTTTAAATAAACATGTGTAAGCGCCCGAACATAAAAAGCAATATTAATACTTCATTCCGCTATATATATATATATGTTTGTATAATATAACAGAAAGAATAAAAATATTGAAGAGAAATACTTGAAGTCATATATATATATATATATATATATATATATATATATATATATATATATATATATATTTATGACAAAAACGTATGTATTGGCTTGATTGACATAAACATTTATATGTATAAGTGTGTTTTAATATATATTTTATATATATATTTTACATAAATATTGATTATTACAATTAACCGCCTTATTAGAAGCTGTCACATATTGCTCTGGTGCGAAAATTTTATATTTTCCCGAATCGGCCTATTTTCAGGTCATTTTTCAGTCATGACTCCCAGTCACGCTGCTTTAGATCGTGAACATTTGTGTTCCTTTTCAGTTTTAACATACAGCGGAATTACACACGACGGATAGGCAGGATTGGTCGAAGAATATGTTATATAAATAGCACGTGATAGCTTATAAGCAGATTAGGTATAGCGTAATCGTTTCTTCTTTCTTTTGCTTGATATTAGAGGAAATTATATTCAGAAATACTTGATATTTAAACTCGAATATTTTCTCCAACAAAGCAGTTACTTTACCAAGTTAGGAAAACAGATATTTAGGTCGACCAACGGATAAGCGAAACCGTTGGATGCCTTGAAAACTAATGCTAAATTTTCACATGATCAGCCATCAGTATTTAGACTCAAAATAGGTCATTAATTAAAATACTTATAGAAAAAACAGTAATCAAACAAACGCGGCGAGAAAACGGAAAACTAAACGTTAACTTACCGATTCTTGTCGAAGATTGTTCGATCCGCATGTGAATTGTGTGTGCGAGACGTCATAAGGTGAGCAACCAATCACCATCGACTGACTCATAGCTGTAAAAAAACTAGGGAATTCCTACGGATGTGACGTATGGGCAGAACTTCCGCCGGGAGTTTCTTCCCTAATCGAGATGTCAACGTTCTTTAAACGAATTTTAGGTGATGGAAACAATTCAAAAGTTAACGATGCGTCAAAGACAAACGCCCCAACACCTATGGTTGCCAGCTTACAAAGAAAATTCGCTAAAGGTGTCCAATACAACAGTAAGTCGATAAAATTGAGCAGCTGTAGGAAAATAACTTTTCAATTTCAATAATAATTCCAGTGAAAATCGTTATCAAAGGTGACCGAAATGTAGGCAAAACTGCTCTTTTCGAAAGGTTACAGGGGAAAAAATTCCGAGAAGAATACATTCCCACAGACGAAATACAAGTCACGTGTATTCAATGGAACTACAAGGCAACAGATGATGTTGTCAAAGTGGAAGTTTGGGATGTCGTTGATAAAGGCAAACCAAAAAAGAAGACAGACTCCTTAAAATTAAGTAATAATTCAATAGACGAACTAGAAGAACCATGCTTGGATGCAGATTTTATTGATGTATTTAAAGGCAGTCACGGAGTTATACTTATGCTCGACGTAACAAAGTCGTGGACTTTTGGTTATGTTGAAAGAGAAATTGTAAAAATACCAGATCGTATACCCATATTAGTTTTAGCAAATCACCGAGATATGGGACATCATCGAACTGTTAGTCAGGATTCTATTAAGACTTTCTTAGAAGATTTTGAACGATCTAGACCTGAGGGTAGCGCTCAAATTCGGTATGCTGAAGCTTCGATGAAGAACGGCTTCGGATTAAAATACTTACATAAATTTTTCAACCTACCATTTCTACAATTGCAGAAAGAGTCGTTGTTGACACAGCTTGAAACCAATAGGCGAGAGTTTGACGCAACAGTTCATGAGTTAAATGCTTATGGCGAATCAGAGTTACAAAATTATGATCTTTTCATTGAGCAGTGTCAAGGAACTGGTAAAAAACCGAAAGAATGTGTTCCAGACACAAGCATAAAAATGGCACCTCCTGCTAAACCCATACCTGGTATGCAATTAAATATTTCGTCTTCCGCTCCATCCCCTCCTACTTTGTCGATAACGCCAGCAACAACACCTATTCAATCCCCGCCCTCCACTTCAACAAATTTTGTTTCGAAATTATTTAAGAAGATTCAAAAGGAAGAAATCGAAACCCCCCCCAAAGAGAGTATAAAAGAAGCTGAAGCCAGTACAAGTAGTCAAAGCCCTGAAGAAAGTGTAAAAAATATAGAAGAGTTTGTGCCTGAGGAAGGCATTGATGCTAATTTCTTGGCAGATACTAATGAAAAATCAGCCAAAATTGATTCAGGTAAAGATGAAGAGTCAGACGATGCTGATGAAAAAGCAAACCCTTTGGTAGCTGGATTTCAAGAAGATATAGACTCCGAAGAAGATTCTGTGCCTTCTAGAGTATCAAAAGTACAAGATATTCAATTAAGTTCCGACGAAGATGACCTTAATAAGTTAAAAGTAGAAGAGGACATTAATGATAGTAGCGTTAACGTTGAGGAAGTCTCGTCCGAATCGAAAGGTATCGAATTGACTGAAGCTGACGTGGATTTTCTAGATAAACAATTTTTGTGCGAAACCCCATCGAACGAACCATCAACAACAGTAAGAACAACTCCTTCACCTCAAGAACAAAGTAAGAAGAAAAAAAAAGATAAAAAAGATAAGAAAAAGAGGAAGAGTAAGAAATCTAATAAAGATAACGGGGCCAAAGAAAGTGACGAGTCAAAAAAACAAAAAAATAAGGAATTAGATGATTATGAAAAATTTTTGGCTGATGGAGAAGGTGGAGAAAGCAACGGATACGAGTGTCTGTAACTTTCTTTCAAATAACTGAGAATTTATGCATTCCTTTTGTTTTCTTGTTTAAAATAATATATTGGCAAAACATGAACATAATTAATATGAAATCGAATAAATATTATATTTGTCGATTCTGTTCTTTAAAGTTGTGATCTGGAACATTGTGTAAAGGTTAGTGTATTTCGTAGCAGACGCTCTAATTGCGATTTAACTGGCAAGCTGTTATATTTTTACGCTTGATAGGTTTTACGTGTGAACAAGCACGTGTAAGAATGTTAAAAGGTATATAATAATTAAAAGTCATCCTTTGACCGCAAATATTCACTCTAAAGGCTACTAATGCGTTTTATTATTATCTTTATTCTCGTTGTGAGCCACCTTCAGGGGGCGAATGCTTGGTCATCCGAAAGTATCGAACGAGCAAAACATGTTTTAGAGCGTTATCCTTTAATAGACGGACATAATGACCTTCCAATGGTTTATAGGCGTCGTGTCAATAACCGAGTCGATTTAATAAACTTGGAAGAAGATGTTAATCCCCAATGGGGAGCCAGTCATACCGATATACCAAGGATGAGACAGGGAAAAATGGGTGCTCAATTTTGGTCAGCTTTTGTTAGCTGTACTTCTCAGTACAAAGACGCTCTTCGCTTAACTATTGAACAAATCGACGTTGTTCATCGAATGACTGAAAAGTATCCAAATCACTTTAAGATGGTCACTTCAGCGGATGAAATAGAGGAGGCCTTTTCAAACGGTCTTATGGGCTCATTGATTGGTGTTGAAGGTGGTCACTCTATGGACAATAGCTTAGCCGTTCTACGTCAGTTTTACTCCTTGGGAGTTCGTTACATGACTATTACGCATAGTTGTAACACACCATGGGCTGACGCATCGCCAGCCGATGATAATGGCCCTGAGCATGATGGTTTGACTGATTGGGGTCAATTAGTCGTAAAAGAAATGAATAGACTAGGCATGCTAGTCGACTTAAGTCACGTATCTACAAGGCTTATGGAAACTGCTTTCAATATTACTAAAGCACCCGTAATATTTAGCCATTCCTGCGTGTATGCTATTTGTAACACTCATAGAAACGTTCGAGATCATATTCTTGATAAGCTGGTACTTATGATAAATATCTTTAAAATATACATAAAAAACTTAATTACAAATGTTCTCGGGCATAATCTTTGTCTTCTATTATCAAATTTATTATGTAAGCTTATTAAGACTTGTTGAGATTTTTATTTTTAGAAAGAAAATGGTGGTATACTAATGATAACTTTTGTGAGATACTTTCTCGGTTGTGCTCCAGCGAATAGAAACCCCGATGTGAAGTTGGTTGCGGATCATATCGATTACGTAAAAAATCGTATTGGTGCCGATTACGTTGGTTTGGGAGGTGACTACGATGGAATGGCGGGGTTTGTGTTTCTCGCTTGAGCTTTTGAGGGAAAACGTTTATATCTGCGCTAGTATACTATATTATTAAATATGTCCGCAGGGCACCCGATGGTTTAGAGGACGTTTCTAAATACCCTAATTTATTTGCTGAATTAGCCGAGAGGGGGTGGACTGACACTGAACTAGAAAAGTTAGCTGGTAGGAATTTGATAAGAGTATTGAGAAAGGTTGAAGAGGTCAGAAACCAGTTAGCAGGTGAAGGAGTAAGGCCTATCGACCAAATAATTCCAGAATCAGCTTTGGCTAATCGTACCGAGTGCAGAACTTCATTCTGATAAAAATATAGTTCATATATAAATTTTTCTTTGAAAGAAAAGCGTAATAAAACAAAATTAAGCAGAACATTAAAAAAAGATCAATATAAATTTATGTGTATGTGTTAGTTCATCGACCGCTTTCTAGAAATTAGATACTTCTGCCCCAAAAACGTCCTTCTCTCTCTTTAACACATGTGATACAGCTGTCGTTGAATTAAAAACAGAAACAATATTTTTCAAAATATTCATTGTATTTTTGCAGTACAGTATATTATTTTGTTCGGTATACAATACGTACAACAAAAGAAATAAGGGGAAAAATGATTATTAATTGAAAGATGAAATGCAAATTGAAATTAATAACTATTATTTATAAAATATGCGCTTAAAACAAAAAAAAACAAAAAAAAATTGGCACCATTTCCAAACAGTTATTTATAGTGACATTCCAAAGTCATTCGGTATATATCAAACGGCATATTTTTATTCGGTGTCCCAGGTTTCGAACGAGGAAAATTTGGGTTGACCCACTACTTCGACGTGTTTATACTCATAGATTCTTAAATTAGGCCTGAAGCCGATTGCACATATTAAAAAGAATTCTAGTTTCATGTTAATAGAATGTAAAGTGCGTAGAAATAGCGATAGGACGACAAAACAAATTTATTATTATTCATAAATATTTAGACTATAAAAATTGTTTATATATAATATACATATGAGTAATGTCATGTATCTATGTATAGTTCGACGAAGTATATGTATATATATATATATATATATATATATATATATATTTATTTATATATACTATATATGTATTAGCATAAATATCGAACAAAAATTGGCAGTCGTTCGAGTAAATGACAATTAACGAAGCTTTTTCTATACAAAAGCATAATCTGCTGTATAAAAATTTTTGTAAAATAGTTAAATATAAAGCAACATAAGTTTCATAACAGTAATTGATTTTTACTTGAATCTTATTATTCGTAATAAATATACATTGCACATGAAAATATATACTCCACATACTACAGATCGTTCCTTTCATTAGTTATACTTTCTGTTCAACTAAGACATTTTATTTAATATATCATTATTATTTACTATTTTATAACTTGGTTGTTATTTATTTCTGATATATGAAAATTTTAACTGTATATCTTATTTATACAATGGATTAAAAGATAAATAAATTACGCTTAGCAAGGCCTATTTACCCTGTAATAACAACATCAGATATAAAATATAATATAATATATCATCTTCTATATTTTGTTTGTCAAAGGACAAATTTAAAAAACAGACTATTATAATTGTAAAAAAGAGGAAGGAAGAGAGGAAAAACGGAAAAAATTCTCTTTATCCTTTCTCTCTCTCTCTCTCTCTCTCTCTCTGTCACAACTATAACTTAATTCGATGTTGATATTTGTTTCTGTTTTCTTCTTTAATAGTTAAATTTCATTTGGCTAGAAAAAGATTAATTATACTTCTTTCTTTATCATTATTTCATTTTGCTTCTTCTTTTATGCAAAAGTATATTTGATTCTATTTATATAATATTTATTTATTAATATAAATATAATTTATAAATATCTAAATAGGTTATTTTTGAATATTTAGTCAAAATTGTTTCAATGGTCATACGTCTCTGTCTATTCATTAGATAATAAAGTAATATTTTCTCTTCTTTAAAATTAATATCTCTTTTTATAATATACAATATAATACTGCAAATCTTTTACTTTTTAATGTAAATACTGGCCTATACTTGTTATAAATATAAAAATGTTAGAAAACTATTATCCATTTGAATAGATGCATGTGTATATATATATTTAAGTTAGCCATTGTGCCATCAAATTCGATGAAATAGCTGAAAGACTTCCATTCTTTCATTCTCTAGTGTAGATAGGACAAATTTATTAAATAATATTTAATAATTTATCTACTCTTTTAAACATAAAAACAAAACAAAACAAATGTAATATTTAAATATTCAATAAATCTATCTTGAATAATTTTCATCAATATTCAAATACAAATTTTAAAGTTATTATCTTGATTTATGTATTCTTTCTTTCTTTTCTCTCTTTCTCTCTCTCTCTCTCTCTCTCTATATATATATATATATATATATATATATATATGCGTGTGTGTTGTATACTTATCAATCATCCTGTGTTACTTGAATAATACATTATTTGAATAGGGGGAAAGGTAGGGAAATGAGAGAATTAAAGTATACCAGTGTTAAATGATCAGATATAAAATGGTAGTAAAAGCAAGGATGCTAATTAATAATTACTTGATAAAATTACATTGGTCTTTTTACTAACGCTGATTAAAACGAGCAAAATGCATCAATGAATATATTGTATTACATATGCTGTATACTGTATATCATGTATATGGGTATGACTATATACCAATTATACTGGAGGGATGATACGTAAAGTACTACCCTCTATCAATATTAATACATCATTACATAATCGCTTCTCGGCTTCTTATTTTTTCGATCTAGGCTGTTGTAGCATAGTGGATCCATTTAGGTTGCACAGACTGACTTTTTATTAATGTCTAGCATACTGCTTGTGACCTCGATCCAGAAAGGCCATTGATGGCTAGAAATTATCACCTATAAAAGCTCTTTTAATCAGTAAAGAGTAATATTCTTTCCGTATAAGTTATTTAAAAATCTCCTTCGATCTTATTCCTTTGAAAGAGAAAGTTTTTAAGAGCTGATCGTTAGCTGGTAGGTAAATAAATTAATAAATTTAACGATTAATAGGAACAAAAGCTTCCTTAGCGCAAGTTCGTTTCAATATATGCGTATTCGATTGATAAAATACCTGTGAAAGGATTAAATCATTAATTTTTTTACTATGAGCACCTTTTATTTATTCTATAGATAATTGAACAAAGGATGTCGATCATATCGAAAGTGATTAACTATGATGTTTTGCCCACGAAAGTGGCTGATTTTCTAAGAGATACGCCTAATTGGAAATTGGTTGCTGGTGGAGGATTGGTACTTTTAGGGGGTTATTACGCGTTTTTTAAAGATAATAGTGGACTTCCGGGACCGAGAGGCTATCCAATTGTTGGAATACTACCATTGCTTGACAAGAAAGCGCCGCATTTAAGTATCTATGCGATGTCCGAAAAGTATGGAGATGTATGCTCTCTATCATTTCTGAGTGATGATTTTGTTTTGGTGTCTGGTGAGAAAAATATCTACGACATTTACATTAACAAGCAAGATGATTTCTCTAATAGACTTCGTAATGTGAGAATCGCAACAGTGTTGGACGGTTTGATGGATATCACTTCTATGAATGATTGTGAAAAGTTTAGAGATGTTAAGAAACTGACAATGAGATCTTTAAAGACATATGGCGAAGGCATGGAGAGGGTAGAAGATATCTCCACCGAAGTTATCGGTGATTTTATTAATTTTATTGCAGAAACAAAAGGCAAACCCCTCGATATAAGTAAAAAACTTAAAGATGTCTTTGGTGACATTATCACATCAATGGTTCTTAATAAAAGAGTTAGCAACACAATAACACAAAAGTTTGTTCACAACTACGATAGAATTTTGACTTATACAATAAACCCATTCACGGCTATTATAGAGTTTTTTCCTTGGCTAAAATATTTTGGTAATCATACTTATAAAACTTTAAGAAATTTCGTAAAGCTTCGAAATAAATTAATAAATCCTCTTGTTGAAAGTGCTTTTAAAGAGTACGATCCTGATGATATTAAAACGGCTTTCCAACAGATAGTGTTTCTAATGAACCAATCAAAATTTGATTACAATTTGAGGGATATGACAGCGGTTGTTATTGTTCTAATAGTGGCAGGCTTTGTAACGACTTCATCAACTTTGTACGGACTCTTCCCTATTCTTATGGCCCATAGACATGTTGAGGAGAAAATTCTTCAAGAAATTTCTGAAGTTATTGGTTTTGATAGGTCTCCTAAATTATCAGATAAAGCGAATATGCCCTACACCGAAGCTACGATCTTGGAAGCTCATCGTATCCTCTCCATATTACCTTTTAGCCTTCCACATCAGGCTACACGAAACACAACTCTTGGAGGATATAACATAAAGAAAGGAACCACAATATGGCCAAATATCTGGGGTCTTCATCACGACAAAGAGATTTGGGGTGACCCATACAACTTCCGACCTGAGAGATTTCTGGACAAGGATGGAAAAGTCCTTTCTGTAGAACATAGACTAAGAAAGTGGTTAGTATTAAAAACATTTATCTATTGAAATGTCTATATACTCACCATTGACATTTCTTCTCTTCTAGTCTTCTCCCATTTGGAGCTGGACGACGAGTATGCCTTGGTAAAAATATGGCTAACAACCGATTATTCCTTTTCCTTACAACAGTCTTACAAAGATTTAAATTTCAACCGGAAGAGGGAAAAACTGTTTTATGGGATCCAAAGGAAATGGAGTATAGTGTGGTACTTTGTCAAAAACCCTATAAAATGAGCTTTTTACCAAGGCAATCCTAAAAAATATCATCAATCTTTACTTTTGCAAATTGAAAAGCAAATTTATTAACTCACTAACTGTTACCAAAATTTCATCACTTTCATAACATAAAATATACAACATTATAAGATATTTAAGAATTTGTATTGATGAATATAAACTTCTTACTTACTTGGATTTATTTTTTATGTTTTCAATTGATTGAATAATTAATAGAGTTAAAAATTCTAATAATTTTTATAGGCCTATAATTGAGATAGTAATAGCAAAGTATATATTTGCCTTAAAACAACAGAAACGACATAGATTTATAAAAGTTTAACTATGGCTACTCTTTTATGCGCATAATTCCATTTTAAACTAATAAAAATTTTTTATCCTATGTTATATATATATACATTGTATATCTCATAGATACTTTCGTAAAAAAGAAAAAACCTTATTAATGACAGTAATACAGATAGAAATAGGTAGAAGTTGTTTTTTCAATTTTTATATAAGTCTTTATTTATTATATTGGGTACTCTTTGTTATCATATTAAGTTAATATATAAAATAACTTTTGGAATATTCTAAAAAATTTCGATAAAAGGTTCTGGATATTTTTATTCTATTTTAAACATAAAATCCAATTTTGTGGTCGTTTGAAAGTCGCAGGTTTGACAAATGATAATCCAGGGACTAGACATATAGCCTTGACCTAAAAATAAACAAATTAAAGTGTTTTATACTCATGCAAAACCAATACATTATTATCTTAACAAAATAGTCAAGTGTCTCTACCTGATTAAAGTGCCAATTACAAACCTTTGAAGGACAAAGTCATTTTATACATAAAAAAACGATCAGTTATTCATAAATAAAGGACGAAAACTGATTCTTCCACAAAAATAGCTTAAAAATAGCATAGAACTGCAACTTAGCCTATATATCGACAGTTTAGGGCATTCTACAACTAGTCTATTTGCTCTTGTAAATTCATTCCATTTTTGAGGATAGATTAGTAAAATTATGGCTTCGTGGATGAAAGCTTTTTATTACGATAATGTTTCAAATAAGCTGACAGATTTAGTAGAAACCACGCCAGCATGGAAACTCGTCGCTGGTGGAAGTCTACTATTAGTTGGAGGATACTATATTTTCTTCAAAGACAGAAATTCACTTCCAGGACCAAGAGGACTTCCTATTTTAGGAATTCTTCCTTGGCTCGATAAAGACTTACCTCATCTTGATCTATCTTCTTATAGAAAACAGTATGGTGATGTGTTGAAAGCGCCTATAATGACAGAGGATATCATACTTGTTTCCGGAGAAAATAATATCTATGATTTATATATTAATAAACAAAACGACTTTTCAAATAGAGACCGTGGCGTAAGAGTTACGGCCATATTAAATGGCATTGAAGATATTTCTATTATGAATGACCATCAATTATTTAGAGATTCAAAGAAGATGACTCTTAGATCTCTTAAAACCTATTCGGAGGGAATGAAAAAAGTAGAGGATATCTCTTCCGAAATAATTGGTGAATTTTTAGAATACATACAATCTACACAATCCAAACCAGTAGATATTGACGATAAAATGAAAGCTTTGTTCGGTAATATTATCATATCTATGACCCTAAATAGGAGAATCGAATCTTCTGTTATGGAGAAATTTGTTGCTACATATGAAAAGATTTTCAAAATTGTTCTTGCACCTTCAACTGCAATTTTAGAGGTATTTCCTTGGCTTAGAAGCTGTGGTAATAAAGCCTATAAAATGCTGGTGAATTGCGCAAAAAGACGAGATAATCTAATAGAACCTATTGTTAGAGAGGCAATAGACAATTTTGATCCTCATGATATAAAAACTACTACTGATCAACTTTGGCATTATATGAATCAATCAAATATAGATTATGATTTCAAACATCTTTATGGTATTTCTTCTGGTTTAATCATTGCTGGTTTCATTACAACTTCTTCGACATTGTATGGACTTTTTCCAATTCTAATGTCACATAGACATATTGAACAGAAGATTCTTCAAGAAATTGAACATAATATTGGTTTTAATCGTCTTCCATCACTCGATGATAAAGCTAATATGCCATACACGGAAGCTACAATATTGGAGGCTCATCGCTATCTATCTGTTGTACCTTTTAGTTTACCACATATAGCTGTAAGAGATTCGACAATTGGAGGTTATAATATAAAGAAGGGAAGTCAAATATGGCCAAATATTTGGGGTCTTCATCATGATGAAACGATTTGGGGAGATCCTGAAAATTTCCGACCCGAAAGATTTTTGGATGATAATGGTCGTGTTCTAACAGCGGAACATCGATTCAGAAAATGGTAAGCGAAATAAGTAAAATCTATAATATTGAACTATTGTTGACGAGTACTTTTAA
Organism: Dimorphilus gyrociliatus; assembly: GCA_904063045.1. Taxonomy (NCBI): domain Eukaryota; kingdom Metazoa; phylum Annelida; class Polychaeta; family Dinophilidae; genus Dimorphilus; species Dimorphilus gyrociliatus. The sequence continues at coordinate 1,327,970 of CAJFCJ010000019.1, forward strand.
CCACAGTCTTCTTCCATTCGGAGCGGGTAGGAGAGTATGTGTAGGTAAAAATCTTGCAAATAATCGATTATTCTTGTTTCTTTGTTCGATGTTACAAAGATTTGAATTTAACCCGGAAGATGGTAAAACAGTTGAATGGGACTTTAAGCAGATGCAATTCGGTGTACTTCTCAGTCACAAACCCTATAAGATGTGTTTTACACCAAGAGAAAATTGATTAATTTTAAATTTTCAGTGAAAAGTTTAAAATGTTATTATAGCAAATTCTTTTAAATGGAATGCTTGAATACTATTTTAAAAAAATGAATATTTCCTTGACTTTTTGTATGATTTCAAGCTTTTAGCTATATTTGTTTCGAAATGAATAAAATATCAGGATACATTTCTAAATGTATTATCTATTAATAGACTTTTGTAAAAGGAAAGTAATGTGAGTGTTAATCGGCATAATTTTCAATTTTATGGCAAGCAGTTAATTTGAAGTGATAAAGTGAATTGTTTTTTTTAATAACGGATTGAGAAGAAGATATTGTATTGATCTGCTATTGTTTTTCTCATACATTGAAAAGTTAAATATATATTGGAAGATAAAGGACATGCCAATTATCTAATTCGTGAATCCTTTATAATCTATTTTTAATAAGTCCTCTTTTAATTGTTATACTAACATAATCTATACATGTTTTTATAAAGTATGCTAAGATTATTATATATATAACGATTTGCTTAGAAAACAAAACCTACACGTTTTGGATTACTTAATTAAAAGCCAAGAGAAATTTAATAAGAATGGCATGTTTATTAGAAAAGTAATCAATTACAGTCTTTTTTCTAAGAAATTTATGATATATTTCTTATCGTAAGCCTAATTTTTTTCAAAATTATTAAATTTACTGAAAGGTTGATTGTTCATCTGTTAAATACATTTGAAATAACATATTATTTCTATTTTACTTTATACTGTTACCTTAATAAAAGTCATATATAAATTAATGATTTTTTTGCTTTGGTTATTAGAAAGGTAACAACTCTGAAATATTCACCTTAGTAGGGTGAAAAATGTTATTTTTTTATAATTTTAAAATTGATCTCTTATTGTCATAGTTTGAATAATGTTTAATAATATTAAAGACTGTTAGATTACTGATTAAAGTTTTCTTTCTCTTCAAACCAGTGAAAATAATGCAAAATAGAAATACGTTTCTTTCTTTAAAACAACATTGTAATACTTAATATACACGTTACATCAGCATTTCCTTATGAAATCTTTTCATATTTTCAGTAATATAAACTATGAGCATTAAAGAGTAGTATTCTACGGAAGATAAATAACCTTTGAATAGACAATTAACCTGAAAGTTAACTGGGTATAATTTGAAGAAACTCAATAAATTGTAATTCCATGTAATATCATATCAGGCGATCTGTCTGAGGTTAAATTATGTTCTGGGCTAAAGCAGAATATAAATGATTTAACCTTTAATATAGCAGAAACGAATAAAGACTGCTGTTTAGAGATTGAAAGGTATATTCTATCATCGACTTTTACCCTAAAGAAAGCTTGAAAATTATCTAGATTAATATCTAAACCTTTTATTTGGAATAACCTTGTTGGAATGAAAAAAACATTTTTTGCATATCTTATCATTCTATCTTAAAAAAGAGTGAATTAGTTATAACATATATTGTATTATATATTTAGATATACTTATTAAGTATTCTATTATAAAACAACTTAGAATGTCTTTTTTTAAATATACTTGAAATTTGAACTCTCTCTCTCTCTCTCTCTCTCTCTATGTTCCAGTTGACTTTATGATATAGATAATTGATAGTGTTATTCTGAATAAAGAAGAATATACCTTCTACATTATTAATAGGGTTTCGACGAAATTTCTTTCCAAAAAACGATTTATATTTCAAAATGACAGAATTGTCATTCATGTCAATGCTGACAATTGTTTGCAATAACACAAATGATTTCATAGTTATTTTAGCTTTTCGAATAATGTACATAAACATCGTTACATATACTGTATAAATATTAGTATATCTTCAATATAATTATTTCTTTCATATAGACCAAATATCAGTGTATATCTAAAAAGTGTGCTTTGAAACATGCATGCTTGATAACAATACTTCAAACTTTAGATAAATTAATAATAAACAAATACTCCTATTCAACAATATAACGCACTTAATTTATACTGTGTTGATAACAGTTTTTCTTTAAAGTCCACATCAAAATACATGGCTACGTCGGTAAATTTCATTACTTATAGCAATGTAACCAATAAGTTAACAGAATTGGCTAAAGATACACTGACATGGAAGATCGTCACTGGTGGAGGTCTACTATTGGTGGGAGGATACTATATTTTCCTAAAGGACAGAAATTCACTTCCAGGACCAAGAGGATTTCCTTTTTTAGGAATTACTCCATGGCTTGACAAAGAAACGCCTCATTTAAATCTTATAGATTATACCAAAGAATATGGGGATGTTTGTAAAATACCCATTATGTTGAATGATATAATTTTCGTTTCTGGAGAAAAGAATATATACGATATGTACATTAACAAACAAGACGACTTCTCAAATAGACTCCATAGTGTAAGATTTAAGGCTTTAAAAAATGGCTTTCAAGATCTCACTTTTATGAATGACCATCAATTATTTAGAGATTCAAAGAAGATGACTCTTAGATCTCTTAAAACCTATTCGGAGGGAATGAAAAAAGTAGAGGACATCTCTTCCGAAATAATAGGTGAATTTTTAGAATACATACAATCTACACAATCCAAACCAGTAGATATTAGTAATAGATTAAAAGTTCTATTTGGTAGTATAATCACATCTATGACCCTAAATAGGAGAATTGAAAATTCTGTTATGGAGAAATTTGTAGCTGCATATGACGAAATTCTTATAATACTTCAATCTCCCTCAACTGCAATTTTAGAGGTATTTCCTTGGCTTAGAAGCTGTGGTAATAAGTCCTATAAAAAGTTGGTAAATTGCGCAAAAAGACGAGATAATCTAATAGAACCTATTGTTAGAGAGGCAATAGACAATTTTGATCCTCATGATATAAAAACTACTACTGATCAACTTTGGCATTATATGAATCAATCAAATATAGATTATGATTTTAAAGATCTTTATGGTATTTCTTATAATTTGATTGTTGCCGGTTTCATTACAACTTCCTCGACATTGTATGGACTTTTTCCAATTCTAATGTCACATAGACATATTGAACAGAAGATTCTCCAAGAAATTGAACATAATATTGGTTTTAATCGTCTTCCATCACTCGATGATAAAGCTAATATGCCATACACGGAAGCCACAATATTGGAGGCTCATCGCTATCTATCTGTTGTACCTTTTAGTTTACCACATATAGCTGTAAGAGATTCGACAATTGGAGGTTATAATATAAAGAAGGGAAGTCAAATATGGCCAAATATTTGGGGTCTTCATCATGATGAAACGATTTGGGGAGATCCTGAAAATTTCCGACCCGAAAGATTTTTGGATGATAATGGTCGTGTTCTAACAGCGGAACATCGATTCAGAAAATGGTAAGCGAAATAAGTAAAATCTATAATATTGAACTATTGTTGACGAGTACTTTTAAGCACAGTCTTCTTCCATTCGGAGCGGGTAGGAGAGTATGTGTAGGTAAAAATCTTGCAAATAATCGATTATTCTTGTTTCTTTGTTCGATGTTACAAAGATTTGAAGTTAACCCGGAAGATGGTAAAACAGTTGAATGGGACTCAAAGCAGATGCGATTCGGTTTGCTTCTCACTCACAAACCGTACAAGATGTGTTTTACATCAAGAAATAATTAATTGTTGTTGATTAGGTGACGGTTTTTAGTAATAAATTAATTCTTATCATATGATAGTCATTTGTAGTTGTTCTATGCTCTAAAAATGGTTTTAATAGAAGAATGAGAAGTAACTTTCGGTCTAATATTTCTGATATTAGGCTGAATAGTATAGCTGAGATTTTTAGTGGTTTAATGAAACGTTAGTGCGCTTGTAGCTCGTGATTTTAAAAACTGGTGCAACAGACAATTTTACTTAGCTCGATTTAAAAATTTTTTTAAGATAAATAGACACTATGGGTTTGCTGGGATATACTAATATGTATAATAACTTATCAACCCAGGTAAATGAATGGGTGGAAGATATACCAACATGGAAGATCGTCACTGGTGGAAGTTTGTTATTGATTGGAGGATATTATATTTTCTTCAAAGACAGATATTCACTTCCTGGACCAAGAGGGTATCCATTTTTAGGAATTGTTCCATGGCTTGATAAAGAAACACCTCATCTTAATCTTATCGATTATGCAAAAAAATACGGTAATGTTTGTAAAGTGTCTCTAATGACAGAAGATATCATACTTGTTTCCGGAGAAAAGAATATCTATGATGTACACATTAATAAACAAGACGATTTCGCAAATAGACTCCATAGTGTAAGGTTCGAAGCTGTATTGAATGGAGCAGACGACCTCGCTGTAATGAATGATAGTGAAAACTATAGAGAATCAAAGAAGATGACACTTAGATCTCTTAAAACCTAATCGGAGGGAATGAAAAAAGTAGAGGACATCTTTCCGAAATAATTGGTGAATTTTTAGAATACATACAATCTACACAATCCAAACCAGTAGATATTAGCGATAAACTAAAAATTCTATTTGGTAATATAATCATATCTATGACCCTAAATAGGAGAATTGAATCTTCTGTTATGGTGAAATTTGTTGCTACATATGAAGAAATTTTCAGACTAGTTCTTGCACCTTCTACTACAATTTTAGAAGCTTTTCCTTGGCTAAAATATTTCGGTAATAAGACTTATAAAAAATTGGTGACTTGTGCAACAATACGAGATAAGCTACTAATACCTGTTGTTAGAGAGGCAATAGACAATTTTGATCCTCATGATATAAAAACTACTACTGATCAACTTTGGCATTATATGAATCAATCAAATATAGATTATGATTTCAAACATCTTTATGGTATTACAATTGGCCTAATTGTTGCTGGTTTCATTACAACTTCTTCGACATTGTATGGACTTTTGGTTTTAACCGTCTTCCATCACTCGATGATAAAGCTAATATGCCATACACAGAAGCTACAATATTGGAGGCTCATCGTTTTCTAACTGTTGTACCTTTTAATATACCACATATAGCTGTTAGAAATTCGACAATTGGAGGTTATAATATAAAGAAGGGGAGTCAAATATGGCTAAACATTTGGGGTCTTCATCATGATGAAACTATTTGGGGAGATCCTGAAAATTTCCGACCCGAAAGATTTTTGGATGATAATGATCGTGTTCTAACAGCGGAACATCGATTCAGAAAATGGTAAGCGAAATAAGTAAAATCTATAATATTGAACTATTGTTGACGAGTACTTTTAACCACAGTCTTCTTCCATTCGGAACGGGTAGGAGAGTATGTGTAGGTAAAAATCTTGCAAATAATCGATTATTCTTGTTTCTTTGTTCGATGTTACAAAGATTTGAATTTAACCCGGAAGATGGTAAAACAGTTGAATGGGACTCGAAGCAGATGCGATTCGGTTTGGCTCTCAGTCACAAACCCTATAAGATGCGTTTTACACCACGAAACAAATAAATGTTATTGCTTTATTCATAATCCTGATTTTTATTTATTATTGTTATGAATAGATTTATGTGAACTATGATCGAAATTTTAACTTTATCTTTCTTATCCTATCAGTATATCTATTTTTGTCCCGTTTATGTTTTGAACAATAACAAACATTTATAAAAGGTTCTATTAAGAAAGTAAAAGATTTATTACGTCGTCTACGAAATTATAATATTGTTTTGAACAAATATTTAAGAGAAGTTTTGAACAAAGTGTTTTATTGACAAGTAATACTTAATTTTCATTGAACATCTAACGATTTCGTATCAACAATAATATATTTTTGATTGTTTAATAAACAGTTAGCACAATTTAGTGTAATAGAAAGTTTCTCTTTCTTTTTCTTCCTTTAAAATGATTATAAACTGAAAGCTATTGAATAATGCTTACAGTTTAGTTGTTCGTTTCAAATTGTTTTTTGATAAGTATTAAAGAAAATGAAATTAACGTTTGCGTTTAATCATTAAAGTTTTAAAAGTAATAACTATATTTTTAAACTAATAAGGCAATCAATACAATTTAAAAAAAAATGTCCATCATCATAAACTATTTTGTTTTTTTTATACTTATTTGCATATTTAAATTAACTAGCTAGTATTTTTCTCTTCTGTTGGAAGCATATTTAATTGCCGATTGGTCTCATCAAGACTTCTACTTATATCACGTTCAATATCATTCCATATATCGCTTGCATTCTCTTCTGCGTTATCAATTCTGATATTGTCCGTGACTTCAGCCTTTTGTAATCTAGCTTTTCTTGCCTTTCTTAATCTGGCTAATCTGTACTGAGCTGATAACATACCGACCGCCGCAACAAATGCGGCAATTATACTGCAATATAGAAGAAGCGACATTAGTCCCTTTTTTGATTTGTATGCATAGATGTATCCAGCAATCCATGGTAAAACCATTGATCCACCTGCCGATGCAACAAAAGTTAAAGATGTTGTTAAAACGTTTATTTTCATTTTTGAGTTTGCCCAGTTTAGCCAGGCCGGAAATATCGGTGATAGAGTCATTGCAAAAAGGCAAGAAAATATCCATAAAATTGTTTTGAATCTAGAGGCATAGGCTACAAGAATTGCACAGCATATTATACAAGAACCAAGGCACCAGGTTAGAATAGAACTCGAGTGGATGCATCTTGAAAAGACTAGAGATATACCTCTACCCGCCGTGAAACTAGCCCAGAAACACGTTTCAAGAAGTGTACCCTCTCCAATTTCGAAGGATGTTACTTCTCTGGCATAAGCAAATAAGAACTTGCCTATGACCCGTTCAGCACCAATAGGAAGTGGACAAAATGTAAAAAGAAAAGTTAGCATGATACAAGCTAAAGGAAAATCTCCTTCAGTCCAACTTTTAGGCTTATACCAATTCTTATCAAATGTAAATTGGTTTCTATGTAAATCATAATCGTCAGCTCTCCAAGCACTATCTTTTCTTGACTTTCGGAAAAAGGTTAAAAACATGAGAGCTACAATAAATGTTAAACATGAGGCGATAGCGAATGGATACTCCAGCGAAGCAGACCACCCATCCTCAAAAGTTACAGAAACATCATTCGACGTTACAGTTTGATTGGACATGTCGTGATTTTCACGGTCGAGAATAAATGGACGAACAAGTTGGGGAGCGATCAGCGCCCCCACCCCAAAAGCGAAATGTAGAGAATAAGTAGGAGTTGCAGCCCTATCTTTCCATAATCTTATAATAAATCCATTGCCCCCGGAAGCTAGTACCCCTTTGCCGCAACCGTCGAGGGAAAACATGGCTCCTAACATTGGTAAATTTGTACAAAGGGGAGCCATGGCAGTACCTATCCCAGCCACACCAAGTGCAATGGCCAAAACGAGATCTGTGTACTTGGCGAATGCTTCGCAGACTATTCCACCTGTTAGTGCTCCTATAAGAAAGCCTAAGCCCCTAGCTACAAGAACCCTAGATATTTCTTCGTAGTTTGCTTTTACTCTAGCTCTTAAGTAGGGCAAGGCTGGTGCACAAATCTCTGAAAACAAACCCTATAAATAAAGAACAGCGTTGAATTAAAATTGAAAATCGAGTAAAAATAGCATTAAATTCTGAAGTTTCGTATTACTAATTGATAAATTAGGCTCACCATACAAATCCAAGCAAGTATCATTGTAATTGTTTTAATCATTCTAACTTTTTTCCTACGCTTCTCTTTCTTTCTATTTTCCGTCGCTTCTTTAGACAATATTTTAACTTCAACTTTTTCCTCTTCTACTTTCGGTCGACTTGGCGGTCTTTTAAGTGACATAGTAGTACCATTCGAATAAACAGGAGTTTGTCTAGCACTAAATCTTACTGGTAGATGTGGTACCCGTCTTGGAATAACTGCTAAAGGTTTCCTTACGGGGATTCTTATGTGAGGATGGTAATCGCTCATGATTGGCTACTCTCCGGTAAAATTTCTTCGGATAAACTATTTTAACGCTATGCTCAATCCGTGAGAATGATTGCATTTGACAAACAATTTAATTAAAAAAAAAAAACCGAAATTTGATCGAAGCGCACCGCCCGGAAATTGTTATCTGTCACGTGATCGTATCTATGGTAAGGCCTACACTGCATATCAGCCCATGCCACACCTCCATATATATTTCAGAGCAGACTGAGTTTTTGGCATTTTTTTTACTTTCATAAAGAGATTAGCGGAATTTTTCAACGTTTATTTAATTAAGAAATGAGTGGCACAGAGTCTCCTGTAGAACCTATTCCAATTAAATATTGCTTCACTGGAGTAATTTGCAGTTTATTTTGCTTCCAGTATGTTCACAAACAATTATCAACGAACTCTAAAAGTAAGACATGGGAATGGAATAACATATTTGTATCATTTCTTCATGCTGCTTTTGCCGGTCTATGGACGATAATTTGGTAAGTTTTGTGTGGTAAAACCTTCAATACCGGCCTTTTTTGTCTTGCGCTGTCTTATTTTACAACGACGCCATACTGACCTCGTTCAGGTGTTTCTTTTTTTTCCAGCTTAATAAGGGAGCCACAAATCTTCTTTAATCCGATCGACCATTTTTCTGTCAATTCATATGTTTTGGTTACATTTTCCACGGGATATTTTATCCACGACGCTTATGATCTAATTTCGGCAGGAAAAGCGTATAAAAACTGGGAGTTGATTATACACCATGCCATCTTAACATTGATGTTCTTCTATAACCTATTTACGTGCAAATGTATAGGCTACAACATACTGGTATTAAGTGTTGAAATCAATAGTACATTTCTACATAGTCGAAAGCTAATGCAACTTGGAAAAGTCCCCTTCAATTCATTAATCTATAGGATTAACAGCTGGTTGAACCTTGGCACATTTGTCGTTTTTAGATTTGGAATTCTATTTCATATATGTGGTGGCTTATTACTCTGGAGAGAAAAAGTATCTACTGTTTATTACGTTTCGATATTCTTTTCGAACGTTGTTATGATAATAATGAACACAATTCTATTTGGACGTCTTATTAAATCAGACGTATTAAGATCTACGACGAAGTCGTCAAAAACTGAAAAATTGATGTAATGATAAAAAGAAAAACAAGCAAAAGATTGATGATTTGTAAGATAATCGATCAGATAGGTTTGAACATTTACTTGATTCATTTTTTTCAGACTATTTTGTTACCAGTTTATATTCATTTTTTAATTACTCTTGTTAATTCTATGCTAATGATATCATTTTAGAATAGCTGCCAATTCTTAATTTCAACGTCGTATTTGAACATCGAGGGAAAAAACACTAAAAAATATAGGTTTATTACTTTTATTATCTTTCCCTCTTTTTACTTTTTTTTAAACTGGAAACAGAACGACTATAATAAGGTTAATAAGAAAAGAACATTTGTAAAAAAAAAGCAAAAAACTTATGTACATTTAATCATATGAAATATTGAACAAAAATTAGGATTGATTTTTTTTAATACACCTCTAAGGAAAGCAAAGAATGAAAATCGATAGGAAAAATCGAAATAATTAATTTTCCTGATTAGTCTCTGTTTATAAAATCCTACTTATATATTCTATATTATTGTACTTTTTGTATTTCTTTTTCGTTAAAATATTTGAAAACAATGTTCAATTACAAGCCAAAACTAAACCTCATTTAGATTGGAGAACAGAGTCAAACCTATTTTAGTCTTTTTTTTCATGTTACAATTGAAAAATACAAAACTTGAATGATACTGTTATTATTGTTATTATTATTATTATTATTACAAAAATCAACTTTTTACTTATAAGAGCGTGTTTTCTTCAAAGAAAATTATGAACGGAAACTACTAGCGCCATCTAACAAATACATTTTGTTAATTAAATATTTGATGAAAACCGTGTCTATAAATTTTTATTTTTAACATTCATATTTGATTTATAATTATGTACAATTTATCCATGTTCGGTTATGGCAACCACATCAATCATAACGCCAAACTTTACAAAAAAAACAACCACATTTGTATGTTCTATACTAATTTGACATCCATCCGACCACGAGGGAAACATTTTTTATTCTTATAAAGAAGAGAAACGATCCGTAGGTGTCATATTTGTTGGGGACGGAGGACTTGATTCTAACGATGAGAGTAGAATTGAATCACTGGTCGCTTTCTTCATTTGTTCAAATTGAACAAGGAGTGAGCCATAACCTTCGTCGTCTTTTAAATTTTTCTTTAATTTTTTAAGAGAAGAGGAGCATTGGCAGGTTTCAGCGTCGTCCTCAACTTCACTTGCGCAAGCTAATCGGGGTGCAGTCTGCTCTGTAAAAGATTCAATAGAATTTGTGCGGCTCAAATTATACATTGTTTGGTCTTCTAATTGCTTTATGTATAATTTCTTTAGTGTTTGGTTCAGCTTTTCTTCTTCTTCCAGCCGTTCCAACAGCACCTTGTAATCATCACTTAAAGTCCTATAGGCGAGCAATGTTGACATAACGCCGGTAGATAATTGCGCCATATGCGCTTCGTTTTTGTGACGAGACCGCTCGATATCGAGAATAACAGCTGCTTTCTCGGCTTCAGCTTGTCTTAGACGTTCTGCTGATTCTGTTCGTTCTTCGCATAAAAGAGCTTGCATGTGACGCAAACGATTTTCCTTCGCACTGAGTTCGTCTTGAAGAAACTTTGCTTTTTGATATAGATGACGTCTTTGTGAATAAAGTCTTCCAACTTGTTCTTCCAAGCGAGCAACATTGATTCTTTCCTCCTTTATCATACCTCTTAACTGTACTAATTCTGCTTCTAACCTAACCTATAAAAAGACAATAACGAAATATTATATTAGTATAAACTTTGACTTTGGTTTTTAGGTTCGAATATAAAAATAACCTTTTCGCTTATTTTACGATCCTTCTTACTCAATTTTCCACTTCTCTTTGAAGCGGTTGATTGACTAAGATTGCTCGCCGATGTTGTTGGTAAACATAAATTTCGGTTTCGGGCGACCAGCCAACTTTTATCTAGACAAGACGGCGGGTGCAGTTCAATTTGATCAACAATCGATCTGTGAGGCAAAAATAAAGCTATATACGTAAATTTCAAAAACTATAATACACGTCTTCTTACCTATTCGACATTTTCTTATTCTTGTGAAAGAGATTTCAGATGCGTATATGATATTTTAATCATGTTGAGTTTATTAGCAGAATTATGAATATTTTCCGATTAAAATGCTCAATTTTGAGAGTAAATAATAGAATGTGTTATAAAAAATAAAAACCAAGCTATTTTCTCTGAACGATCTCGAAATTCACGACGGTTGGTAGTATAGAGTGGCAATAGTATGTGAATTCTTTTTATCTGTAGACATGGACGTAATTTACAGGTATTACTAAATATATGGTGGAGGCGCGATGTGCAATTGTTCACCAATTCTAAAAGCATTTTGATCAAGATCGCTGTTAGCTAAACTACATAGCCCTCTTTTAAAAAAATACCTTTTGTTAACTAGAGATGAAAGAGATTTATTTTACTGATTTATAGTTTCATATTTCCTATTAATCAAAGAATATAATATTTAAAACTTGAAAATAAATCGTTGCAAGTGTTTTAAATTTAACATTATATATATAAATTACAATATAGTGAAAAACAGTTCATTGTTATTTTGAGCAATATGCATGACAGCGAATTTATTTAAACAAAATAATTCTCCTATCATTAAATTCGCCTTTTAGTCATACCAAAATCGATTTTTCGTTGTAAATTGACATAAAAATAATAAGTAAATTAAGAAATAATAAATAAAATAACAGAATAACTAAAATAAAAAAATAAGCAATAAAATTAGAATAATTTTAAAATATAAGAAAAATTTAATACGACAATTTTTATAAAAAAAACCTCATTGATTAAGTTTGTCGGAGCATGAGCCTTTCTTAAGGCCACGATCTCAGATTTACAATAATGCTCTAAAAATATGAGTTCTATCTTATGATATAATATGAAATAAGGCCTATATGTGTCTAAACATATATATTTAAGTATATACATATTTGTTATATGTATATGCATACATGTTGATAAATATGCTTGTTTACAGATATACGTATATTATTTTCAATAAGTACATTAATATCGTATAAGAAAGGAGAATGACACGAAAGGACTGATAAGGTTTTAGACGAATTGTTACGGTAACAGCACATTTTGTTACATATTTCTATTTATATATTACTAGCTTTATATTTAGATAAAATACATTTTTCACAAAATGGTATACGAAATAATACTATTAAATAATAATATTTTATAGAATCACATTTTGCTAAATGATCACTCGAACAAGACTAAATTCAACTTCTTCAGACGAGGATTGCATACTCCTGTTTCGGAGATTATGCATTAGAATTTTAAGATCTCGGAAGCTTTCAATTTGCATTTGTGGGCTGGTTGTATTTTGGGTATGCTCAGCCTTTGTTCTGGTTCCTGTTGGAGATTCTGTAAATAAATATGAAAAAGATGTAAGTTGTAAACAAATATCAAGCAAATAATAATATAATAAGTTAAAATACATTTTATAATATTCAACAAGATTTATCATAAAACGGAAAATATCGTCCTGCCAAAAGGTTCAATAATTGTTAATAGTTAGTATATCTATTTACTTGTTATCATAATATTTTTATTGAGGCAATTAATTTTACTATTGTTTAATAGAAACCCAATTGGATAGATTGTTAAATCGAATAAATGAATTGGAACAAAAATTGAAAGAAGTACCAACTTCAACCAAGGCACCAGTTACTGAGAAGAAGGACAATCATATCAATGCTGATGTATCAGAAACTTCTTGTGATGCTCCAAACGATCAATCCTTTCCTGATTGTCAGGCGAAAATTTCTTGGATGAAAATTCATTGGAGAAGTGATAAATGTTACTCAGAACATGGCGTAGATGGTACAATGTGTTCGTTCCGAAAATATTTATCAGAAGTAGAGTGGTTTTGTCCTCTATTACCGGGAAGAAAAAGATTTCAATCTGATGATAATCAAAATGTAAATAAAGCAAAATGGAATCCAGATATGGAAGGATTAATGCAACTCCTTCAAGAAAAGGGATCCAGGGTAACTCTTGGCTGGATAAAACAGCGTATTAAGGGAATGTGGTCTAAATGGCAACAAGCTGTTAATACTTTTCATAATAGAACCATTGAAGTTGGTCCAAGATTAAAAATCTTACTCCATCTAGGCTTACTGACGAAGCAATCTAATTTCAAGATTGCTGAATTACAATTCAAAGGGGGCCCTTTGGGTGAATTAGTCCAATGGGCAGATATTATAAGTTCACTTTATGTTATGGGGCACAATATCCAAATAACTACAGAAGTAAATCAATTGCAGAGAGCGTTAGGTGGCACGAGTCATGCTTCTAGTTGTCCACCTGTGCCAGGTAGATCATCAAATGAAGCAGAGATTATATACACCGATATAGCAGGCTTAAAACAGCTGAAAAAAATTATTAAAGGTGGTTACGGCCAGGTTCGTTGTAAATTACGAATTGTCGATTCTTTTGGAACAGAGCCAGCTTATAATCATGAGGGTTATGCAAAAAGTCATAGACAATTCAAATCAGCCTGGGCTATGCATAACCTCAATCCAAGACAATTTTTTACAATGTTTCCCCATTCCGACGATAACTCCTTTATGGGATTTGTTGTTGATATGCCAGTCTTTTCGACTCCGATTCCTGAAAAAGAAAATATAGCATTAGTATATGGCAAGCATGAAAACTATTGGGGTACCAAAGAAAAATATCTTGAGGTATTTAAAAAGTATTTAGATGTTCATGGTACTGTTTTTGTACCTAACCCACCTTCAAAAATCATCCCAAGTTGGGTTCAAAATCATGGTTTACTTAAAGCTACTGATTTAATGACTCTCCTTCAAAGATCAAAGGTCTTCGTTGGCTTAGGCTTTCCATATGAGGGACCAAATCCACTGGAAGCCGTAGCAGCTGGAGCAATCTTCATTCAACCCAAGTTTAATCCACCTCACTCCTCTTTAAACAAACCATTTTTTAAGGGAAAGCCTACTTCTAGGGCTTTGTCGAGTCAACATCCCTATGCTGAAGAATTTATAGGCGAACCTCATGTTTTTACTGTTGATATAGATAATAAAGAGGAGTTAGAATTAACTATAAAAAATGCTTTAAAGGCTCACGAAGAGAAGAGGGTGTACCCTTATCTTCCTAAAGAATTTACACCTGAAGGAATGATAGAAAGGCTATCTGCCTTCTTAAATCATCAAGATTTCTGTTCGCCATCTCGGTTAAGATGGCCACCTGATTCTTCTGTTCAATTGTTAATGAGTGAAAAGGGACAGAGCTGTTCTGAAGTCTGCAGAAAACATAAAAGGATATGTGAAGCAAGCCATTTCGAGCGTTTAAATACAGAACAATCTTTGAAAAATATATTGGGCACCTCATGTCGTTCAGTCAGGAGGGAAGAGGATATTTTTTATCCGGCCTTCCAACCATCCTCCTCTGTTTGTATTTTACAAAGAACACCGTTATTATTCAGTTGTGTAGGAGCTAAACATGATCTTGTGAGATTTTGTCCATGTAGAGATTTTATATCTGGACAAACTGCTCTTTGTTCTCAGTGTATTTGATATATAGTTGAAACCGATCTTTCATATTTATTATGATTATAATTAACATTATTTAAAAGTTCTGTGATATAACATTTCTGTTTGCTGCAAGTTTAAAGTACTTGTCCAATTGACGACATGTAAAAGAAAAAATAAAATTTAATAACATAGAAATTAATATCACAGCCAATTCTACACGTAATCAGAAGGTATTCGCTCAAATCTGTCTCTTTTAACTGAATAAACCCTCTCGAACCATTTTTTGACCTCAGAGACAATAAAAACCGATGACGTTAGGGTTATCAAAAAGATAAAGTCAGTTATATATAGTGCCTCAGTTTGAAATGTACGTTGTAGAGGGGGAAAGTAGACGACCAATAGCTGTCCCAACAAACTACCACCGACTGCCAATAAAAAAGTTCGATTCGTCGTAAATCCCAGCTGCAAAATAGATTTTTTCTGAGACCTACAAGATAGAGCATTAAACATATCGAATAGAACAAAGCAAGTAAAAGTCATTGTAGTGTCGCGTGGAGTAATTTTATTATCTGCCATTTCTCGCCAAAACACCCAGAGAGTTCCACTAACAATAATAGTCGCAGAGAGTAGAACATTTGTCATTAAGGGTCTAGTTATAATTGATTCTGTGGCTTTGCGCGGTGGTTGCTTGATTGTATCATCATCCACCGGCTCAACACCCAAAGACTGGGCGGGGGGGCCATCCATAATAATGTTTATCCATAAAATTTGCATGGCGTTTAGAGGATTTGGCAAATTTGCAAAAGTCGAAATGGTAATTAATGTTAAAGCTGCAATACTAGTTGACAATTGAAATCTAACAAAATTTCTTATATTATGAAATATGGCTTTTCCTTCTTCCATGGCTGCTTCCATTGTTCTTAAATTATCATCAACTAAAATCACGTCAGCTGCTTCCTTGGAAACATCTGTCCCACTCCTGCCCATTGCTATCCCAATATCAGCACTTTTCAGAGCAACAGCATCATTTACTCCATCCCCAGTCATACCGACAATTTGGCCAGTTGATTGTAGTGCCTTAATGATAACATGTTTATGTCTTGGACTAACTCGATATAATACAGTAGATTCAATTAGCGAAGCTGTAAGTGCCTCAAAACTTAAGGAGTCAACTTCCTCCCCAGATAGCGTTCTCCTTGACTTTAGACCTAGACGATTAGCAATTGAAACAGCAGTTTCTTCACTGTCGCCTGTGAGCATCTTTATCTCAACACCAGTTTCTTGTAATATTGTGATAGCTTCTTTAACTCCCTCTCTGGGAGGATCAATCATTCCAATTAAGCCAACAAAAGCTAAATCACTCATTGAAGATCCGTAGGCAGTTGCTAAAACTCTCAAGCCACTCCTTCCCATATTTTTAGCCTGAGACACAAACAAATTGTACTGTTGATTTGTTAATGGCCTAAGAACTCCTCGTTCATTAAATTTAGTACAATGTTGCAGTATTCTCTCAACAGCTCCTTTCACAAAATAAGTCTGAGCATCTTCATTACCACGAACAGCGGCTTTTACAGTCATCATCTTAGTATCCGAATTAAAGGGCCATTCTTGAAGGCGAATATATTGATTTCGAATGGAATACATATCCATTTTAACTGCTGCTGCCAGAATAGCTCCCTCAGTTGGCTGACCATGAAGTTCACCATCAACAATTTGAGCATTATTGCAAATGACACCAATTTCAACAATTTTAACAAGTGAAGGATGATTTTCTGGGTTGACCGTTTCACCACGACATACAACTTGTCCCGTTCCACTATAACCTAATCCGGTTGCCTGTAAAGAAATTTTAATATTATCATCTCCGAATTATTAATAATTAGAAATTATAATGTATCATAAATACGAATAGAATTTTTTTTTAAATAGAGAATCAGCATACTTAAAGATATAAATGATGAAAAAAAGATTACAAGATTAGCAGATATTTCTGTTAAATTATCAGAATCATTTATTTAAAATCTTAAATATCCGGCATGTTGTCATATTTAAGTCTTTTTTTGTCAATATTGGGAGAAAATTATCAGATTTTGCATCAACAAAAGACAAAGAAATCGAATTGAAATTTGGAACCATATTTATATGCAATAAATATATACACAATATATATGTATATACATGTATATATGTATATATATAATATCGTATACATCATAATAATGCATATGTGCTTTTGAAAATAACGACTCCACATACCACATGGTATACTGTATAAAATCAAGCGTGAATGAAACAACATTAACTTGCTTACCGATATATCTTTAAGCTAATGTAAAAGGTAGAAAATAGTCAAAATTGTTATATGGAAATACTTAAGTAGGATATTTGTAATTCTTTTTTAATAGTTATTTTTGAAAATAGAATTAATTTTTATCAAGTACACATTGGTATACTCCGAGTACTACTATTTATAGATTAAATTTTTAATGACACTGAGAGCAAATGAACTTAAAGAGTCGATAATAGTTTTGAGTTTATGAACAATTCTCTATGAAATCTTTTAGAAATAAAATAACAGCGGAATAATATCAATAAATTATTGATTTTTAAAGAAAAAAATTCCTTACCTCGGCTTCATCTCCATCTGAACTCACTATTCTTGTAACAGTCATTTCATTCTTTGTTAACGTTCCTGTTTTATCGGAACAAATCACATTAACACAGCCGAGCGTCTCTACAATCGGCAATTTTTTTACTATAGCTTTCTTTTTCGCCATTCTCATCACACCAATGGCCAATGTCACAGTTACAACAATCGGAAGACCTTCTGGAATTGCAGCAACCGCCAAAGAAACTCCTATATTAAACATCTTTAGCAATTTACGTCCCTGAATCCAACCAGTTACCATAATTAGTCCAATTACTATAAAAGAATAAGCCGACAGCTGTTTCCCCAAAAGACTCATAGATTTTTGTAATGGCGTTTTCGGCGGTTCTTCTGCCTTCATAATTCGAAATATTTCCCCAAATTCGGAATTATCACCCGTACCAATGACTACCCCTTTTCCATTCCCACATCTTACTAATGTACCCATGAAAGCTATATTCTGCATATCAGTTACATTAAATGCTTTTTCCCCTCGCAGAGATTCTGTTAATTTTCTGGCCGGTTCAGTTTCCCCAGTGAAAGAGGATTCGTCAATAGCCAGATCGAAAGCCTCGAATATTCTTATATCAGCAGGAACTCGATCACCAGTAGATAAGGATACAATATCACCAGGTACAAGCTCTCGAGCAAGGAATGTTTCATATTTTCCATTCCTGAGACAGTGGCATTTTGGAGGCACAAGTTTAGTTAGAGCCTCCAAGGACTTTTCAGAGCGATACTCTTGAACAAAAGCAACAGTAACGACAATAATAATTGCAACAGTAATACTAATTGCATCATCAAATTGCCTCATAAACAAACTAACGATAGCTGAACCTAAAAGCAACATTATTAGAGGATCTTTAAATTGACTTAAGTATTTTTTCCATAGTGGTTCATCTTCATTGATTTCGAAGTCATTTAGTCCATGGATTCGCTGCCGAACAGCAGCATCGTTATGACTCAAACCATGTTGAATATCTGATCTCATTAAGTGTAAGACATCATCACTGGTCATATGACAAGCTTCATCAGCTTTCAGGCAATTGATCATTTTTTCTTGATCGGCCATCTGATGATACGACAAAACTAGCTCCAATTATCGCTCATTTGCTCCTATTTTTCACTTGTGTTGATAAAAAAAACTGTTTTCTGTCAAATATGAAAAGCAAGTAAGCTAAGTTCTTCTGTATTTGTAGAAAAATGAATAATCCAAGATTCGTTATAATCAGAGTCGACCAGACTGTATTCTTTCAAAGTCTATTAGGACGTTGACAAATAATGTGGCATAGGCATAAAGATGGCAGCACAGACGTGTCGGAAGCTGATTGGTTGACTACTAGCTAGTCAAAAAGAACCTGAATAATAAGAAATATTGATATTCTAAACACGAAAGCGAGAAAATAGCATGTTCTATTTTATACATAAAAAGAAATTGAACCAATTCAAATACATGTTATGTTATTTCATGGCTTATGTTTGTTAAAAATAGCACGAAAATGTCAATTTCTTGTATGTTTTTAAAGTTCTTCTTTGCAATATCTCTTTCGAATATCGGCGATGTTAATACCTTGTTTTTCCAGAGTAAGAAGCTGTGATTTTAAGGCGTCATTTTCCTGCTGTAATTCAAATATGCTCCATCGTAGGGAGCGTAAAATAGATCTCTTTTCACTTATTTGAGTGCATTTGACTCGACATCGTCCACGAAGAAGACATAGTCTACTTCCTAAGTCACTTAGTTCCTCCTTTTGTCCCTTGCTCTTTAGGTCCATTGATTGATATCCTCTTTTCATATCTTCCAAATCTCTACGTAATGTAGTTGTCTCTTCCGTCATCTGTAACTTGAGAGTGTTAAAAATAGGTTTACAAGTTGTTTCATCCAAAAGTTGGGGAAGTGGGGTCTGATACCGAGAAGGAGGAACGCTGCTGGTCATTTTATATTATAAATGACTAGATTAGTCAGAAATTTTGTTTTTAATATTTCAAAAGGGTTTTTAGTGACGTCATTAGAAAAGGAACTTATCATTTGTTAATTTTTTTTAATTGCACTGTATTGTATTAAATATTAAAACTAATGTTAAAAACTATAAGTTCTTATGTGATATATAAACGTCATTACTAAAGTCCGATGCCTTCTGTAGCATTTCTTTAAATCCGACATATTTCCTTGGATTAAGCTTGTCAACAACGGGTACAGGATTAGTTGTCGGGCGATATAAACTATGCAAGTTTTTCACAATAGCATAAGCATTACCCGTAACGGTCTCTGGATAGACGGATGTTGATTTTGTAAAAGGTTCTTCCACTTCCTTGAAAACTTGAGAATTGAATAGATTCTGATCGAATGCTTTACTCTAATATTAAATCGATTTTTATTATATAAACATAAGATTTTAGCTATGAATATACCAACTTGCTCAAGAGATTGCATTAATTGATAAACGAATAGTTGCCATCTTGGTAGGTAGTAGCTGGAGAGTTAAAAATAAAATACGCATGGAGTTTGCTATTTAGATTAACAAACTTAAAAATAATTCTACATACTCTTTGATTAAACCGGCCCATTGTTTACTAGCGTAATCGAGAATCTAAAGAGATGAAATGTTCCCTTGTTTATAAATTGGATACTGCATTATTCAAAAAACTCAACCTCTCCTTTAGGTCCCCAAAGAGTTATTTGATTTCTTGCATTATATTCGAACAATTTTCGGTCAAAATCATTTGTTGCGGCTCTTTTAGCGGAGGCTAACCATTTACCCAGTAAGAAGTGACTATCTGAAGCTAAGAGCTGGTCCATGTTCATTAATAGCGAAACCAAACAATTTCCATAAGTTCTACAGAATAATTTTTATCTATTAAATCTATTCTTCAGCAGAAAATATGTAACAAACCTAGTCTTTTCTTTATCTTTAGAATTGAAAGCTTTAATTAATTTTGTGTATGAATCTAAAGCTATCAACTGAAGAGATTGCCGTGTTACGTCCACCAGATCGTAACTGTTGATCAATAATTATATCATATGTAAGTTACTGCATTTGAGAATAGGTATTTACCGAAATAAGTTGTTATTTTCATAATTTGAGGATTCTTGTACAAACAAATCCCATGCTTGATAAACATCTTCTGGTTTATACCATAACTATGAACATATATATCAATAAATACAAATTACTTATTAATGTGTAAATTCAAAGGCATATCTATGAGAGTACAAAGAAATTATAAAAAGCAAGCATTAAACTCTTTGTGTAATAAAATTATAATTAATTTAAGATTATTGAGAAACTTTTACACATAATCAGTGTCAAAATTGAAAACCGTTACAATAAGCAAGCTGTGGCAAATAATTATTCATAAATGATAACGTACAGTTTCAACGATGTCTAAGGATGGCCGACGAATGAAAAAAACATCTAAACCTTTTCCTCCAGTAGCGTTATAGATAGATCTCTAATAGATAATTATTAGTAAAGCTTTAGTTGTTTAGTTCAGTTTGAAAGTGTAAAAAAAAAAATAAAGAGGAAATTACTGATTAATTGCAAACTATCCAAACTATATAAACGTCAATTTTTCAAACATATAAGGAAAGGAAAGAGGATATTAAGACTATTACATGTAAATCTGATCTTTACCCATGCAAATACTACTTCAGATATTGCCTTACTTTTTCCTTAATATGTTTATTTGGTCGATGAACAACAACAACTTTATTATGATGTTTTTGATTGTCGGAGCAATTATAAACTGACCTCTTTAATTGGAATATTTTTTTTGTAAACAGTTAATTAAATAAATTTATTTGATTTTCTTAGCCAACGAACCTTTAAAATTTGCCAGGCTTTATCAATATTTCTGTTTTCCTTTCCGTATCGTCTGATTGCATAATTTGTAATCCATTTAGTAATATTCCTTGGGGATGTTCTCCAACTATTCTCGTTCATAAACTCATAGATAACATCATTTTGAAAGATACCTTCTGGCGTTAAGCCAGTTCCTATCATAGTGCTGCCTGGCATTGCCCTTGCGTTATGTGGACCCTTTTGTTAAAGATTTTTAACGTTATTGCCGAGTATGAAAGAGTTAACGAAAAAGTAAAATTGTACTTTATTGATATTTTCAATGGCACCATACATCGATACGGTTCCGCCGAAATCGTGGAGCATGCACCATATATAAGGTTGACCATAATAGGACTTAAGGCGAGAGAATTGAGGAGTAATTTCAGATTGGAGATCAAGAACAATCATTTTTCCCTGAAATTAAAAACTTAAGTACTTTATTCTATTAAACTATTAATTGTGTTCAAGCACCTGAGGTATCGAAGTTAAGAGTGCTTCCGCTCGAGTATTGGTCCACCATCCACTAATAAATAACCAACCTTGCATTACCCTGTAGATTTCAATCACATTATTTTATAAATTCAAACAATTAAGAATAAAATACCATATAGCTTGAGGATCGGCAATGGTCATTGCGTTGAAAACTGCTTTTCCTGCAGATCTCAAATAGGCAGAATCACTGAAAAGAGTTTTATCTAATGACAAAAAGACAAATTCTGTTTAAAAGAATACAAACCCAGATCTAGGAGTCATTTCATTAAAGGTGTCTGTATTGTAGACATGGTCAGTTCCAAATTCTCTAATATACTATAAGAAAAGTAATTATTTCTAAGTAAAATGAATAAAATACTAATCTATAATAGTCAAACCTCGTTTAAAAACATTTGTCCTACTTTAATGAATAAAGGATCTTTCGGTTCAAGTAACGATACGCTAGTTTAGAGATTATTTGTTTCAAAATTTTGTATAAAGGTCATATACATAAAGAATATATATTCTAACCAACAATATTTCGAGTCAAAGCCACCCCAATCCGATAATTTTGAGACGTTAGCATGTGGATAAATCCTATTAAAAGATCACGTGACGTTAAGAACAAAATTCCCTCAATCTCTTCTTGCTTACTTAACCTTGTAAAAGAATCTGGAACGTGACCGGCGAAGGCGGGTAGAATAGGTATCATACCTAAACTTCTCATTCGGTTAAGAATGCGATGTTGAAGGGATACCTGAGTAGCGTGCCACTGTCTAGATAAAGGACCACCCCATCCTTTCATGTTTCCCATTCTGGACCTAAAACATTTCGTTATAGTTTAATTCTATCTTAAATGAATTGAACTGAAAAATACCAAGCTAAAAACGCCGGTCCTCCGAAATGCTTATCGATTTCGTCTTGTGTTAGACCCATTTTTAAATAAACCTAAAATTCAATAATATTTCTCAGAGATTTAACAAATGAAAGCATATTAACGATATTAACCCTATTCCATATTTCCTCTTGGCCATTGAAAGCCAGCGGAAAGTTAATTCCGTTTAGTGACATCCAGTCGATTTCTCTTTCCCATCTTTTCCAATCATACCAAACGAAAGAGTAGCTAACTGTACATACGTTTTGATAATAACGAAATCGATCAGCTGATGTAACTTTCACAGCTTTTGTAATAGCAGGTAAAGGGTTGGGAACATTTAATTGATCTCCTCCCCAAGACATATGACAACTGCAATTTTGCTTTAAAAAAAAATGAAATCCCCATGTAGCTGCTACTCCACTAGTCCCTTTTATTTGTAATTTGCCGTTCACTGTTTCATACTATTGACATAAATTATTATCTATCCTAAGGGACGAAAAGTATATGTTACCTGGAAGGAGTCCTTATCTAATTCTCCTATTGACTTATCTATTATAACTTCAAATTCATTAGCCCTTTCGGGTAGAAGACGTTCAATCAAGTCATAAGCTGCTTTTGCTTGAATTTCTTCTGTTGCCTTGGACCTGATATGATTCAGTGCAGGAAAATCTAACAACAATAACTCAATACAGTGGCATTATCAGGTTATAACTTCGCAACAAACCTTGCAAACTAAAAGAAAAGTTACTTAAAATTAAAGTTAAAAATAGTACTAGAAACATAATGCTACATTTCATGTCTAAAAGTGTATTTTAACTAAAGAGGCGTAATTCATGTGGTACCACGTGATCCTCACATGATCAGATATCATGTGATATAACACTGATAAGGGTCATATATTTTTGAACAGAGTAGTTTTCGAACTTGTGATATAATAAGATAAAGTTTCTATATCAGAAGAAACATTTTTAACATGATCAAACGGTTCTCGAAGAGAAACATATAAGACAGAGTGAGTAAGCGAATCCTCACAAGAAGCCTTCCAAACAACTGGTTTACAATTTAACTGTAGCCCACTCAGGGACATACCCAATCTAAAGGCTCTAGTTGGATCAAACTTTTCTTTTTCATATTGTTTAAGTAATTTGCTAAAAGTATCAAAAAGAAATAATTAATTATCGTAACTATATTTGTAAAATTTATCCATCCTACTTGGTGACAGTTGAGAGAACGTCTGGAGAAGCTTCCAGCCATTGTTCAAAAAGAATGACAATTTGAAGAGTTGCGTGTAGCTTAAACAGCCTTTCAATTCGGTTTTCATAGCTTCCACTTTTCTTGACAAAAGGTTCCAAATAGATATCCGCCGTTAAGTGTTTACCTATTTAAATTAAAATAAATATATTAATTTGTTTATCAAACATTAACAATATATTTTTTAAATACCGATTAGAATAACTATATAATCTCGATTTAGTTTTTCTAGACCAATCTCTATAAGCATCCTAATGAGATCAAAGTTATGTTGGGTTTCAGCATATGAAAAGTTATTTTCATAAGAATCTCTGATCATTTGTGCTAATCTTGACGAATTTCTCTTCCAAACCTAAATACATTATTATATATATATAAAATCAGCTAAGAAAATGTTACAATTTTATAATGGATATAAAAAACAAACGTGAGGTTGAATTCTTTCTCTTTCCAAAGCATCAAAAATCCTTGAAAAGGATTGTTTAAGATCATTCATACACGTGCAATCTGAAAGATTATAGGCATAGTATAAGCAAAAGATTTTAACAGTAGTGTTGAAAGTATTGTAGATAACCTTTCAGAATAAGCCATAATTCATCGCAAATATCCAAATCCTGCCTGTCATCAATAACAAACAAATTATCAGCATCTGCTTTATTGTTTCTAGATTCTCTTTCTATTCGAATGGGAACTTTATCTTTTGAATAGCGTTTTAGGAGGTCTTCCAGCCGTTCGGTGATGGTTAAGTCCGATACGGAATTTGTGTTCCATTTAATTAACTTAGTTTTCAAACCGTTGACAAGATCCTATAATGATAGATTATTTATATGAGTACAAATAAAAATAGCACTAATTAAACCTTCAATATTTCAATTTCCTTATATAGTTTATAAAGACGACTGGCTGGTTTATTGATGACAGGTTTTACTTCCTATAGAAATACATAATCAGTTGTTGACTCTTTAAGTTTAACCATAGAATCTTTTTGATACTTACCACAATAACTTTAGCATTCTTAGGACACGATAAAACTGGAACAAGACCAACCCAAGAAGCTTCAACAGTGAGCATACTCTCAGCACATTCACCATCTAATATATCGAAAGATGCCCAACAAGAAAATTTTTTACCCTGGCATGTTAGAATGAGGTTAATGTACTTTATTCGTACTTTGCCATTTAAACTACCTTAAAGCTGTTCCAGAATTTAGAAATAAGATGGCAATTGGTAACTTCGCTGACAGGGAGAGGTCCTACATAGTGTTGTAAAAATTCAAGTTCTAGTATATTGTTAAATGATAACACACAAACCTGTTACGGAGACTCTTACTGATCGCTTCTCTTGTAGCTCATTACATTTCAAAGCCAATAGGGAACGATGCTGACTATCACTTTGCGGATCGACAGCCACACAAAAATAACAATTTTCTTTGATATCAGCCATAGCAAAGAGAGAGATAAGTCTCCTAGAAAGATTATTTTCAAATGGTATAAATAATAACAATGTGTGATTGATCATACCTTGCCTCTCCATGAGATATTGGCTCATATTTGAAATCGAGAATTTTTTTGCAGTCGTTTGAATTTTCAGCTTTGAATTTTGCCATACGTAATGGAGAATTATCATCGCCATCATCTTGTATTATGTTAACTTTTACATCGTCAATTTTTTCAGTTTTTTCCTTTCAAGAGCAAGGGGCAATTTTAGACCGAAAGCTACATATTGATTAATTTAAAATTTTAAAACTAACCGAGAATACCAATACAAAAATATTATTTTCTTTTTCCTCTTCTGTCAAAAATGCTTGCGGGAAAACGTTTTTCACTAATTCAAAACGATATTTCTGAAGGTTATAAAGTACAAAAATAAAGTACCCGAAATTAAAGATCTGGATGAAACTCAGGCATACTTACTTCATAATGGCAAGTCTCGTCTTTCTCTTTTACTAATTTCCTAAAACAGTCTTTGAAATTCTCAATTGATTCTTCTAAGTCCATATTTTTTCAAATCTTCAATTGTAGACAAACGATTAAGGTAAACTAAGCAATACACAGTTTGAATTTTTGAATTTTAGCACAGTCTTTAGCGGTTCAATAAAAAATATGCTACTTTCGTTCCAAATGGATAGATATTTCTATAAAAGAACTGAAAGTCAATCAAATTTTGCCTTGTAAATGAATAACAACTTAAGAAGTGAGTATTTAAAATTTTAACTATTTAATTGCGCATGCGCATCTCATATACGAAACAACTTTTATCAAAACTTTTAAAAAATGATTTTCTTGAATTAACAGCAAGAATATTTCCATATGGAAATATATTGGAAGTATTATTGTCTATTACATTTTAAAGAGTTTTAGTGAATTATTTTTCTAAACATGTTTTTCTAACACGTAATCAGTTAATAAAAAAATGCTTTTTCATATAAATATATGTTTAAGAAACTACCTTTATAATATTTGTAGAAAACTAGTTCTACAATCTGCCACTATAGTCAGTTTTCCTTTAAGTTGTTTAATACTTTTTTCAAGTTTTTGATACAAATAACAAGAACCATATTTAATGCTTTAAAATTCTTATATATTTAAACGTTTGGTCTTTTTAGCATATTTAAAATTGTACATTAAAAAATATCTCTCAATATATTTCTTTTGTTAATAAAATTACAAATAATATTATAGCAAAAGAGGGCGCTGCTGAAATATTCTACAAATATTCTTTCATTGTTTTCATTTAATATCGCTCAAGAAGGCATGTCTCGATTTGGCGTACCAGTAGCGAAAAAGAGGAAATTGAAATCAAACAAGCCGAATTTTAAGAAAAAAGATGGTAGATACAAAATTGAATCAAAAGAAATTGGAGAAATAGTTGAGAAATATTCGTCCTTTGATGATAAGTCTTTTGAGAGATTTTCAGAGTTTCCACTATCCAAAAAAACGCACAAGGCTCTCAAGGAGAACAATTTTGTAAAACCTACAGAAATTCAGACTGAATCTATTGGTAGAGCTCTACAGGGTCATGACATATTGGGGGCTGCTAAAACTGGGAGTGGGAAAACTCTTGCATTTTTAGTTCCCTTACTGGAAGTATTGTGGAGGAATAGGTGGTCGCCACATGATGGTCTAGGGGCTTTAATTATATCACCAACTAGAGAGTTAGCTTACCAAACTTTCGAGGTTCTTAGAAAGGTTGGAAAGTATCATGATTTCTCAGCAGGTTTAGTAATAGGAGGTAAAAATGTAAAGGACGAGGCTGACAGAATAAATCGCACGAATATTGTTATATGTACTCCTGGAAGATTACTTCAACATATGGATGAAACTTTTGCATTTAATGCTGATAACCTTCTTATGCTGGTTTTGGACGAAGCCGATAAGATTTTAGATTTAGGATTTCAAACTACTGTAAATGCTATTTTGGAAAATTTACCTAATAGACAAACCCTCCTCTTCTCCGCAACTCAAACAAAAAATGTAAAGGACTTAGCCAGATTAAGTTTATCTAAACCTGTTTTGGTGTCTGTTCATGAGCATTCTGCTCAATCTACACCAGTCCAGCTTCGCCAATCTTATGTCGTTGTTGAATTACACGACAAATTAACCGTATTGTGGTCATTTATAAAAAGTAATTTGAAACAAAAAATTATCGTCTTCTTAAGCGCCTGCAAACAAGTTCGCTTTACGTATGAAATGTTTCGTCGTCTACGACCTGGAACAACTGTTATGTGTCTCCATGGAGCAATGCAACAGCAGAAACGAATGAATGTTTACTCAGAATTTTGTGAGAAGGACAGTGCTGTACTATTTGCTACTGATCTGGCTAGTAGAGGTTTAGATTTTCCTGAAATAGCTTGGGTAGTACAAGTGGATTGTCCGGAAGATACTGCAACATATATTCATAGAGTAGGACGGACAGCGCGTCTGGAGGATGATGGAGAAGCGGTTATTTTCCTCACTCCTTCTGAAAAAGATGGCATGTTGGAGGATTTAAAACAAAAACGCATTCCCATCGAGGAAGTTAAATTTAGTCAAAAGAAACTTCGTCCAATCGAGGGGAAGGTACAAGCATTTTGTGCTCAGGACTTAGAGTTCAAGGAATTTGCTCAAAGAGCTTTTTCATCTTACATTAGATCCGTGTATTTAATGAAAAATAAGAAAATATTTAAAGTAGAAAATATTGACCTTCCGAAATTTGCAAAATCTCTTGGTCTTGTTGTGACCCCCAGACTTAGATTTTTACAAAAGGGTCAGAAGAAAAGTCCCGCTATAACAATAGATGAAGAAGACATAAATGGTGAAAATAACGACGACGAAAGCGATGATTGTTTGACGAAAAAAATAAAGTTAGCTAGTTCTGATGATGACGAGAGCGATGAAGATGTACTTATGATCAAGAAAAAAGCTACTGGTAATAAAAAGAAAGAAGTTGATGAAAAATTAGGAAACAGTGATTCAGATGAAGATTCTGAAGATGAATTAAAGAAAAAGAAAATTAAAGTTATCACAAAATATACTACCGCAAAGAAAATCTTACGAAAGAAGATTAAGCCAAATTCTCATGTTATGTTCGATAAGGAAGATGATACAGAAATTAAAATTCCAACAGATGAGGAAAGGGACACAAAAAGTGGTATTGATATTGAAGAAGCAAAAGAATATATGAAGCAAGTTGATCCAAGTGACAAGCAATTATATAAGGATAGAATTCGCAAACAGAAAATAGAGAAGAAGGAAAAAGAACGTCAGAGACGACTTAAACAGCAAAAGCCACAGGAGGAAGATAATGATGAAATATCATATACAGGAGAATTCAACCCTGATGATTTACCTGACCCTGATGAATGTTATGGTAAAAAGGAAGAATCTGAAGATGATATGCAGGTTGAAGAGAGTGACTATTCTAATGAATCAGAAAGTGAACGCGATGAGGAAGACTCAATTGGTCTTGATGTTTCAGATCAAGAAGAACTTGCTCTTAGTTTATTGAGAAATAATTGAATGTTATATTGGTATTTTTATAATATATTAACAAGTGCTATCAGATGTCGACTATATTGTCACTCAAACTTCATTAAGATTAAATAAAAGAAATAAAATATAATGTAAATAGCTGCATAAATATTACCTTATTTTTATATTAATATTACTAAATTCAATACATTCATATGGAAGATTTGAGGAAATATTAGTTCTCACAGAAAATAAATACCCATACATTAAACTTGAATAGGTCAAACCCGTTAGTTTTAAGTTGAAATTATATTTTAGCAATAAAAAACCACAGGAAAGTTCTCTGATGTAAATTATAAATCGTTCAGAGCACCTTTGGAATTCAATTATTCTGAAACGGAGTTCTCATGAAGAGCTTTTGGCTATATAAAAGAAATATTAAAGCAAACATAAATTAACCTGCATTGAGAAAAATGATAAAAGTAGACAAACACTTACCAAAATTGACACTAAATGATGAGAAGTAGAAGTAAATTTAGAAGAAGGTAATTCAACTTGTAATTGAGGAGAGAGTAAATTCCCAGAATATAATGGAATACAAATAAGTTGAAAGGAGAACGCGCCTCTTGCCAAAATTCTAACAAGTTTCTGTTTGGGGCCAGTAAAGATAAAGCCTTCCGATGGTCGAATATTCATATTAACTTGAATGATCGATTCCGTTCGATTTTGTATTTCATAAGTGATTGGCAAAGGTACATATTCGTATCCTAGGTCCTCAGTTTTCATATCAATTAAAATTGGTGATTTTATTACTTTAATTGGAGGTAAACTCTTTGTATTGGTGACTAGAGGAACGTCATCTGTTGATGCTCGGCGCCAGAGTACAACTATTTCTCCACTATCTAAATTACTGTTGAGGAAAGGTTGTTTTGGT
Organism: Dimorphilus gyrociliatus; assembly: GCA_904063045.1. Classification (NCBI taxonomy): domain Eukaryota; kingdom Metazoa; phylum Annelida; class Polychaeta; family Dinophilidae; genus Dimorphilus; species Dimorphilus gyrociliatus. The sequence goes on from CAJFCJ010000019.1 coordinate 1,357,753, forward strand.
GCCGAAATGAGAAAGAGAAAACTTGCTTTTCCCTTGTGTATAAGCTGGGCTATTAAATATATGTTATGATAAAATCGTGTATTATATAAGTTCGTATAATAAATTACTGTTTTCTTGATTCGAATCCTCAAGTATCTCAAAGTTTTCTCGTAGGTTTAAATTTGCTTTAACAAGACAAATAGGAAAAGAAGCAATATTTTCAACATTAATTAATATTAAGAAGTCTTCATTGGATTCAATTTCATTGATATTTCTCATCTTTACAATGAAGATATACATCAATAGCTTTCTGATAACTATTGTAAGCAATACTTACATTTATATCCATGAGAGTAAACTCTGTTTTAATGGCATCATGAACATCAATATCTATAACTTTCTCAAGATGGCAATCATGTAGGCATTTTCCTTCATTACTTCCGTGAACTTGATTGGCCTTAACTGAATAAGCCAACTTAAGTGTTACGTTTCTCTTTCCTTTTTGTAAGCATTTTATGAAAACTCTGACGGTCTTCTTGTTATTCATATCAATAGTACCAACGTCTTGGGAGACTCTTCGAATGACATTTGATTCTGAAAATTCGGCTTTTCCAATACTGATATTAGCTGGTAAAAAAGGAAAAAAATGATAATTATTATATTTTACCATCAGCGTTTCTAAACTAAATATGTTAATATAAACTATAGCATTAGTTCAGCCAAAAAACAAGAAAATGTATATAAATAAAAAAAAAACGTAACTATACTGAAAATTATAAAAAATGCAGCACTTTGTATTATTTAGTTATGTAATGATAAAAAAATCTATTAGTTTTAACTACTAGCTTGCCCAAGACTTACTGAAAGTGTGACACTTATTTTTTTGAATTTCTTTATCTTCAGCTATTTAAGAGTATATTTTAGTTTTTCACAAAAATAGCAAAGGGAAAATAAAATTTTCTTAATGTTATTTTATGTTATAAATATAAATTTACTTCTAATCTCTGTTAAATTTAGTTGTTTAATATACTTACTGACTAAATTTGATCCTTCTTGAACTTCTTTGACAACTGCACTTAGCCTGTGAATATAAAGTAGAATGAAAAATAGCTGATATTTAATAAATTAATAAACTTACTTGACATCGCACATAGCTTCAGATTCATTGCTTATTATAGAGACATCCAAAGGGTAAAATTCATTGACTAAGCAGGGTGTTTGGTGATCAATTTTAAATTCGACTTTAGCTTCGCGACGCTTTAAACTGCAAACATTCATACAGGGTGTAGATTCAAAATTAACGTTGTCCCAATTTGTAGGGAGAGGAGCTCCGAAAGGTGAATTATCCAAAGGTAGTAGAAACAGGCTAGCGCCATTTATCCAAGAGAGATTAAGAATAATATTTGGAGATGAGCCCATTGTTAATTTAACATCCATTACTTGTAGTGTGTTATTGACGTGCTTAAGTAGGGTATGAAAATGGAATATTTTTACATATTGCTCTCCGCACTTTAATTCAAAATTTTCATCGCTTTGGCAATTTGTATTGTATTCCTATATTGAATATTTCTAAATTTATTAAATTCTATATGAAATACTCAACTTACCTCATGGTTAAAAGAAACAGCTAAAGAAGTAAATTTAACTGGGAGAGGAGCAAACGTCTGTAAAAGAATGGCAAGACCAACTTCTTCATCTCCTTTAAATGATCTATTTGGAAAGCAAATACAAAAAGTAGTAAATTTCTTGAGTTAAAAGTCATAAAAGAAAAATTAAAACTTTTTTGTAAAGCAGGTTTTCAATTCAATAAATGTCATAAGATTATGCATCTGAACAGATACTTCATTATTACTGGATTGCTCTGTATCCTGTTGAACAAGTTTTAGCCATCCTTCTTTGGCTTTCAATGCATCCTCTTCCGAAATATTTGGTTCAGGGTTCGGAGGTTTACCCTAAAATTACAGAATATAGAATTTTTTTCATTTAGAACAATTTAATCTTTAATACCGATAAGATATTATTTATGTTGTGATGTACTCTGGTTTTATCGTCGTTAGAGCAGCAACTAACTATGAAATGAAAATTTTTCTGCAATTAATAAGATATTTATCCTTAAATACTAAAAATATACCTTTTCCAATATATTCAAAAGCTAATGATAAGTAATCCTGAACTCGGAAAGTCATAAAAGCAGAACTAAAAATTTATATAATCTATTTAATATTATTTCTTAAATGTTCATAATTTTATACCATAAAGCTTGAGTCAGAACTGATGTTAATAAATTCCACCATCTTTCGTTTCTATATTCCCATGTAACACGAGATAGCAGGCTATGAAAGAAACAAAATGCTAATGGAATATATGATCGGATAGGAGATAAAATACTTACGCTAATGCTTTGTCATAATCTTTGACGTATAAATATTCCTCTCCCATTTGAACCACTAATTAGTTATTAAAAAAATTGGTGAGATTTTTTATTGCCTTGTACATTCTAAATTAAAAAACTCTTACTTAAAAAACGTTTCATTCTTGATGATCTATATTTTTTAAATTGAGCAACTGCACTGCTCAATAATGGTATTATCAATCTCTGCATAAGTAAAAATAAAATAAAACATTGTATTATGAGGCTATAATTATAATCTACTTACAGAGTGATCTTCACTTTTCTCGACTTCTAATAAACTTGCCATACCTTCTCTTTCTTTAGTTGCATCTGGTGGTTCTATGCTTTGATGGCCCTGCCGCCAAGGTCGTTGACCATAGTAGTCTAAGCTTTTTAATTTATCAAGCAGGTTCATATTTGGTTTATCAATTTGTGCTTTTCCACGTTCTAGTGCTCTCTTTTTTCTAGTAATTGCATGATTAGCCGCCTGCTGATAATAGAACCCTGGATGCTGTGTCTGAATGGCTGCCAAACCATTTTTAGTCGCATCGTCGAAAAGGTCTCCAAATATTTGAAATCTTTAGTAGATTATAAAGATTAGTATGTTAAATTAAAAGCATGCATCTCTTACTGTCTAGACATCCAAGCGCTATGTTCAAAATCTACAGCTACAGGACAAACAAGGGATTTATAAAAATCAACATGTTTCCTAAATTGCTGAATTGCATCTAACGGTGCACCCAAATGAAAGGATAGCAAACAAATCTTGTAATTGATAAATCCAGCAATAGTTTTAACTTCTAAAACATTTGTGTCATGTATTCTCACGTCCAAGATGTTTATGTAAGCTTGCTTGTAGTGCCTGGAATAATATAACAGCTATAACTGAATTTGCAAAAAGTGTTGGCTGGTGTACTGCTTACTTTAAAGAGTTCGTACTGTCTTGTTTCAGTTCATTATAAAAAGCAATTTTAAACTGATGACGTACAAAGAGCAATTGATGATTTGTTTTGTTAAGCAATTCCTTATGACTTTTTACTTTTCTTGCTTGGGAATGATAGTATGACTGAGATAACTCATAGAAAGCATTCTCTAAACGTATAGTGTATCCGAGGAGCTGATCTGAATGTGGAAGAACAAATAAAGATTTAGAGCTCAATTCACAGGCATTGCATAAAGCAGCTGCTCTATCTGCTGCGACAACATCATCTCCTGGAGGTAGCGGAGCATTCTTTTGAATTAATACAACTGCAACCTTAGTAGTTCTTCCAGTAAGACTATTTCTGAAAAAATTGAATCCAATAATCAATAACCAGATATTACACTGTAATTAAAACAAACCTAATAGTTTCTACTTTTGATGAGCATGCAATTTGTTTTTCCTTCCACATAACTTCGTCCCAATCTAAATCAAAAAAAATAACGACTAAAGATGGAACAAGCTCTAGGTGTTTTTTCATCCATTGTCTTTTCACGATGCCTTTCGGAATGTACCATTCATAGGAAGCTCTCTAAATTGTCATCGTGGTATAGAGTATCAATGAAGAGTTTAAAAATAAATCTTTACCTTCGATTTACACTTAGGGTATACATGTTCTGTATCAAAATGTTTGAAATGTAAAGCAACTCTGTCAGGCCTTCTATTAGAGCTGAAAGACTCCCATATGCTTTTATGGATGGAGTTATTGGCTATATCTAAATTAGCTAATATAACCAATCCAACCGGTCGGATCAACAATTCTTCGGGTAACTCATTTGCCCAAGACATCCTATCTAATTTGCTATAATTTTGTATTATAAATCTGATAATATAAAAAAGATTTCAGATTCTTTTATCGATTTTCACGAAGTATTTTATCCGTACTTTCGTATAGAGTCATGTAAGCAGAATGTCAAGTTCGTTCTTGAAAGAGGAAAATATAGCTTCCCTTCAGTAATGTTTACTACAAATCTTCATGGATAAACAACCAGTTGTAAATAAATTTTCTAAGTGAGCGATATTATGAACTTGAATTCAATGGGGGCAGAAGAAAGTTATTAATATGTATATATTCGAGTCCAGTTCTAGATCCTATTAAGTTTCTGGTATGGTTACATGTTCAACATCGATTCCAGCCGATTCTACAGCTAACGCCCTCTGCATTCAATAAAGTCAGTCATACCAGTTTCTTTGAATAAATGCCGGGCGATTCATTTTAGTTTTAGGAATTTTTCCAAATCATCGTTGTTTAGAGTCCCTCTTTAAACCTCACGATGAAGTTAGTTTATAAAATTATCTACTGGTTTATTGATGATACACAATTTAATTAAGTGAACAAAAATATACCCATTTCTCTTATGATTTCGTACTAGTCTTAATTTTCGTACTGTAGAATAAACGTTGATGGCCTGTTGGTTTACTTTCCTTACGAATATATTTATCCCGAGCAGTATGCTTATATGCTTGAACTCAAGAGGTCCCTGGATGCTCAGGTAATTCACTTTAATTGAAAGACGTAATGATACAAAATTGATCTTGAAAACTTTTAGGGCCACTGTGCACTCGAGATGCCTTCTGGAACAGGAAAGACAGTCACGCTATTATCTTTAATTGTGGCGTATATGAAAGTACTAACACATTTATTTTGTCACTAATTTAAATTAAAATCATATCTTTTAATAGCAACACCCAGGTGTCATCACTAAATTGATATATTGCTCTCGTACTGTTCCTGAAATAGAAAAAGTAGTGGGAGAATTAAAACGTCTCGTTGCATATATTGAAGAAGAAACTAAACAATGTGCTAATATTCTTGGACTCTGCCTGAGCTCTCGTAAAAACATGTGCATCAATGAAAGCGTATGATGATTAATCAAGATTAATCTATATAAATAAATTATGAAATTCCATGTAATGTTGTTACTTTAGGTACTAAAAGCTGTCGAAGGAAAAGCAATTGATGGAAAATGTCACGCATTAACTGCATCATTTGTCCGTGAAAAGCATAAATCAGATGCGTCAGTTCCAGTCTGTGATTTATTTGAGGTAATTTATTTAGAAAAAATAAAATGTGCTAATTAACGCCTATTTTTAGATGTTCGATAAAATGGGAAGAGAAACGATTATGCCTCCTGGTGTATATGATTTAGTATGTATAATTAAACATAAAAGGATCAGGCTCAGCTAAGAAAGAAAAATTTTTCAGAATGAGTTAAAAGATTATGGAAGAAAGAATGGGATGTGTCCATATTTTCTAGCAAGATGCGCCGTAGGTAGTTTTTTTTCATTCTGGGTTTTATCTTCATGTTTTAACTTTACACTTACAGATAGGTCATGCCAATGTGATCGTTTACAGTTATTACTACTTATTAGACCCTAAAATTGCTGATTTAGTATCCAAAGAACTAACAAAACAAGCTGTTGTTGTCTTTGATGAAGCTCACAATATAGGTAAACACGTCGTAGTACACTATTACTCTACTTTATATTATATTACTCTTTTTGACCTTAGATAACGTTTGTATTGAATCGATGAGTATTACTATGACAAAAAGTGTATTGGATAAATGTCAAAATAACATTAAAACGTTACAAGATCAATTAGAAAAGTTTGTTTTGCTTTTTCATTCTTATAACTCTTTAAACTATCGGATTTTAGAGCAAAGGATAGAGACACTAATAAATTAAAAAGTGAATACAAACGCCTAGTGGAAGGATTGAAAGATTCCAAAGTAGCACGAGAAACCGACCTTGTACTGGCTAATCCAGGTGAGAATAGTTATTTAAAAACCAAATTATTAATATATATTCTTTATTTTTTTCAGTTTTACCAGATGTTATCCTGCAAGAAGCTATACCTGGGAATATTAGAAATGCCCAACACTTTTTAGTATTCCTTAAAAGATTCGTCGAGTACCTAAAAACGAGATTACGCGTTCAACATGTTGTAGAAGAGAGTCCAGCTAGTTTTCTACGAGACTGCCATCAGAAAGTTTGTATAGAAAGAAAACCATTGAGGTAAGGTGATACTCCTTTCAGTTGTCTTTTGTAATAATTTGCTTGTTTTTGTAGGTTTTGCAGCGAACGACTACGGTCACTGCTTAGCACATTAGAATTAACTGATCTGCAAGACTTCTCTAGTTGTGGCCTGATTGCCAATTTTGCAACAATGATTTCTTCATATACGAAAGGTAAAGTTAATAATAGTTTGTAATTCTAATTTCGTTTTTTTATGATGACAAGTCTCCTGCGCAAATCTGATTATTGCCGGCCTTAGCTCGGTAGCTTGATCAAAATGGAATGTGTTCTAAAGAACACGCTCTGATAATATTTAATCAATATTTATGTAACAATAATTTCTTTAAATTCTCTAACAACTCTTTTATTCCTTTTTTAAGGATTCACTCTTCTAATTGAACCATTTGACGACCGAACTCCAACCATATTCAATCCAATTATGCACTTCAGTTGTTTAGATGCTTCTATCGCGATTAAACCTGTTTTTAACAGATTTCAATCTGTTGTTATAACATCAGGAGCAAGTTTTTCACTTTTCACCTATGATTCTTTCATTATTTTTATTTTTTATAGACCTTGTCTCCACTTGAAATATACCCAAAAATACTGGACTTTCGTCCTGTAACTATGGCATCTTTTACTATGACACTAGCAAGAGAATGTGTTTGCCCTCTAGTTATAAGTCGGGGTTCAGACCAAGTCACCGTAACAACCAAATTCGAAAATCGAGAAGACCAAGGTATTATCATGATTTAGCCCTAAATATTAGCAATAATTGCTACTATCAATAGCTGTTATTCGAAATTACGGAAATATTTTGGCTGAAATGAGTGCCATAGTACCTGATGGAATAGTTGCCTTCTTCCCAAGTTATGGCTATATGGTAAAACAATAGTTTATTGACCATCAACATATAATAACTACAATAAATCTTTTAGGAACAAATTGTTTCGTCGTGGCACGATCAGGGAATTATAGATCAAATTCAAAGATTCAAACTTGTTTTCATAGAATCTCAGGATGCAGCCGAAACAACGATGGCCCTTGCTAATTATCAAAAAGCCTGTGAGAATGGACGTGGAGCAGTGCTTCTGTCAGTTGCAAGGGGAAAAGTTTCAGAGGGTATAGATTTTGATCACCATCTTGGAAGAGCTGTTATTATGTTTGGAGTCCCATACGTGTATACTCAAAGTCGAAAATTAAGAGCAAGGCTGGGATATCTTAGAGATCAATTTCATATTAGGGAGAATGATTTTCTAACGTTTGATGCAATGCGGCACGCTGCTCAGTGCGTTGGTCGTGCCCTCCGTGGTAAAACAGATTACGGCATAATGCTTCTTGCAGATAAGGTAGAAAACGTAGTTTGAGAAGTAAACATTACCTAATCAAATGCTGTTGCGCTAACAGAGATTTGGGAGAGCTGATAAGAAAAAAAAGTTACCGAGATGGATTCAAGAGCACTTGAAGGAGTCAATGTGTAACCTATCAACTGACGAGGCTATTCAAGTATCTAAAAGATTTCTTCGATCAATGGCGCAACCTTTCAATAGAGTATGAAAACTTATTAAAATATAATGTTTATTTAATGTAACATAATTTTTTAGGACGATCAACTAGGATTATCCCTATTAACCTTCGAGCAATTACAAAGTACAGATATCCTGAAAAGGATTGAGCAGAAAATTCAAGCAGTACAACCGGATGCAAATTAATGTTTAAGTAATTTAGCTAATAACTCTTTTCTATCTGATTCGTATTTGGTAACTTTTTTAGCATATGCGCATTCTTGTTTGAGAATACTTAGAAGATTTCCAATATGTCTTGGTATACTTTGTAATCTGTCGCAAGAAGGTACATTAAGTAAATCATGAAACAGATCTTTCCACATTTTTGAACCGTTTACATATCTAAAAAGGAAAAAAATAAAAAAATTATGTTATGTTTAATATTTAAGGGATGGATGTAATGAACCTTTTGACATTTTCATTCGGGTACCACATTCCATTTTTCTGATGGACTTCCATATACTTGCCAAAGTGTAACAGATACAATATTCCTGCCACACCAAAATAGTCTGTTTGAAATTTCCATGGTTTATTTGTTCTCATTTCAATACACATGTCCGTTGTTGTCTTTGCTGTAAACGTAGTCCCCTCTTTGAATAGATTCATGTCAATCATTCTACCCAAATCTATTAAGGCTATGCATTTAGTTTCTGATTTATACATAGCAGACGGATCATGCAAAGCTTCTGCTTGTAAACTTGGTCTAAATTAAATGAGGTAACGTAAATTACGGATGGACAGATTTGTTCATTAAACTACTCACATATCTCTTATCAATACGTTATCCGCTTTCAAATCAGCGTGTATTAAATTGAATGAATGAAGTCGGTCGATAATAATCAAAAGATCTATTGCGATCATAAGAATCAGAATCATATTGTCGGTGCGATTATCAGTGGCGTTGACAAAATCCTAGAAAGAAAATTATTTAATAATCTAAAAAGTTAGCATTATAACATAAAATTTTTATACTTACAACCAATGAACCATACTTGAACCTATTGCAAATAAATAAACTACCATTTTCGTAGAAAAATCCATCCTTGATTTCAATAATCGCATTTTTCTGAAAAAAGTTGTTCATATAATAATATCACTTGCCTGCAAAGTAAAAAACGCTTACTATAGATGGTAAAATAAGACAAGACTCTATTTTTTTTTGACATTCATTTAAAACGTAGAATTCCCAAACGTTTAATCTATCTTTTTGAACTTTGAAAACGAAATTATCATTTCCTTCTTCATCCTCGACAGCGTATACTGAAGAAAATGCCCCTTCACCTAACTTTTGTAATATTCTCCAATTTTCCCCTCCGACATTTGTTGTACTTTTTACTCGAATTAAAGGAAGCATTGCATTCATTTGATGATAATTTACATAACGTAAAAGATTTTTTTTACCATATCGTTCGATCAATCTTTCTTCAAATCTATCATCAAAAGGGTTGTTTGTTCTTAAATATATAGAATCATTTTGAATATTCATCAAAGAGTGATTTAGTCCATCTGAAGTTATTGACAGAGAATGATAGTGCGAAGATTCATTGAGGGATACTGAAGATGCAGACGAAGCCGAGGAAGCAGAGGAATGGGTGGAGATAGTTGAAACTTCAGTACTAACTTCTTGAATGGGACTAAGATATTTAGAGTCAATTCTAGCGGTTTTGGTATTTGCTCTTTGATCTCTCGAATTATTTGATGTGTCTGAATCATTTTTCACAACAAGACCCGCATTTTCTTTGTCATCCTGAATCGCATCTGCATAATTATTTGTTTTCAATATTTCTTTGTTAGCTGGTTTTGAAGGAGTTGGAGAATCTACGAAAATGTCAAAGTCTTTTATTTTGCTTGGTACAGCGAAATTAGGAATCTTTTCATGTTTCTCTTCTTTCGAACACTCTATATGAGAATCCATAAAAATTTCAAAATCATCTACTTTTAGGCATGGAGCCGCAAGTGAGTCATCCATCTCGTCGGTATTACTAACAAAAGGTTTTTTTGAATATTGGTTGCTGTTGTAAAATAATTAATTTTTGTTTATCAAATAATTTTGATTGACTCTTATTACCTATTAGTATCATTAAAGATTTCAAAATCTGGAGGTTTTTGAGTTCTTTTTTGATTGTTTGACGGAATAATATTGAGATCCGACGATACTTCATCTTAGAGAGTGAATTAAAAATTAAAATAAACTATAGACCTACTTGTTTTCCTTACCTTTTTCTATAAAGTTTGTGTCATCTAGGAAAACGCTGTAAGATTGATTAACTGCACATGACATCAATTTTCTTGCCTGGAAAGTGTTTGGTGTTTGGACGGACCTCCTCTTCAAGTCACCATAGCTATCCTATGTAAAATAACAAATTGAAACCAATTGGGAATAGCGAAAATATCTAATTTTACCAGCTTAAAGTTGTCCTTTTGAGGAGTTTTTGGAATCAAGCTAGACAAAGCGTCCGATCCTAAAATTCCAAGAGAATCTTGACCGGAGCTATTTCTAACAGAATTCGATAGACTAGATGATGTTTTAGAATTCTTTAAAGTAGACCCCGAAAGATCTGTTTTATCCCAATCGACACTATCAGCGGACGTAAGGGATTGTAATATATCTGATAGAAGTGTTAATTAGCCTTAGCAGTTAGAATGAGGGATACGAAATTATCGCTTTACCTTGACGTCTATCCTTTCCACTTTTTCTATAAAATTCAAGTCTCCACTCTTCAATACATCTTTCAAAGCAACCATCATATAGCAATTCATAATTAACGGAAATTTTTCTACCATCGCTTTGGAATAAACTCTTTATCCGCGATCTGTTTATCGAAATAACACATGTTTCAAAATATTTAAGTTGCATGTATTTTTTAATCAAGATATAAAAAGGACTACGGAAATTTATCTACGGTTTAATCTCTGAATAGTAGAACATTACTTGACTCGGTTTTCTTGACGTAAATAACGATACTCTTCAAACGACATTTCCTCCATTCCGCCATACAAGACATCCCAATCAACGATTATTCCTTTTGCGTCTTCCGGCCTTTCTGGTTTAGTAACATCACTTGAGGCGACTTCCAATGTCTTTTTCTTTTTTTCAGTTAGGACTGGAATGTTTAACGTTGGTGGATTTGACTGAGGAGGTTTCTCAACAGTCCTGTGTAAACAAAAAATATATTGTTTACAGAAAATTTCAAATTTCAAAGTAATTACTGTGGAATATCATCATGAAATACTTCAAAATCAACATTTCTTGGTGCATCTGTCATCGTTAGAGACTTACATACCTTTTGCTTTACCTATATTGTTAAAACAAGCATAGTTGAACATGTATTAGAAATAGTAATGATGTGTTACTTACTCGTTGCCCTCCGATTTTTAACATTTGCTGTTCATTTTCCTTCATATCAGATCTTTTGGGCATAGAGTTCCAAGGAACAACGGGGGTTTTTTCCACCTCACCATTCTCATCAATTCTGACTGCCGCGTTAGTCTTTTTGGTTGAATTATGAACGGAATATGTTCCTGGTTCAAATAAAGGTTAAAAAAAAGCCTTAAAAAGTATTTTTTAACAAACCAGCTGCTCTATCTGTAGTACGATCGATTGTAGCGTGATGTTTCTTGCCAACAGTTTTAAGTTCACCGAAAGCTCTACGGGATTCAGTAGTGGATTCCTCATCATCATTTCCAACACTGGTCTTTCTCTCATTCAGGAATCTGAGAGTGAATGCTTTCTAATCATGACTAGATATGAAATTCATAAACTTACTGAATAGTTTTAATTAAGTCCTCTAAGGGTTCAGCGCCCACATCAAAACCAGTTTTGCAAATTTTAATTGCTTTATCCCAGTTTCCTTGAGTTGCGAAGTATTTACACCATTCTATATAAAAATAAGCGCAATTTTTCCCGATTGCTTTTGAATTATAGAAAAGAAAAATCGATGGTACGTCGGTATTCTTCAAAGCCTGTTGGGTATAATAACAATGAAAAGAATGAATATCATTAAACACATTTGTCCTCTTACCACTCTTATGCATATTTTTATGAAACGTATGTCATTTTTGTAAGCAGAATCATCCTGAAACTTTTGAACGGCTTTAGATAGTAACCTTTCTATATTGCCATCTCCCAATGGATAGTTTTGATCGACCCATTCAATATATCTGAAACAGGTAAATAAAAGTAAAGGGAAATAGAGCGATTAGATCTTACTTAATCCAAATATGCAACGGGTCTTCATGTTCCAAACGGAGTTGTTTTTCAAATGCCCTGTAGTTAAAACATATCTAGAATAGAAATTTGATTGATATTAACAAGAAATTGCACATACTCTCTTTGCCGTCTTAAGATAGAAGATTTTTCAGCAGTGCTAGGTGTAGACGGAACAGTTGATAAACTTCCATTTCGACTTGGAGTCGCTAGGGCACTATTCAAAGCTTCTATTCTTCTACCTTGTCTAAGGGGCTGAACATTTTCTTTACTTTCTTCCCAACAGTATTCCTCTTCTCCATTATTTTCGTCGTTACTCATGACAGCTTAAAATTGCTTTTTTTCTTAATCTAAAATCGCTTTTATATATGTGACAAAGCGCGGTTCATTATTTTGAACCGTTACCGGAAGTAGAACCCACTTTTAGATATTTTTAATTTAAATTAAAACTTAATTTTGTGTCTATAAGCTGTTTTTAATATAAGTAAATTATGCGTAAAAAGTAATTTAAAAAATTATTTCTTAGTAAAATTCTAACAACAGATTTAAAGATTTAAGAAAACGGGTATAAACAAAGACAATTTTACTTGTTAGAAACTTTGATAAATAAATATACGAATTACAAAATATGGAAAAAGAAACCACGGAAGATAGCACTAAAGGTTTGAAAATAACTTAAAGATATGATGAAAGGGAAATTAACATTAGAAATAGTTGTTTCCCATGAAATTGACCGATAATATATTGGCGTGATAAATGTAAATTATAGATTCGACAAAAGATAATGATTGTTGAAGTTGTTATTTTTAAAATTGCAACTTTTCTTAATGTATATATTTTCAATATAAACTATAATTTATTAGTTAAACATAATTCTGGGGAGAGTCGACGGAGACAGAAGTATAAAAGTCATAAATACAAGGATGACGACATTCCGAAAACTCCTCTGATGATGTCTTTTACTTCCTATCGTACTGATCTGGATGCAAAGCATGATAAAAGTGAACGTTTGGTAAAACTCAGTCGAGATATAACGATTGAGAGTAAACGCGTAATATTTTTGCTCCACCGTACAACAAAGTGAGCAATTATGCGTATGTAATGCTATTCAATTATGATGTTTAATCATATTTTTAGAGAGGACAAATCTAATTTGATTTTAGAAGCTGACAAGAAACTTCACTCATTAGAGCAAAGTCATTGGAAAAATGTTGCTTTAGAACTGCATGGTGAGGATATATATCTTTTCTTAAGAAGCTACACTCAAGGTTTGAAAAGAATTTCATAAAACTTTAGCAATGAATGACTTTCAAAATTATTTCCTAGGTTTGCAAGAATATGTTGAAGCAGTTTCTTTTTTATATTACTTAAAGCACAAGGATTTAGTTCCACTCTCCATTGTTAAAGATAGTTTAACATTCCACAATGTAGACAGTGGTGCTGTTACCACTAAAACGATCTCTGTCGAAGTTCCAATCATTGATTTTGCATTGGGACTAACAGACTTAGGTGGAGAATTAATGAGACTAGCTATAAATAGTATTGGAGTAGGAGATTTTACTACACCTAAGGAAATTTGTTCGTTTCTTCGAGCTTTCTACGATGGCCTTATGAACTTTCGTGCTACAAACTGGCAGATGAACAAAAAATTGCAAGTCCTCAGAAACAGTCTATCGAAAGTAGAAAATGCGTGTTACACACTAAAGGTATCTTATATTAAATGTATACATATATATATATATATATATATATATATATATATATATACGACTTTTTTGCTGATAATATCAATAATATATGTTAATAGATTAGAGGGTCTGAAGCTCCGAAAGAACTTTTAAGGGATTTAGTATCGAGTGTTTCTACAACAACGTGCAACACAGACGAGTATGACAATTAAGACCGTTCCCATAAATAGACTTTCAGCTTCTTTCTTATATATAATAATGTTAAACATTGATGTTGTTTATTTCTGCAAATATCAAACTCTGACTAGCATTTTGCTGTATGTCCGATAAATGGACGAATAAAAGAAAGTTTCTTTATATTCTTATACTGTATTTGTAATCAAAAGTTGTATGTACACTCAGATTCATAACTTCTGATCTCTCTCTGATATGTTAGCAAGAAGTTGTTTACAGACAAATAGTTTGACAATCACAACATGCAAAAAACATTCGATAGGAAATTTCATCCTTTCTCTTCTACCATATTAAGTCCTTTTTATCGAAATGTAAAAGTGCGTCCAAAAGTATTTGCAAACTTGTCTTTATGCTTTTTCATATCGATAGTGTCTAATAATTCACCGACCCTTTTAATAGCTGATCTGAAAGTAGTTGCGTTACATTATCTGCATTCTATTCAAAAAAATAATTCTTACTTATGTAATAACTTTTTTTTCAATCTATCGCGTGATGTATTTTTTATTTTATCTATATTTGTCAGTTGTGTATCTTTCTGTTTTCCTCTTTTCTTTTTTTTCATAAGTGAGACGCCTTTAGCTGCTTCAATTTCTCTCAGTAATTCTTCATCCTCCCATGGATTCTTTTCTTTCTTCTTGATTTCTGAACATTAAAGATTATTTATCGAAATTATACTCAGAGAATGATTTTACCTTTACTCTCGTCTATATAACCTTCAGCAGCAACACCGAATTCATTTCTAGGTATTATTGTTCCATGAAAAGGACACTGAAAAAAGTAATATTGTAAACAATGGTATAATGGAAATGCCATTTTACCTTTTTTTTATCCATCCTCTCGCAAAGTGATCCATTTGGCATTAGAGCTCTACATTTCCATTTAGCAAGTTCTCTTTTGCCAACATAATTTATTACTCTCGAAGAATATGACGCCAAGGCGTTCTATGAAATTAATTTTATTTGTACATAGAACTAGATAATAAGTTTACCTTGTCAATTTTATCTTCATTATCAATATCTTTCTTTGTATAGAAACGATGTTCAAGATCATAATTAGGCAATAAAGGAACTTCAATTTTAGATCCCCAATTCAAGAGATCATTTCCAAAAGGTACAATTGGAGCAATTTCTTTTAATTTTTTGGTCCGACCAGATATTGCAGATTTGCTGTCTTGAGATGAAGATTGATTGTATGATTCAGTATTTTTTTCAAATTTTTTTTCTATCGCCTTAACTGCTGCTTGATATGATGCTGGATCTTCTTCACTATTTTCTTGCAAGACAGACCAACTACCAGTAGGCTTTGCCTTTCTTATATTTTTTTTCTTAATCCCATATTCTTCATGTAATTCCTCGGGAATATTTGCTTCATAGCCTTCTTTTTCAGGCACTTCTTCAAAATCAGATTCTTCATCTGAATCTTGTGTATCTATAGTTTTCGTTTTCTTTTTTTTCTCTATTTGAAGATGCTGGAACTTATCTTTTGCTTTTGTCATATACGCTTTCATATCAATAGCTCTCTTTATATTATCTTCTTCACTTCCATATTTTGTGAGAATCTATGGTGAAAATATAGCAAAATTTTATTTCTAAAATAGATTATCGCTCGGTTTACAAACTTCAAGCCATTTATTAATTTTTGGAACATATCTTGCATCAATGAGTCGAACTTGATCTTCTAAACTGTTGATTATGTCTTTGTTATCATCAGTTTCAGTAACGTTCACAGTGTCTGGTATTGAACATGTAATAGGCGTAAAGTTTCTATACCAAGGTTGTTGTTGAAATAATTGCTCGGATTCTGAAATATTATTTCTTTGTGCAAACTCATATTTGTACTTTAAATAATAATTTAAACCTGATTCTGAATCCTCTGATTGGCGTCCGTCTTTGTCATTACTGTCACTATCAATATCTTTGTCCTGAGTAGGCTCTTCACGAATAATATCGAAAAAGTTAACGGAGGGTATAAGAAGGTCAAAACAGTTTTGTATTTGAATTAAACAATTCCTCATCTCCTCTGCTATTTCTAAGTTTTTTGTTAACACCAACATATTTAATATCATTTTATACAATTATATTAAATTATAGTTACCAATCATTTCTTCCTGAATTTCTTCCAACCTCTTCTTCTGAAAGCTTTCTTTCCTCCTTTGCTCTTCTTCGAGTCTACGTCTTTCCGCTTGCGTTCTTATAGCTTCACTTTCAAAATCAACTTTATTAGAACTTTTTAGATAATGATACGCAATTGATAGCTTTTTATAATGGCCAGCATATTTATTTTTCCAATGCTCTATTAATGAAACAGTTTCCTTTTTAAGAGTAGCAGCAGCCTCTTTTGGTAAAGGTAGAGGATATTGCGGGTCGATTTCTTTTAAAGGAATTTAATATTTGTTAGAGCATTGGGCGTAAAAATTATGCATCATTTTACCCAAAGTAAAGTTTATAAACTCCTGAAAGTCGTCAAGGAGTAAATTTCGAAAACAATGAGATCTTTCAAATAGCTCTTTTATGAGACGCAATGATGCTAAGCGGACTTCACAATGGTCTTTTTTTAACTGTTCATAAATTTGTACATAGGCTAATTCTACAAATTGAACCGAACTCCTGCAATTAGAATTGTAACTGATTGTACAAGAAATGACTGTGATTACGAAATATCACAAACTTGCAAATAGTTTTCAGTTCTCCAAATAATTTTGGGTCAATATTTCCCTTATTTGAGGTTACAATCTTTTCAATTAACTGAGAAATGTCTTTTCGTTTTTCCTCTTCATCAGACATATTCGTTCTCTGAAGATGTTTAGATTTCGAGTTTCTTTCTGCTAAATGATATCCTTCACCTTCAGCAATACCGCACCGAATTTAACGATCATGAATGGCGCAGTATAATCGCTTGAAGAATAACTTTAGAAAGATTTTTATTTTTTTTTCGTATTCAAATTGCTATATATTAGGAAAAAATATTCAAATAATTCATTATTTAAATTGAGTTTGTACTAAAATAACTGTCGCTACGACATCACTTCCGCTTCTGACTTCTTAGTTGTAGCACATAAATTTATTTTAAAATAAAATGGTAAGTAAGCTGATTAATTTTGTTTGAACCCCAAAAATAGTTTATTATGGTACATAGTCATAAAAGAATGATAAAATTCAAACTTTTATGTCTTAATATCTGATAGATCACAGAATTCGTCTAGATCGACATTGTTAGGCCGGTTTCGCCATCTTGAAAATCTTATCAACATTAATTGAATTTAAAAACCGGTCTAGTTAGATATAGTAGAAGCTTTTTAATCTTAGGAAACGTGACGAGGTTACTCGATGATAAAACTGAATCGAAATATCTTTTCATTTTTAGCGTTTGATCTTTGTAAATTGATATCTGATTAATAATACCAATGAAAGATATAGGTACTTGAGCATTATTAATGTTATATTATTTAAATACAACAGAATTGTTCCCTTTATGAAAGTGGCACTTTACATTGTACCTGGGAATAGCATATTATAACTGAAAATTTGAGCATTTATTCTTTGTTCTCTTTCACCTGTACTAAAAAATATAATCATTTAAACAGAGTCCACCCCCTCAAAACGACACGAAGTTTAAAATATTTATAGGTGGAACAACACCTGATACAGATGAAGAAGTGCTGAAAGAACATTTTTCACAATATGGAACAATAGTTGATTGTGTAATTATGAAGCACCCACAAACCAACAGGTATGTCATTCTTATTATAACAATTTCCCAAAAAACAAAGCTTTATTATATTTCAGGCCTAGAGGATTCGGTTTTGTCTCATTCTCCAATCAGGAAGAAGTTGATA